>CM050200.1:11460709-11468209 GCA_027475355.1 Coilia nasus | reverse complement strand
AATGTTTGTAACTTGTGTCATGTCATGTTTATAACATGCCCATATCACTCTTATGTGGACACCTTCAAATAAATTATTACCAAACATCTTTATTTGCACCTTGCTCTCCCCCACTATTGACTCTGTGATGTGAAGCTCGGCCTCCTACCTATCCATGTTTCCAACAAAGTGTTAAAAGAGTGAATGAGAGAGTAATACTGGAGCAACCTATTCTTGGAGTGCTCATGAGAGAAAAACAGTGGTCCTCTGATTAGACAGAAGCTAGACAGAGACAGAGATATAATGATGGTCAGACAGTATCATCCTTTCTCATCAAGTCTGGCTTTAGTGAACAGTGTGGCTCCCCAGGAAAAATGTTCTGCAACACCAGGGAATAGGGGGGGGGGACAAACAGGTCTCTTGTCCTTGGCCCAGGGAAAAGGGGGGCTCCGAACTGGCCCTGAACTGGTCCATCCTTAAATTATGGAATATGGAAAGGGGTGGCCCATCAGATTATCTTGTCCTGGGTCCAGCCAAGACTGTCAGCGGGCCTGTGCAAAACATCAGTACGACTAAAGTGGTCAGTTACTGACCAGAGCACCTCTGGGTAATGAGACTGTGGCTCATCGTGATTTCTGTTCATCACATGTTCTAACGTGCTAATAAGAAACACCACCCAACAAAAAATATGTTACCTTGGGGGCAATTTGATCAATGCCTTGGGTAACATCTTTACAAAAAAAAAAAGGTAGGTACAGGAACTAAGTTATAAGCAACTTGACTTGTTTTTCGAGGTTGAACACGTTTTACCTTTCATCCAAAAGGCTTCTTCAGTTCTTTAGAACATGACCTGGATGAATGAGAATCAACACAGACGTCCTACAAAAAAGGCATTCACTGCCTGCACTGGGGACATACACACCAAGAAATAATAAAAAAAAAAAAGAAAAATGGTGCCACCTGGGGCCACATCCACTCTGATCACACGACCCATAAACACCCCCAAGGCTTTTCTAGCCTGGGCCTGCCCATACTGCCTGTGACGCTACATTGACTTCCGCGTACAAGGCAGTCTGGCCAACCTGCTCATTCTCAGCTGTTCCTTTGCCCGAGAAATCTGGCACCAATGAAAAACGAACAATACGCATACATCAATGGACTCATTGGTCTGATTAGTTTTAGCTCTATCAAGTATTACTCAGAGGCATTTGAAAGATGCCTGTTGATCCTGCCTCTAAGAACTTGTCTCTGGGAGGTTTGCCAGACCAAGCGAAGCATGTCCACTCCTACACTGAAATTGGCTTCATGGCTCAGATTAAAAAAAAAAAAAAAAAAACTCTCATATCCACTGCATGTCATTTTGCACATTTGCATTTCTCTATGTGTTTTTTGAAACAGTGCCACATCAACTTCTTTTTCTATACAAAGAATTGAAAAAAGTGCTCATATTAATTTTTAACGAGCCAGTATCAAAAGGCAGCATATGGGTTGTGAGACAAAGCCACAAGATTAATCATAAATCATGCAGGAACAAGTCATTGTCTTTCACTGGGAGATTGATGATTTCATATTTTCTTTCAACAACACCTATCGATTTTTTAAGTGCATACCATTTCAATTTATGAAGTGGTTCAAAACGTACTTTTATTATTACACATCATTCAAGAAAAAGGCCTAAATTGGGCAGCTATTTGTCCAGATTTTGATTTATTGTTTTATTAGGGAAATTGTTTATTTGCGTAACTGTAAAATCAAGGCTTTCTTGTGGGACTGAAGTCTCTCTCAGTTACACATCAAAAGACACCACAAAATCATCGAAATCATCTCCATACTTCTGAGTTGTTCTCTCCTGACTCTGCATCGTTGTTTCCGACACCTCTTCCGCATCACTCACTTAGCAGTGCCTCACTCTCTGGTGAGGCTTGAAGTGTGAGGTGGGAGTGTGTGTTTGTGTGTGTGTGTGTGTGTGTGTGTGTGGGAGGGGGGGGGGTTGTGTGTGTCCATTTGCGTGAGAAATATCAGAAGTAGCTGGTCAGTGTGGGACAAAACAGCCATCTGCATTATTATCTGACTGTGTGAGAATTGGCTGCCCACTATAACCTATATATATGGTGACAAAGTATTCCCCGGCACAATTTAACTGCCTTTTGCTTGTAAGCGAGAGTCAGAGAACCCATTTGAATAAAAAAAAGAGACACAATTAATGTAAAAATGTTGTCATTCACAACCTCCGATGTTGATGAAACAGAGAGTGTCTGCATAATCCTTTGTATTACATGTTTAGCATGTTGAAAACCACTCATTAACAACATCTCTGTTGGCTTATTTTCTGTTTGGGTAAAAGCATCTGCTAAACACCACGTACACAAAGACATTAGGTCCATTCAGTGGCAATGTACCTTTAAGGGATGACATTTATGCTCCCTCATCCATCCTTCTGTTTGTATGACTGACAGGGTGCCTATGGGCATGAACTGTGATGCTGCAAGAGAGTCTGTGAGTGTGGTTAGCTGACTCGCGTTGACTACAATGTTTCCTTTGCTGGATAGAGCGAGATAGGAAGATAAGAAGGTAATAAAATAAGTGCGAGAGAAAGAAAAGAACTGGAAGACTTTAGGGCCCACAGGAATCTGGCAAAGACCTTTGATTACAAACCATAAATTCAGATTGCTGACTCAATTCTGATTCACTGGAAACACATGTAGCAGTGGTGCAGTGGTGCAGTGGTTAGAGCACCCGACCATAAATGGGCATTTGCATGGGGACCCAGGTTTGAATCTGGCCTGCAGCTATTTCCCAACCCTACTTCATCTCTCTCTCCCACTTACTTCCTGTCAGCATGTTCAATGTCCTGTCTCAATAAAGGCTAAAAATATATTTACAAAGGAAACACATGCAGCTAATCATCATTTTGCCCATGTAGAGGAAATGCTCATCTGCTTCAGCAGTATTGGGGAACGCTTACTTTAAAGGTTAATCCAGAGGAAAACCTTTCATCTTTGTCTTACAGAGACAAATCAGCTGTTACGCTGAGATTAGTTGTATTGTTGTATCTGCTCCTAAAAGTGTTCAGGAGATCTCACTACTGTCTTGAATGTCTTAATTTGCCAGAGTACCAACTCGAAGGCCTCTATAGGATCTGTTGCAGTAGGATCACTCAGCAGACAGTGATCTGACACACGCAGACACACACACACACAAACACACAAGGACAAACCTCTATAAACACACATAGAAAGATATAAATCGGTATACCGGATATCGGATATCCCTCCGATATTAAGCAGAGATTCAAGATTTAACCTCGACCTTGTCACTGAACAGTTGTCTGTACAACAAAATTAGACAGAGAGAGAGAGATCTGTTGCTTGTATTTGTGTTCCCAATTCTTCATTGTTGCTGTGTGTGTGTGCGAACCCCCTTAGTTGGGCACTATTTGTCCTTCTTTACTCTCTGTTTGAGCAGGATGTGAAGTGAGACAGAGAGAGTGTTTACGGGTGCTTGCTAATTTCCCATTAAAATCCTCTCATGTTTTCTCCTGCCATTACATCTTGTTCTCTTCTTCCTTGGCACCTGTCCCATTTCATGGATCACATCCCTGGCTTTTATTATTTGGCCCTATCTCTCTCTCTCTCTCCTTCTTTCTCTCTCTCTCCCCCACTCTTTCCCTTTCTTTCTGTCACTTTCTCTTTCTCCTCCCTCTCTTTTTTACCTTTGTTTCTCTCGCCCTCTCTCTTGCTTGCTTTCTGTCTCTCTCTCTCTCCCTCTCTCTCTCTGCTGCTCTTTTTCTTCCTCTCCCTGTCTATCTTTCTCTCCCCTTACTCTTTTCTCTACCTCTCTCCCTTTCCCTTTCTTTCTTTCTTTCTTTCTTTCTTTCTTTCTTTCTTTCTTTCTTTCTTTCTTTCTTTCTTTCTTTCTTTCTTTCTTTCTTTCTCTGATTGATCCTGTTGCTGGTAGGCACCACATCTCTCAGGGGCTGTCTGTTTCCACTTAGCAGCATGGACTTTCTCTGAGTCATGCTAATTAGTTTCGTGACCTTACTGTCTGGCTTTTAGCAATGCCGATACTCTGTGAGGAAATGAAATAATAAGGTTAAGAGGTCCATGCAACCACACTGATGGGGACATTTCTGAAATCACACACTCAGCCCAAAGCCAGTGGCAACCACACTCCCAATAGTTACAAATTTGACATGACCATTCCATCTCAGTCTATCCAGGCAGTCGTCGTTAGTAATCAAGTGAAACAAAATGAAATGTCCGCACAGTTGCTCCCGTTTAGTTTTTTTTTAACGATCACCACAAGTGAACGTTCTCGAGCTTACGCTCTTCATCAGACTTAGGCATAGATAGATTCACGTCATATTTAAAGGAACAGAGGGTCACATTATACATCAGTTGGTGAATGATAGGTGAGAAGAATATAGGAAGTTAGCAAAGTATATTCAAAAAGTATTCACAAATAGATAAATCTCTAATATTTCACCAAAAAATCTACAAAATAATATAATAATATATATATATACACAAAATCATTAGTAATCAAAAAAACATAGCAGGGCTGATGTTGATTACATTACACGTAGCTGACGCTCTTATCCAGAGCGATTTACAGATATTTACAGGGTTTCAGTTACAGTCCCTGGAGCAGTGTGGGGTTAGATGCCTTGCTAAAGGGCATCTCAACCATGGGTAGGGTGGGATTCGAACCGGCAACCTTCCGATTGCAAGACCCACTCCCTAACCACAGTTGCTTATACATGTTGATCACTCTGTCTTAGAGGCTTTGCCCACAAACCAGCATGTCATGATGATTTGTAGAGCAATTGCACAGCAGCGGCGCGTTCTGATGTACTGACCCGTGGTATAATTGCTGTTTATGCTTTTGAAACATTGTGGGCTGCTTTAGCGATCGATCCCTAACCACCCTCCATTTCCTCTGTGTCACAGCCCTCAGGCGAGATGGCGCAGACCGAAGCGTCCGCCATTTTGCTCCACAATTCTTCCACCTCCTCCTCCTCGTCTCTCTTCCTCCCGGTCAGCCCGTCCCTGTCCCTCATCGTCACGTCTCCCGCCCACGACAACGCCACCACGGCCAGCCTGTCGGGCCCCAGCAGTGTGGGCACTACCGCGGCCACGGTGACCGGCTCCCTCATCCTGGGCCTGGTCTTCCTGCTGGGCGTCCCCGGCAACCTGTTCGTGATCTGGAGCGTGCTGGCGCGGGCCCGCCGCCGCTCCGTCACCACGCTGCTCATCCTCAACCTGGCCTGCGCCGACGGCCTGCTCATGGCCCTCACCGCCTTCTTCGTGGTCTACCTGGTGCGGCGCGACTGGGAGTTCGGCCTGGTGCTCTGCAAGCTGCTCTTCTACCTGTGCTGCGCCAACATGTACGCCTCCATCGTGCTCATCACCCTCATGAGCCTGCACCGCCTGGTGGCCATCACGCGGCCCCAGAGCGCCTGGGCCAGGGCCGGCCGGGGGGCCGTGCTCAAGCTGCTGCTGGGCGTCTGGCTGCTGGTCCTGGGCCTGTCCGTGCCCGTGCTGGTGTACCGGCAAGTGGTGGCCCAGGAGGACGGCAGGCGTCTGTGCAAGCCAGAGCACAGTCCAGCGGATGTAAGTATGACTCTGTGTGTGTGTGTGTTTGTGTGTGTGTGTGTGTGTGTGTGTGTGCGTGTGTGTGCGTGTGTGTGTGTGTGTGTCTATACCCAGGAGGACGGCAGGCGTCTGTGCAGGCCAGAGCACAGGCCAGCGGATGTAAGTATGACTCTGTGTGTGTGTGTGTGTGTGTATTTGTGTGTCTGTATACCCAGGAGGATGGCAGGCGTCTTTGCAGGCCAGAGCACAGGCCGGCGGATGTAAGTGTGTGTGTGTGTTTAAAATGTGTATTGGTGTGTGTATGTGTGTGTGTGTGTGTGTGTGTGTGTGTAGGTGTCTGTGTGTGTGTGTGTGTGTGTGTATTTGTGTGTCTTGTGTATTTTAAAATGTGTGTATTTTAAAATGTGTACAACTTGATGTGTGTGTGTGTGTGTGTGTGTGTGTGTGTGTGTGTGTGTTTGCTTGTGTGTTTGCTCATGTCGTACCAGCTGTTCTTGTGTGTGTGCATGTGTGTATGTGAGATTATAGTTGGACAAGCCACAGCACACGCCACAGGATGTAAGAGTGTGTCTGTGAGTGTGTGTGTGTGTGTGTGTGTACGTGTGTGTGCGTGTGTTGTGCGCGTGTGTGTGTGTGGCTGAGAGAGCAAGAGAGAAAGAGAGAGGGAGGGAGAAAGATAAGAGAGACCTCAGAGGTGCTTCCTTGCTCCCCTGCAGATCTATCGAAACATCAGGTACAATCCCCTGCGTGGTGAATTCACAGAGGACAGCATATGATTTACTTTGCCACATGCACAACGTCACATGCTAACCTACTAACCTGCTAGGCTGCCTGCATATCACAGACTCTCAGACGTGCTATAGGAAACACTACTTAGGTCACTATGTTACATACTCTCCTCTCAAAGCACTGTCTGTAATTGACAGTAAAGCTCTGTCTGTCTATGTCAGTTCTGTGTAGAACGATGTCATGTGTTGCAGTGATGTGCATGAACTAGTTTTAAAAAAATCTAGCTCATTGAACAGGTTAAGTTTTCTATGCATTGTGAACTGAACTTAATACATTTACAATACAAAGTACAACACATACAAGTAGTTCTGATTTTTGTGATATTTTAAAACACTGTTAAGGACCTGATGGAATCTTCACAATATATGGTCACTGCCTTAGGTGTGATGAAGGACACTTAGAAATAATATCTACAACAGTTGGAGATACATACAGGTCAACTGAACTGAACATGAAGTCATTCTCATTTGAAATGGAGAACTAGGAACGTGAATGTATTTGAACTGTAGCACAATCCTGGTGTATTGTCTGTTACATTGCTGTTATACTGACACACCTTTCACACATCTTTGTGGTATAATGTTTCACACCGGGCGTCTTGATGGCTTCACTCTGATGTGGCAGGACAGGTTTAAAACTGGGGAAATGCCTTAAGAAACTGGCCTGGTCGCACACGTGTGGCAGACAAACGGCTCCAGAGTGATGCAATGGCATTAAGGGGACTTACTGGCACAAAGCAAGATAGACAAACTGTGTGTGCACTGACTAAAGAAGGCGTCATGCCTTAACATGTCTGGTCGAAACACGTTCTACATTGAAGAATTACTCCATGCCAAGACGTGACTCTGCACATGAACACGCACCAGTGTTCAAGTCCAAAAAAAAAAAAAGAATGTTGACATTTATACCAAAATTTTCCATGAAGACACACACTGTACTATTTTTATAAGAATAAAACAAGTATATAAGAATGACTTGACAGTTGCAGTCGATGTACTTTTTTCCGTTTATGCAGTTTTATACATATTTTCCTTTATTATGACAATAGCAGTGCCGTGTCTAGTGATGAGTCGATGTTCTTTAACCTGCAGTTCCGTATTTGGCCATTGTGAGGAGCCATTGTCCAGAATTCTACATC
>CM050200.1:11445709-11455709 GCA_027475355.1 Coilia nasus | reverse complement strand
CTTTCTTTCTTTCTTTCTTTCTTTCTTTCTTTCTTTCTTTCTTTCTTTCTTTCTTTCTTTCTTTTTTCTTTCTTTCTTTTTCCTTTCTTTCTTTCTGTTTGTCTGTCTCTCTTGTTCTTGTTCACCCTTCAACTACGTTCATCCTCGTTCATCCTACGTTCTCTGTCTGACTCCCTCCCTCCCTCTCTCTATCCCCCCAGACTTGACCGTCTCTGGATGTCCATCTCTGTCTCTCCCTCTCTCTCTTTCTCCTTCTTTTCCTCACCCTATAACTACCTCCATGTGTATTTTTCTCCGTCTGACTCCCTCCCTCCGTCCCTCTCTCTATCCCCACAGACTTGACTGTCTCTGGATGTCTGTCTCTCTTTCTCTCCCTCTCTCTCTCCCTCCCTCTCTCTCTCTCTCTCTCTCTCTTTCCCTCACCCTACAACTACCTCCATCTATATTTTTCCCCATCTGACTCCCTCCCTCCCTCTCTCTATCCCCCTCAGACTTGACCGTCTCTGGATGTCCGTCTCTCTTTCTCTCCCTCTCTCTCCCTCTCTCTTTCCCTCACCCTATAACTACCTCCATGTGTATTTTTCTCAATCTGACTCCCTCCCTCCCTCCCTCTCTCTATCCCCCTCAGACTTGACCGTCTCTGGATGTCCGTCTCTCTTTCTCCCTCTCTCTCTCCCTCTCTCTCTCTCTCTCTCTCTCTTTCTTTCCCTCACCCTATAACTACCTCCTTTTATGTTTTTCTCTGTCTGACTCCCTCCGTCCCTCTCTCTGTCCCCCTCAGACTTGACCGTCTCTGGATGTCGGGCCGAACGATCACCTCGGCCCTGGCCTTCATCAGCAGCAGTGCCAACCCGCTGCTCTACACGTTCGCCGGGAAGTCCTACATGCGGCGCGAGGGCCTCGGCTTCATGGCGCGCCTCTTCGAGGCCACGGGGCGCCTGGAGGTCTCGCGAAAGAGCCGGCAGAACAGCCGCGAGAGCAAGGACAGGAAGGCCAAGGGGGCGGGGGGCAACGGAGCGGAGACCGAGGAGGACGACAGGGACGGCGACGAGGGCACGGAGCTCAGGGAGTCGGAGTCCACCACCAGCGCCCACGCCAGCACCCACAACCGCGTGGACAGGCAGGAGAGCAACGGCAAATGACGGGGCTTCTCAGGCCTCATTTCCACCAAATGCTCTGCGTGTACAGCGCGTGCCAGTTTTCTGTCCGTATTTGTTTAGAATGCGCGTTAACAGATTAGACCATTTCCTCCGCACGCGTGATCTGAGCGTATTCTATCCCTATACAAACCTATTGTATACGGATACGCGCTGTACACGCTCAAGATGGTGGAAATGAGCCCTCAGGGACAATGAGGCCACGTACACTCACTGGCCACTTTATTGAGTACACTTTGCTAGTAAAACCTTTGAGCCCCATTTTTCCTTCAGAACTTCTTCAAGATTCACTTCTTCAAGTGTTGTGCATTCAAAGATGGAATTCTGCATTCCTTGGTTGTAACGAGTGGTCATTAGAGTTAATGTTGCCTTTCTATCATCTCAAACCAGTCTGCCCATTCTCTTCTGACCTCTCACATCAACAAGTCATTTTCATCCACACAACTACTTACTCACTGGATATTTTCTCTTCTTCGGACCATTCTCTGTAAACCCTAGAGATGGTTGGGTGTGAATTTCCCCATAGATCAGCAGTTTCTGAAATATTCAGACCAGCCCATCTGACATCCACAACCATACTACGTTCAAAATCACTTAAGTCCCCTTTCCTCCTCATTCTGATCCTCGGTTTGAATTGCAAGTTGCAAGCAGCAAGTTGTCTTGACCACCTCTACATGCCTAAATGCATTGAATTGCAGCCATGTGATTGGCTGATTAGCTATTTGTGTTCGTAAGCGAATTTACAGATGTACCTAATGAAGTGGCGGCTGAGTGTAGGTCAGAAACACGTCTCCTTACCACCCTCTGCAGTCCAGTTTTGCACTGCACCACATTTAGCAGACGCCCTCATCTAAAGCAACTTGCAATGGAGGAGACATATCAAGGAGAGACTGGAGTGAATGCCTTTTACTTGATGGGGGGAATGGGGTGAATGACTTTTTTACCGGATGGGGCTCTGTTGGATGGAGTTAAGCATAATTTTGGTGGAAAATTGTTTTTTTTTTTTTTTTTTTGGGCGGGGTGGGGGGATATCTGTGACAAGCTTGTCAGTGTTGGGCATTGTTACTCTGTGTCTGAACTTAAATTCTGTGTTGTCTTTCTCTGCGTTAGTAACTGGACTGAAAGAGGTTTATGACTGACTTGTGTACATTGGGGAGTGAACCCCTAGCTCCTTTGACCACTGAGATTTATTGGGGTTGTTGTGGCATTTGTTTGGTGCTCAATTTTATTTGTCTCCATTGTTTTTTTCCCTCAAATTGTTGAATGGCCACCATTATGTTTGAGTATTTGCCTTTATGTTTGTGTGCATATTGTAAAAATGTAATTAACAGTTGCAATGGTGTGCACTGTTTTATACACAATTGGAATGAATGTATCTTTACAATTCCTTTCACAATGGCAGTGCAGTATTATGGGATAGCTGTCCTGTTTTTTTTTAGTTTGACCATCAAATCCACTGATTGGTTCTTACTCCTAAACCGAGTTACCTCCTATAACATTGCCTGTATTTACATACAGGGAACATTAAGAACATTCCATGCCAGATTATAATGCCTTTCTATGGCTACAAAATGGGTACTTCTCAGCACTGCTGTATAATGCCCTTATCAAGGACCTTGTGTCTAGGAAAAAAGTACAGATACATATTAGGGGTGGGCACATTTCCATCAGCACATATTCGTTGGACAACTGTGGCCTAGTGGTTAGGGAGTTGGTCTTGCAATCGGAAGGTTGTCGGTTCAAATCCTGCCATACCCATGGTTGAGATGCCCTTGAGCAAGGCATCTAACCCCATACTGCTCCAGGGACTGTAACTGAAACCCTGTAAATATCTGTAAGTCGCTCTGGATAAGAGCGTCAGCTAAGTGTAATGTAATGGAAAAAAAACCTCCCCATTTAACATTAGTTTTCACTTTTTTTCAAGCCTGTGGATGTGGTTGATGTACTGACTGAATAGTTGGCGCATTCATGTTACAACATGAGTGTCGGGGGAACTACGTGTCCGAGAGGAAAACCACATGCTGAGGTGAAGCAATCCCTAGTGACGTTACATGTGCTAAGACGGCACTTGCATTTCAAGGAGACATTTTGATTTAAATAAATAAATAAATAAATAAATGGAAAAGTGAAGTACAGAAGCAAACCAGGACTGTACATTTAACAGGTACATATAACCGTGCATACTGCCTGGTAATTATTTTAGGTTTGCATGGAGGTGTGTGTGTGTTTGTGCATGTGTATGTGTGTTTGTGTGTGTGTGTGTGTTGTATGCCTGTGTGTATGTCTGTGTGTGTGTGTGTGTTGTGTGCGTGTGTGTATGTCTGTGTGTGTGTTTGTGTGAGTACCTGTGTGTGTGTGTGTGTGTGTGCACGCGTGTGTCTGTGTGTGTATGTGTACAGACATTTTTGTTCATCTTGTAAATAATCAATGTATGTAGTTTTTTGTGCTTACTAAAGTGTACAAAAAAGTGTATGAAAAAAATGAATGCCAAAAAGGTAATTTTGGTGTACTTCAAACATGCTGACTTTTGTGTTTGTGTTTGTATGCTTTTTGTTAATGAAATATAGTTCTTTGTGAAAGACTTTCAAGTTGCTTCATATCTTTTATTATAATTACATTTTTACATGCAAGAGTCCCTTCCTTTACAATGAAAATCAATTTCTCTGTCACTTTAACATCTCACATCTTCACTTTACAGTGTTCCATCAGCTTCTCAGTCACTGTAAATGTCACTGATGAGGCCTTTAAGCTATTGGGACATTCCACGACAATTCAAATCGAGTCAAGTCAAGTCAGTTTATTTATTTAGCACATTTGAAAAAAACAAACAAAAAAAAAACAACAAATCACCTCAAATTCAACAACCTCACATGTCATGGCCTCAAATGACTTGACCATCACATGACCAATTTTACTTGGGGTAGGAGTTAGAATGGTAAATGGACTGCACTTATTTAGCCCTGTCATACACTAAGTAGAGTACCCACAGTGACTAGCATAGAATATATCACATTTACACACTGACAACAATGATTCACTTTCACACATTGATGGCAGAAGGCTGACATGCAAGGCGCCAACCAGCACATTGGGGAACACTATGGGGTTCAGTGTCTTGCTTAAGAACACCTCGACCTAGCCAAAATGGGAAGGAATCAAACCAGCGAGCCTTCAGTTGCTGGTTGAATCCTCTAGCCACTTCTAAGCCACTGTGACCCCACAATAAATGATTATACAGGCCCAGCATTGTTAGGGGACCCTTTCAGAACACTATTCATATAAACATAATAATGCTTCTTCAGTTCAGAACTGAAGAAGCCTTTTGGATGAAAGGTGAAACATCTTCAAGCTCCACACAAGAAGTCCAGTTGCTTACAACTTAGCTCCTTTGACTTTCAACAACCTTCCATTCGCCCACTCCTGTTCTGTTTGCTTTTACTTGCCATGTGTTGCGGTGCTCTCTGTCCCCACTGGCCTGCTATGCATCAGCACTGCCACCAGGGGCGCAGTCCATAACTTTGGCCCTATGAAAAGATTTGAGCCCTGACATTTGACCCCTGTAAGCAACTGGACTTCTTTTTAGAGCTTGAAGACGTTTCACCTTTCAACCAGACAGAACTGAACAATGACTTAACATACCTAACGTTTCGATCTAGTTACATCGTCCTCAGAGTCCTTAATGAAACGTTAGTCATGGTTAAGTCATTGTTATGCACCTTGAAGAAATAAAAATATATAAAATAAGAAGACATCTGTGCTGCACCGGCGTTTTTTACATCTCAGAAGTATCTTGCTCAAGTGTCCTTGCTCTGTGAACTTGCGCTGATAAACTTACATAGATCTTTTTACACGAGGTAAGTGTTTTTTCACATGAGGGTGGCAGGACATGAGGGCTGTGCTTCCGCTGAAGCTTTGGGAAAGGAGCACCTATAAGTAAAAATCTAACTGCATACCTAAAGAAAACTGCAGTGTGAAGAATCGCTGCCAGAAGGCCTGTCTAGATCAGTGTTGTATAGTACCGAAGTAATAATACTTCACTACTGTACTTAAGTACATTTTGGAAGAATTTGTACTTACTTGAGTTTTTAAAATTTTGATAACTTTTACTTTTACTTCACTATATTTACGAACTTAATTCCATACTTTTACTCCGATACATTTTCAATGTGCCGTTTAGTTACTCGTTACCAAAAAAAAAAAAAACTGACTGTCAGGACGTGCCTGTCTTGTTTGCAATTGCCACTTGCGCATGACAACCAATAGGGTACACCTGTTGGCTTCACGCAATAAGCTAGCTTCGCACTCAGTCCTGATGGAAGAGGAG
The DNA here is from genome assembly GCA_027475355.1 of Coilia nasus. Classification (NCBI taxonomy): domain Eukaryota; kingdom Metazoa; phylum Chordata; class Actinopteri; order Clupeiformes; family Engraulidae; genus Coilia; species Coilia nasus. The sequence goes on along the minus strand of CM050200.1, from coordinate 11,450,228 downwards.
ACGGAGACAGCAGTGTTTTATGTTTTTTTTCTTGATGGTGTGATGTACGCCTCATTTTCAGCACTGACTTAATCTTATTTTAAAAAACAAAGGTTTACGAAAGAAAGGTTTCAAACTGTGGTCTCCATCTTCAGATGCCAGATAACATTCCGTTTTCTCTCTACTTTTGTTTATAATGACAGCAATTGGTCATGCGTGTGCATTTTCAGCAGTGTAATTGCTTGTCATTTAAGATTAACCATAGGTGCTAAATGACCTTGGCCGGGTTTCCCAGTTAAGAACCTTCTTAACGAACCTAATATGCTCCCACCTGAGGTTCTGGTATAACATGTGGCATCCGACTGAACTCATCAATGCTAAGAAGCATTTTGGGAAACGTGGTTGTTTCTTACGGGGGCCTTAAGAAGGGTCTAAAGAAGTTCTTAACACTAAGAACTTCTTAACTGCATTTGGGAAACCCGGCCCTTCACAGTTAACCAAAATATAAAAAATATTACAAATTCTTTGCCTATTATTAACTTTTACTTGTACTTTTAATTACATTACTTGAGTACATTTATTTTTACATTACTTGTCATACTTAAGTACTAGCAATTTCTGATACTTTAAGACTTTAACTCAAGTAACATTTCAGTCAGTGACTTTGACTTTTACCAAAGTCATTTTTTGAAGGTGTACCTACACTTTTACTTGAGAGTGATTTTCCAGTACTTTATACAACACTGGTCTAGATGCAATACAAAAAGACGGCCGTCACAAACAGTAAATAGTAACTCGTGCCAAAATCCACAATACAGATTCACCCATACAGCTAATTTAAACAATACTAACCAGCCCAGTAATGTGACTAAAGTAAAACAGTAGATCAAGTAGATCTGATGGTATCGTGGTAAGAGCGACTAAAAAAATACAAAACCACAGCATCAATGGGGCCTCAGCTTCAAAGAGGAAATTATGTGGATTTTGCAACTTTAGTGTAGGTTAAAGTGTCAGTGACGTAAAACTTAGAGTAGGCGTGAATTTCACATGAATTAGATAAAGCCTCATTAGTAATAGTCTGCCATGATACACAGGGCAAGGTTTTGAGTAATGTTTCCGGACAACAGACTCAATAAAGTTTATCAGGTAGCTCGGCAACAGAGTTTTATCAGGCGAGCTTAGCTCATCAAGCATGAAACCTCTTAGTCAGCCAAGCATAACATAAGGGCCTATCATGCTGTGACCTGACATGACAAAACAATGAACATTTCCACACACATCCTTAATGCTACCTTAACAGTAGCTACGGTCCCATGATGAGAAGAAATATTTAAAGGTGTGTAAATAAGAGTGACATAAGCATGTTATAGACATGACATGACATGACACGTATCATGAACATTAATGACAATTTATGTTTATGACTGTTGCCATTAAGTATCAATCGGTTTTAAATAATGTTAAGTTGATAGTTTGTGAGTTTTTGGGAAGCAGACATTGCACAAACTGAACGACACTTAATGACAACAGCCATAAACAAGAATGAAGTGTCATTAATGGTCATAATATGTGCCATGTCATGTTCATAAAGGGCTCATACTGCATACTTTCTGTTTGCTAATATAGCTGATGGTTTGTAGCTTGTGGTAAAAGCCACTGCCTACAGAGCTTGTTTGAGACTGACCAACCCCTCGTCTATTTTCAGTTGGTCTGCCTGGCTGGCTGTGCAAGCGACTGCTTCTTTGTTGTTTAGTCGTTGTGATTCGCCAGCTTTTACTACTAAAACTAACAGAAGTTGGTCACTTTGTTGCTTACCTGTATTTTCTACAGTAGACTACTGTAAAAAGAATGTCACTTAGACATTTAAGGGTACAGCCTTCCATTTCTTATCAATCAGAAGCAGATGAGATGTGGGATTTATGTTTAAGATCTCTTAAAAAAACAGTAACCATAAGGAATGGTATGGCATCTTATGTCTGGTATGCTTTGATGTCTGGTATCTTTTGATGTAGGTAAACATATAGATATATATCTACTACCTCACCTACAGTATATATATATATATATATAGCTACTGTATCACCTACTGGATATATTTACTATCTACTTCCTACTATGTATATAGTGTAGGCTGTGCTGTACTGTGCCATGAATCTATAAAGTCCTTAGTGTGTACTTATAAAAGCCCCTGTCCTGTGCAATGTGATAATGGAGAGCAATAAGATAAATCGTATGGTGGGGCTGTCTTCCTTTGAGCGAGGAGCCGGAAGACTGTCTTCCTGTGTGTGGCAAGGACCCGACTCTACTATTTCCCCTTTTGAACGTCCAACCAACAACCAAGGTGCTGAGTATTTCAAGGGTATGACACAGAGTTTGCGACACATGCCCCAGTCTCTCTCAGTCTGTGAGGAGCATCTTTTATCAGCAGACCCGCAACCCGGCTACACCCAAACATCTCACTTCAGGTATGTCAATGCAGGGGCATCAAACCAAATTTCTCTACTGATATCTTGTTTTTTTTCTGACTGTCTGTCAAACTGTTATGCAAAACGGCTGTTTTCTTTAAGTGAGTAAAGATGTGTAAAATAGGAAGTGAAAACACTTAATGCCTTGACAGCAACTCTCTACTACTACTTAGAAGATTTGTAAATAAGCCAAGATCAGGTCATATTGGTTTTATGTATAACGTTAAATGTATGAAGTTTGTCTGTTTTCTTCAATTCAATTGTTTGTTTAGGTGTATTGAGTGGTCGTATATTCCAAATATTTAGTGTGTGGGTGTTTGTGCGTTGGTTTGTGTGTGTGTGTGTGTGTGTGTGTGTGTGTGTGTGTGTGTGTGTGTGTGCGTGTGTGTCTAGAATTGTTTAGTCCCTTCAGGGGATTTGGCAAAGCACCAAAAATGATACAGATAGATTAGCAGTTTAAAAGTATTAAAACTATTGCACAAGCGACTGATTACCCAAAGAGAAAAGTGACAGTGTGTGTGAGTGTGTGTGTGTGTGTGTGTGTGTGTGTGTGTGTGTGTGTGTGTGTGTGTGTGTGTGTGTGTGTGTGTGTGTCAGCTGCTGCACTCAACACTCAGTAGTCGTCACCATATGCATGGCTATATGTGTGTTTGTACCATATCACAGTTTTAAAAACAATGCCCTTTTGATCTCACGTAAAAAAATGACAAAAATATTTTTGGGGGGGTCAATATCGATATATCTATGTATGTTTTGTCTTGTTCCTGTCATACCTATTGTTGGTCTCTTATCTCTATGGATTTTCCCATAATGGATTTGTGAAAGTATGGAGTTTGGTAGAATAGTAGTAGAGTTACTTTATTGATCCTGAGGGACATTAAGGTGTCCAGTAGCATACACATAATACACATTGCAAAAACAGATCAAACATATTGCACACATCTGCATTCATACAACATTCACTGAACTGAGGGGAGAGAAAAAAAACTGGTACTGTAGATATGTGTTGTACATGTGCTTGTGGTTTATTGGTAGGCTATTTATTGATATATGTGAAGTTCCTCATCACTCTATGAAATGTGCCCTGCCTCAGAAGCGGTTTAATGACAAATATCATCAAATACCCCTATGCTGTCCACATCCTCTTGTACACAAGCTGTAACAATGACACAATAATGTGTGTCTGGGAGTGGTTGTGTACGTCTCTCTATTCTGCTCTCTCCCTCTCTGTCTTTGTCTCTATCCCTCTCTCACTGTCTCTGTGTGTCTCCTTTGCTCTCTCTGTCTGTGTGTGTATGTGAGTGTGTGTGTGTCTGCACATTCATTTCTGAAAAGCTCAATGAGGACCGCATTTTACCACATTAAAGGTCAACAGAAAACAGCTGACAGCCTTGAAATGTCTTTTCTTTCATCCATATCCTGTTGGCACAATCTGAACCACATAAATCACAAAATAGGCTGAATCTGAATCACATAAATCACAAAATAGGCTGCAGTGACGGTATGACAGAGAAAAAGGTTATATGATTGAATCAGTATAATGGAAAAACACTGAGTGGAGGAGTAATCCTGTTTTCTGTTCTTGTCTTGCTTACTTCATTCACACCCTTCATGTCCTTTAGTCATCTTGTGTTTCCTTTTTTCACTTCTCACTTCTCTCTATCTTTTCACACCTTACCCTCTTTCTCTCTTGCTCTCCTCTCATCTGTGCAAAAACAAGCAGAATATTATTGGCCTGTAAAAAGGCTAGCACGCAAACAAACAACATGGCCTTGCTTACTACCACTGCGTTCGCTATCACCACCATTTCCGCTCAACTGCAAGACTCTCTCAATTCCTCCTCCTCCTCCTCTTCGTCTTCCTCCTCCTCCTCCTCCTCCTCCTCTGCGTCGAGTCTGCCCGTGTCACACCAGGTGGGCATCGCCATCCTGAGCGTGGCGCTGCTGATCGGTTTCCCGGGCAACCTGTTCGTGGTGTGGTCGGTGCTGTGCCGCGTCCGCCGGCGCTCCGTCACCTGCCTGCTCGTCCTGAACCTGGCGGCGGCCGACGCCCTGGTCCTGCTCACCGCGCCGCTC
>CM050200.1:11435709-11438209 GCA_027475355.1 Coilia nasus | reverse complement strand
TGTGCGTGGGTGTGTATGTGAAAGAGAGAGAGAGAGAGAGAGACGGTGAAAGAGAGACAGAGAGAGGGATGAAGACAAAGAGTGTGTGTGTGTGTGTGTGTGTGTGTGTGTGTGTGTGTGTGTCTGTGGGTTGGAGGGGTGCAAATCGGCAAATTGTGGAATGTTTGCTTTTTATATCTAATGTCTTTGGATACTTTGAAGAGTTTTTGCTTTCTCAACCAAGCAGTATTTAGAAAAAATGTTATTATGCTGAGTCTTTATGTATATATTTATATCAGCTGAGCAATATATGTATGTTTTTTGTATAGGGTTTATTTTTATGAAATCCTCTGGATAGTAAGTCACGTGTATGAAGAGAACTTTTTGATACAAAAATGTTTTTAACTCTGATGTGTGTGATGGATGTTGTAGTATTATTTGCTTGTACGGGAGTGTGTCAGACTTTGCCATGCACACACTCATATTCTCAGGGTGGCTTCTCATTGTTGATGATGACGATTTGGCATAAGATGTGATACTTGATTGGAATTGAAATAAACTTTCAAATAATGGTATATTTCCTGTGTTGTATTGTATTGTGTTGCTTCCTATGACAGATACAGTATATACAGAGTCAACTTTAGATAAGCACCCAACACACAAACTGTTTGCCCTTTTACCATCTGGAAAGCGCTACCGCAGCATGCGGTGCCACACAAACAGACTGAGAAACAGCTTCTTTCCACAGGCCATCAGGCTACTCAACACAATGAAGAAGATTCCATGAACATGTTACTGACATCCACACACTGATGTCCATGCTGCTTTTACACTTGCACTTTACCAACTGCACCTTCACTTATTGCACCTTACATATTGCACATTTCATTTTTTTTTTTTTTTCCTTTTTCACCTACACCAGCTACCAAGAAGAGCTACCTCGAACTTTCATTCTTGTTGGAAGCGTATATGTTTATCTGAATGTCTTATGTCTATTTATTGTGGATGTCTGTGCACACTTCGTGTGTGTGCGTGCGTGCGTGCGTGTTTCTAGTTCAAATTGCACATTTGGTGTCTGGTGAAATGCAATTTCAGTCCTCTGTGTAATTCCTGTTACATAGTGAATTGACAATAAAGTACACTTTGACTTTGACAAAAAAAAAAAAAATTATTTGCCTAATTGTGTACTTTATTGTAATTGCTTACTTTACTTAATTGGGTAAAGATTTGCAGAAAAGAAAGAGGAAACTGAATCAAAGGGCGCTTTCAGACTTATAGTTCGATTGTTTTGGTCCGCACTAGTCAGAAAAATGTTACAATGTAGCAAACAGACGTGGGTACGGTTTGCTTTCACATATGCATAGTTCTAAACTAACCAAAATAGACAGCGAAGATCATCGCCACCGCAACCGGACTAAAATGCGCCACTTTCGATAATAATAATGCACTAAACTCTACTGTTCCGTCCAATTTGGTTTGGTTGCTTTCACACCAGAGGAACCGTACCAAAATAAGGCAGATAAAGCGGTCCTAGACCACCCCTTTTTAGCGGTCTCGGACCGGTTGATTTGATGCGCACCAAAGTACTGAGATTGCATTCACACCAACGAAAACGAACCGTACTAAGAACTTTTGTTTCGAATGGGACATTTGGTGCGCACCAAATGCTGTCAGTGTGAAAGCACCCAAAATAATAAAAAAAGAACAAAAGTAAACAAAAGCAGTTCACAGAACACACAGAGATTCACAATAATCTCACTGTAGTCAGCTTCAGGCATCTTTGTATTTTTCCACTTTCCCTTACCTTCGCAATAGCAAGACTACAAATTCTTCCATAAAGATATGGAAGTAAATGTTGTACCAGACATCAGCAATGACAGAAAAATCTTCCTCCAGCCATTTCCCTTCCTGTGTCTTAGTCTGTGTGCTAGACTGTCCTATTGCCTATCATTCTAACTAACCACCCTGTGGTAAATGTTTCATTTGAAGAATATTACTGCATAGCATTTGGAGCAGTATTTATGATACTTCTTGGGTGACAGATTATTGTAAGCATGAGTATAAATCTGTGATTTTTCACACTACTTCCGCATTTTGACATTTTGGGGAAATCATATACTGTATGAAGAGGAAGGATACTCGTGAACGTGCATGGACACACACACACACACACACACGCACATGGACATGCACACACGCACTCTCTCATTCACGTGTGCACACACACACACATACACAACACACACCCACCAATACATAAATACACTTTTGTGTGTCTATGTACGTAGATTCTCATTCATCCAGGTCATGATACTCAAAGGAGCTAAGTTGTAAGCAACTGCACTTCTTTTTGGAGTATGGAGATGTTTCACCTTTCATTAAGGCTAAAAGGCTTCTTCAGTTCTGGCCTGACCGTGGGAAACCAGGAGCTATATCTCTTATGCATAAATATAGCTCCATCATCATGCCAGAACTGAAGAAGCCTTTTGGATGAAAGGTGAAACGCCTTCATACTCCAAAA
>CM050200.1:11383209-11433209 GCA_027475355.1 Coilia nasus | reverse complement strand
TGGAACAGACACCGCCAGAAAAGATTTGTTGGAGGTGTGGACTCTGCTGAAGTTTTAAAAAAAGTGCCTCTGTCTTTACCCAATCGCTAACACCTGGTCGTCACGTATGCAATTAGCCTACCTATGCACTACAATTCAAATGTCAACGTCAACGTCACGGCTAACGAACACACCCTCTGTTCGCTGATTGGATCAGTCTTGCTGGGGCCGACTAAATGACACTTAAGGGAGTCCGGTCCAGACCCTCTGTTCAAAATGAAGTACGAGGGGCGGGTTTACCAGGCCACCTGTCCAGGGCCGCGGCGGCTGGACACAGGTGCGGCCTGGGCAGGGCGGGGAAGAGCGCCCACACAGGTGTCGCGGTCCGTGCTGTAGATCTCACATTGCTGCTGGTCGCCAAAGCCAGTGGTGAAAAAGGCAATGTTTGTGGAACGTACAGTGCATAGTGGCGACCAGGAGTTCATGAACCCTCTGCTTTCTTCTCCTGTTCAATGTCTTTTGTTGTTGAAACCTGTTTCTTCAAAACCTGTTTCTCTTTGGTTTCAGCCTTCTTCAACCCCCCAGCCACCACCAGTTAGGTATTTAGTGCAATGTATTTAAGCTCTATTCAGCCAGATACATGCGTCATCCTGGTTGCCACTGATTGCAAACACTTTGCCATCCACACAAACAGCTGCAAAGTAGTCTCTGGGGGGCTGGCCATGTCTGGCAGCTGCTTCTAGTTCCCCTGCTTAGGGTCAAACCTGATAAGAACAGCACATTAGTCAATGTCATTGACACTTTCCTTAAGCAATCAACCCAAACACTGTCACTTGACGTCCTTCCTGTATGACTGTAACACTGTCACTAGCCATCTTCCGCTGGTCACTATTTCATAAGCGGCAACACCCTGGCCCAAGCAGAGCACTTTAATGTTTCATTGGAGCAGTACCGCAAATGTCCACTAGGGGCTGGCTGACCCCCGCAGTATCAATATACATGTTTGCAGCCTGGTTCAAAATGAAAATAGATAAACAAATAAACAACTTTGGTGTTTGGTGTAGTTATAGTATGATGTGGTGGGGTGGGGGGGGGGGGGGGGGGGGGGTGGGGGGGGTGATATTTCACACTAACATCCACAGAAAGATTTGCCCAAGATAGCAGCACCTAGAACCTTCAATTTTGGCTTCCTCCGGCTATTGTGAAATGTTATGAGTGACATCACACAGGGTTTGTCCAGTTGTTATGCATGTAGTCGACGCTATTTCCCAACTAACTGTTCATTACTTGCCAAACCTGGCTGTAATCTTACTTAGAACCTTGTGCAATCAAATTAACATGGGCAACTGGGTATGACCAATATCCTGACAAACCAAATGTCCATTGTTACTCTGACTTAGTCAATGGCAGAGAGAGAGAGAGAGAGAGAGAGAGAGAGAGAGAGAGAGAGAGAACTAAAACAGATGTTCACACATGTTCAAAAGATAATGAAATGAAGTGAAATGAAATGAAGTATGAGGGGCTGGTTTACCAGGCTAGATCAGACCCTCCCCGGACAGGAAGCGGCGGGCCACCCACAGGGTGCGGTTCGGCTCGCAGCGGGCGAAGTCCTCGTCCACACAGTCGCCCCCGACCAGGACCAGAACCAGAACCTGGCTCAGCAAGCACAGAGATTAGGAGGAGGGGAGACAATGAAATAGAGGTAAGGGAGGGAAAGAGAGAGAGAATGGCAGAAAAAAATGAGAGAAAAGAACCTGGGTTTCTGGCAGGAAAAATGGAGATGAGGGAGGAAAAGAGAGGAAAAAGGGAGGGAAAAATAGAAGTAAAGAAAAGACAGAGAGAGAATGAGAGAGAGAGAAAAAGAAAGAGACAGACAGAGAGGGAGACAGAGAGAGAGAGAAAGAGAGAGGGAGAGACAGACAGACAAAGAGAGAGACAGACAGAGACAGACAGAGAAAGAGAGAGGGAGACAGAGAGAAGAAGAGAGTGACAGGCTCCCAGAGAGAGCAAAAAGAGGGGAAGTGGCAATATGGTGTGGTGTGTGTGGTGTGGTGTGGTGTGACAATCATTCATGAATTAATATCTAGTCTAATCAGTGAATTCAATGATCAAATGAGAGACACATGAACCAGTGTCCTTGTAAGTCACCATTTTTTCTAGTGTAAGGAAAAGTACAGTATTGCTCAGGAGCAGGGGGAGGAGACTTCTTGGGTCATCCTAATCGTAAAGTTACAGTAAAGTCACTGAATAATAGTGGCTATCTGTACACACAAGTCCCTCTAAAGAGTGTCACTATTTTTATCTGGGGAAAGCCAACATTTGTCAGAACTTCACTCTTTCTAATTGACATACCTTTTTCATGCTTCATAGCTGTCACATGCGATGACAGTTGATATTTTCTGTCACATACAGTAAGATAACTATAAAACTATGTGCTCACTAGAGAGATAAAGAGATCATATGCAGATAGCACAAGCAGGGTTGAAGGGGGGGGGGGGGCTGGGTTTGATCCACTCACCCTTAAATGACCCTGCTCCTTTTTGTCAACTGTCTGACCATAGAGTTAGGGCCTTACCTGTTTTGCAGTGTGTGTATGTGTGTGTGTGTCTATGTGTGTGTCTATGGGTGTGTGTGTTTGTGTGTTTATGGGTGTGTGTGTGTCTGTGTGTGTCTACCTGTCTGTGTGTATTTATTTATACATTTATTTATACATTCATTTATTTGTGCCTTTATCTGTCTGTCACATGTGCCACCAGGTGTGTGTGTGTGTGTGTGTGTGTGTGTGTGTGTGTGTGTGTGTGTGTGTGTGTTTATGGGTGTGTGTGTGTCAAGCCTCACCCGGTTTGCAGTGTGTGTGAGTGTGTGTGTGTGTGTGTGTGTTTATGGCCATGTGTGTGTGTGTGTGTGCCTGCGTCAGTGTTCTTTGTGTGAAGCCTGACCTGGTCTGCAGTGCACGGTGGGTAAGTGTCTCTGCCCCCCCCCCCCCCAGCAGGTCGGCCACCTCCCCCAGCACAGCCCTCCCCCCGTGGGCCTGTCTCAGCAGGCCACAGGCCTGGACCTCCCGCAGCTCTGGTGGGGACATGAGGGGGGAGGCGCACCGTCCGCAGGAGCACAGGCAGGTGGGACAGCCTGCCTTCACGGTCCGCCTCTGTCCGGCACAGCACTGCCCGAAATACCACTATCTACCAGGGGAGAGACAGAGAGAGAGCGAGTGAGAGAGAGGGAGAGAAAGAGGGGAAGAGAGAGAGTGTGTGTGAGAGAGAGAGCAAGAAATAGCAAAATCAACAATCACTATGACCCTGTCCACACGACAACGGAACAGTAAATATTTACGTCCACACGGGCCTCCCGCAGCTCTGGTGGGGACATTAGGGGGGAGACGCACTCTCCGCAGGAGCACAGGCAGGTGGGACAGCCTCCCTTTACGGTCCGCCTCTGTCCGGCACAGCACTGCCCGAAATACCACTATCTACCAGGGGAGAGACAGAGAGAGAGCGAGTGAGAGAAAGGGAGAGAAAGAGGGGAAGAGAGAGAGTGTGTGTGTGAGAAAGAGAGCAAGAAATAGCTAAATCTCAGATAATGTGTTGCACATATCCACATATAACATACATGTACATAAGTGATACACAGAAGTACACATATTACCTAAGATTTTGTTAGCTATTTCTTACAGGTAGTTGGTGTTGGTACCCATCATTGAGTCACTGATTCCTGATTTTCTGCAGAAATTTCAATGTGAGGGTCACCAACACCAAGTACACACACACACACGCACGCACACACACACACACACACACACACACACACACACACACACACACACACACAAACAAACACATACACAAACACACACACACACGCACACACACACACACACACACACACACACACACACACACACACGCACACACACACACACACACACACACACACACACACACACACACACACACACACAAACAAACACATACACAAACACACACATCCTCCACTTTGGAATCACTATGATGCATCTTTAGGGAGCTCAGATCACCACCAAAATCTAATCACTTTTAAGTACCAAAATTCATCAAAATCCATCCATAGCTTTTTGAGTTATGTTGCTAACTAACAAACAAACAAACAAATGCCGATGGAGGGGGTTAAAATAAATCAAGTAAATATTCTCCCCCAGCTAAGCCAAATGGCCACCCACACGTGACATTCTGGTCACACCTCTGAAAGACAGGCAGAGCTTAACGTCCCTGTAGGTTGTAAATGGAAACAGTGTTAATGAAATCCTAATATACCACAATCTGAAATATACCTTACCACCTTAATCAGTAATAGTGTCCATAATACAAATGGTAGTGCCAATAGAACTACTCTTTTTTCAAAGCAAATTTGAATATCTAAACAAGTGTGTGCGTAGTGTTGGCTTGTGTAACCTGTTAATATCAAGGAATTATTGTTCATTTTCATGTTTGTGAATAGCTACACGTAACATATTATTTCAATATACATAATAAATGTTAATACACAATATATACAACATATTATTTCATATGCTACACTATATGCTTCTTACTCAATATTTTACTGTGCCATAATTATGACCGCTGCTAGTGAAGCTAGCGAAAGCGGTCATATTGGAGTTGCTGCAAAATTTTTCCCTTTTTTTTAATTAAAAAAAAAAAAAAATTTTTTCACCGATTTTTTGTCAACGATTCCCCGGACACTGAAACTCGGGGAGACATGAATGTTTGTAGGCATGTAGCCCAAGAAGTTTGTGAGCGAATAACGACATTTGGTATATGTCATCTACAGACAATGCTGACATAAAGTTATCAAAGGATTTATCTTGAGATAAACCGTTTCGAAGTTACACGTCAATGAACAATTAACAAGTAGCTTAAAATTCTTAAAAAATCCATATCTTGGCTTTTAATTGGTCAAATTTGGTTAAAGTTGACATGCCATCTCTAAACAGCTTTCATTTTATGTGTACTAAATTTTGTGACATTTCGTCATAGGGGGCGATGTTTATTGGCGAAGCTAGGTGTCAAAAAACAGTTTTTGTTAAATAACTCGCCAACAATTTTGCCCAAGACAACGATTTTGCGTTAGTATGTCGGTGTTACAGAGATGTATCGACCCAGCCCAAAAACTCTCACTTGAAGCGTAGCGCCACCTAGTGATATGGGTAAATGCAAAAATTGGGATTTTGAGTTGCCAATATCTTGGACCGAGAAGGTGGGAACTGCGCAAAATACGTCATGCACAATCACCATAAAGACCTCTAACACCACAGAACATGCCATAAAATGTGGTCCATAGGGGGCGCTGTAATTGTAGAAAATGTCATTTTGCCTATTATCTAGACAATACTTACTTTTACAAAAAAAATTTTTTATCGTGAAATCTATTGACCCTCACGCATTGAAAACACTGGTCGACGCCCACTTCCAACGAAAACAATTTCCGTGAAATTTTAATATTGCGAAAACGAATCTGAACGAACTCGTCATAGGCCGTTCATGTGAATCTCACCAAATTTGGTATATGTCATCTACAGACAATGCTGACAAAAAGTTATCAAAGGATTTATCTTGAGATAAACCGTTTCAAAGTTACACGTCAATGAACAATTAACACGTAGCTTAAAATTCTTAAAAAATCCATATCTTGGCTTTTAATTGCTCAAATTTGGTCAAAGTTGACATGCCATCTCTAAACAGCTTTCTTTTTATGTGTGGTAAATTTTGTGACATTTAGTCATAGGGGGCGATGTTTATTGGCGAAGCTAGGTGTCAAAAAACAGTTTTTGTTAAATAATTCGTCAACAATTTTGCCCAAGACAACGATTTTGTGTTAGTATGTCGGTAGTACAGAGGCGTATCGGCCCAGCCCATAAACACTCACTTGAAGCATAGCGCCACCTAGTGATAAGGGTAAATGGAAAAATTGGTATTTTGAATTGCCAATATTTTGGACTAAGAAGGTAGGAACTGCATAAAATATCTCATACACGATCAACACAAAGACCTCTAAAAGCACAGCACATGCCATAGAATTGGCCCTATCTCATGCACGATCAACACAAAGACCTCTAAAAGCACAACACGTGCAATAAAATTGACCGCTGTAATTGTACAAAATCTCATTTTGCCTATTCCTTTCACTCCTACACACTATTCAAACACACACAATGTAATTCTTTCAAAACCCACATTCATGCCCACTTCCAGGAAATCATTTCCACACAAATTCTCACCTCACAACACTGCTCTACCACACACTCATCATACCAACAGTTCCCACATTTCAATACACTGCGGCGGTCATACCATGTACCGCTATGCGGTACATCTAGTATTCTTATGACATGTTCTTAGGCCTAAATCCATTCAGCAAGGCACATTCATCTTCATCATCACCTCACATGCTAGGCAGTAAGCACATTCACGTAATAACTTCACAGAGGTTGCTGTAAGTGTAAAAAAAACATTTATTAAAGTTAAGTCCAGTTCAATACTGAAAGAAAGGACTGGCAGAGCGAGATCGCCCCCTGGAGCTGGAACTGCAGCGCTGCCTCAGCCAGCTCCCACAGACAGGACCAGCCCAGCCAGAGGATGCCAGAGTAGAGGAAGGCCAGCAGGGGGCGCAGTGCGCCGGAGGTGACTCCATGCAGGCACACTGCGTCCTCCTGACCACACTCGCGTAACCCTCCACAGGACAGCGCCAGGAAGTAGTCCCCACCAGCCGCTAGAACTACACGGTGAGCTATGCAGGAGGGATGGAGAGAGAGAGAGAGAGGGAGAGAGAGAGAAAGAGAGAGGGAGAGAAAGAGAGAGAGGGAGAGAGAGAGATATCAATATAACATCAGTATAGTATACAGAAAGAGAGAACAAATGTGAGTGAATTAAAGGGGGGGAGAGGAAGTGTGTGTGTGTGTGTGTGTGTGTGTGTGTGTGTGTGTGTGTGTGTGTGTGAGAGAGAGAGAAAGAGAGAGAGAGAGAGAGAGAGAGAGAGAGAGAGAGAGAGAGAGAGAGAGAGAGAGAGAGAGAGAGAGAGAGAGAGAGAGAGAGAAAACAATACAGATAGACAGAACAGAAGAAGTGTGTGAATTAGAAATATGGGGAGCGGGGTGGTGAGAGAAAGAAAGGAAAAATAAACAAAGAAAAAAGAATGGGACAAAAGCAAGGTGTGACTGAGTAAGACAAAAGAATGTGTAACAGTATGTTCTTAAAGCACAGTAGGGGAAACTGATAAAGACAAACTACTGTGGGTAACCACTGTCCTTTCCCATCACTGCCGCGCTCAGTTATGGAAAATGCCTTATCGCTGAGTTCACACCTACACCATCACCGCAAAACCCTTTCAAATACGCAAACAGGAAAACGTGACCATAAAGTAAGTCATAAACACCCCTGAAGAATTTTCAGCAGCGTGGAAACAGGAATTGGGTGACTTTCAACCACAAAGAAGGCTCCATAATCAAAGATAATTCTCATATTGCAGAATCATGGTTACACATAACCAGGGCTGGAAAATGTACTATATTTATAGAGAGAGAGATTGATTCAAAAGTTGTGTAATTTTCCGGTGATTTGTCATAGTCGATGGTGTTTTTTTCCACTATGGAAGTAGTACTAGATAAATCATTTCACAAGAATTCAACCAATACATTTTAAAAATGTTTCCTCCTGCCTTTGACCTAAATATAGAAAACCCTTCCATTTTGAAAAAAGGAAGAAAGAAAGAAAAAGATCTGATTGTAGACGTCACAGCCTACTCTGTTCACCCACAAACTTCTGATGACCTCCTGACTCTGCGCTCTCTCCTTAGCGCCAGAAATGGCGCCGTTTCCCCTAAACATCTCTGGCAGGTGTGGAACACCTAGATATCTGCCAAGAGACAAAATAAGATATCCACACATGTCCACACATAAATGACCTACCCTGATGTACAGCAGGGAGTGTTTGACCAGGAGTGTTTCAAGGATTGTGGAAGATTACATGCAGAGCTTAAATACCTCAAGTCAATGTAATCTCTCTCTCTCTCTCTCTCTCTCTCTCTCTGTCACACACACACACACACACAGGCCTGCCGATAGGGGAGGACAAATGGGTCTCTTGTCCCAGGCCCAGGAGAGGTCCCTCCTTACATTATGGACTATGGAAGGGGGGGGGCCTTCAAAATATCTTGTCCTGGGCCCAGCCAAGGCTGTCAGCGGGCCTGTACACACACACACACACACACACACAAATCATATTTACAGAAAAAAACAGGTGGTAGGAGTAAGATTTGCTATTCAAAAACAACAGAAATGAAAAGAGCTTGGCACATTGCTGGGATTTTAACAGCAACTGTTAAAGCAACACTTCAGCACTTTTTCTCTTCGGCGACCCGCTTTTGCAAAATTTCTATGGTGCGGTTATAGCCAATGGAGGGCCGGAAAGCGAGTTCAGAGGTGCCACTCACCCCGTTACGAGTTGATGAACCACTGAAATGATTTTGTAAACATTATTTTAAGGTTACAAAAAAACTACTTAGTGTGGCTTGACAAGTCCCACGATGCAGACCATTTTTTTACATAATCAAACAATAGGCTGCAGGTTTGGTACAAACACTGGTTCCCTGGTAGCAACACCTTAGACGCAAGAGCAACACCTTACGCCCAAAATACATGCAGGCGAAATGTACCGCTTTCTCGCCGCTTGCTCCACTTTGAGTGGGCATGTACCGAACGTCAGTTGAAGAGATATGAAGTTTAAAAGGCTAAAGAATTCTGAATGGTAATGATTATTTTGCTTCTGGCATGCCAATATAATGTCGACCAACGGCACTGTTTAAAATTTTATGTACGTCCATTTTTAAATGTTCATCTCTCCACTTGCCGCCTTCCAACTGAAAAGTCATTTGAAATGATGTCATTGGTTACCGCTCGGCAAACACGGCTCCTCATTTGCATAAAGTTCAGCAGAGCTCAACTTTTTCACCCGCCTCGCTGATCTACGTCACCACCTGCCACCTCCCAGCTGAAAAGAATGGTACGTTCCGCTTCGCCCGATTGCATGTATTTTGAGCGTTAGAAACAACACCTGCGAGCAGACATCACATCCTCCAGGACCCCTCCCTCACGTGGTGGTGCTCCGACCATCTCTGACCTGAGGGGGTTGTCGTGGAGCTGCAACTCGCAGTCTGTCAGAAGCCCCTCCCTCTTGTAGGCCTCGCAAGGTGGTGAAGAGCGAATCACAGTACGAAGGGAGTAAATAGGGCTGGAGGTCTGGATCAGAGGAGGGGTTATGCAATGAGGAAACAGGGGTGAGGACAGGAGTTTGGGGTTGGATGTTTGATGGAGGGTTTGAAGGGCTCAAGGTCCTTTGAGAAGAAGGAGGAGAGGATGATGGGCTATCTTCTCCTTGTGCCCTGGCCACTGTTCCCTTTCCCCTTCCACCTCCTCCTCCTCGATCCCTTCGTCTACCTCTTAAGTTCCCTCTCTCCTCTGTGTTTGCCTGAAAAACTGCTGCTTGCTGGCAGAAGGGCACGTTTTTCTCAGGCTCCTGCTGGGTCTCTCTATGAGAGGACCTGGGCATCCTGGAATGATTGAAGAACACAAAATCAACAAACGAAACAATATAATTCACTTTTTTTTTGCACATAAACACTTTATTTCTTAAAGAGAAACGTACATAAATGTTTTAGAGATTTCATATTATTTAGTTATCTTTGCATGCAGACAATTGCCCTTGGAGAAATAGCTGTTTTTAAGTAGTCTACACATGTGCTGTTGCATAAGGAATCACATGTTTATTTGTTTGTTTACTATAACTAAATATACATCACAGGAAATAAATTCGTCCAACATTCACGATCATGGTGAAAGGGCAGCATGGCTTTTTAAATGAAACTAAAGCTACCTCTTAGCACTATGATCCCTAAGAGGAATAGCTCACTACCCAAACCCAGTGTACTGTCAAAATGGGCTGCTTCGTCGAAATGAGCTACCTTACGTTTTTCGTTTACAGTTGTATAGATTCAAAGCTAACCTCTGCAGTTTTACAAGATATGTCTTTGGATTAGATGTTTTTGGATTAGAGAACTGTATGCGGTTTGCATACGGTAATCATACTTTATACTTTAGTTATGTAAAATTTCAACTCATTTATACATGCGTAGGCAGTTCATTTTGACAGTCGTATTACGCTATCAAATAAGGCTCCGACTGAAGGTAGCTCAGATGTGACCCATCAGATAATGCTCCCACTGTACAATCACCACCATTCACTCATTTATATGAATACAGGTAAAAGTAGCGCATTTTGACAGGCTTACATTTTCTATCAAATAAGGCTCCCACTAAAGGTTGCACATTCTTACAGCCCACTTGACTGATCAAATAATGCTCCCACTGTAGAATCATCACTGTTCACTCATTTATATGAATATGGGTGAAGGTAGCTCATTTCGACAGGCTTATATTTTCTATCAAATAAGGCTCCTACTAAAGGTAGCACATTTTTACAGTCCACTTGACCCATTAAATAATGCTCCCACTGTAGAATCATCACTGTTCACTCATTTATATGAATATGGGTGAAGGTAGCTCATTTCGACAGGCTTATATTTTCTATCAAATAAGGCTCCTACTAAAGGTAGCACATTTTTACAGTCCACTTGACCCATTAAATAATGCTCCCACTGTAGAATCATCACTGTTCACTCATTTATATGAATATGTGTAGAGGTAGCAAATCTTGACAGACATATATCTTCACCCAAATAATACATCCACTAAAAGTAGTATACCTCACCTTTGTGATATAGCGGACACTGAAGATGGGACAATTTCATGCAATTCAATTTCTAACAATGGACTTGTCTCTTATTTATGATGGATGAGGACAGGAAAAGTGACAACAGAAGAAACATTATAACAAATATTTATTTACAAAAATAAATACACTCCATTCAAGGAGGGAAATTTATCCCAACTGTGATGCCTCTGGGAGGGCACATGCGACCTCCAATCGAGCCTTCAAGACCTCCTCAGGGTGTGTCTTGATCGACGTGATGTCACCATTTTTCAGATTCTCTTCTGCAAACTTCAAAATGCAATTTTAGGCATTAAGGTACATATAACTGGATAGATATAAGAGAAAGAAATGACTGGAAACACTGAAATCACCAAAATCCCACAGCTACTGCCGCCTTGCTGCTTGTCATGAACAACAATTTGAACAGTCCATTTCTGTCTTGGGACTTCACAGCCTGCCATCCTCAAGACATTCCTATCATTGTGTGAAAAGCATAACAAGCATATGCCATACATGAGACACATTATCACATACAAAAGACCAAGGACTTCAACTTTTTCTCAAACTTTACCTCCAATTTCGTAGGGTCGTGCGCACATACATTCTTCATTACCCAGTGGATCAATAAGAAGCAGAGTCTTTTCTCACATGTTGACAATCTATAAATGTTTACCACATTCATGTTATTCCATCACATTGAAATTTATGTAGCAAACCCCTGAGGTCAGCAGAAATCCCCATATATTATACATGCCAGAATAGGTCTGAAGAAAATATACGAAAGGCACTTACCACTAAAATCCAGTGAGCACCTACATTTACTGGACAAATCCACATTTCTTCCGCTGGGAATTTCATCTGAATAATGGTATTCATACTAAATGGTATTCATACTAAAGTATTGTTAATTCAGGTTACTGGTGTTATAATATAATATGGATAGATGATAACAAATACATTACTTTTCTAAGAGGCTGAAATCGTCCGTTGAACAAACATCCAGCTATCACAGCACTGAGCTGATGAACGCGTTCCTGAGTAGGCAGGTAGAGTAGCCACAGAAAATTTGAAAGCTCCCTCCCTTTTTGGGAGTGGTCCCATCAGGTCTATCCCAACCAACTCCCAGACAGCAGACACCTACAAAGGCAACCAAGTGGTCAGGAACCATTGTGAATTAAGTGCAGCTTCACAGGTAACCAAACATGATAATCTATAGTGTATTTTATTACCAAACTCACAAGCGAAAACAAATAGGCAACATCCCATCATAACTTATATAAAATGCTGAGCATGCGGACATATTACAAACAAACAAGTAACCTGGAACAGTTATAAAGTTATGTATGCAGAAAAAAAACTCTGCTTAACGCTATTTAACGTTAAACGCTGTTTAATTAGGCTTAATTTTGGGACATTGCGGGAGATGCGACAAGAGACAGTCCCAGGCACTTGTTCCAGCTCCGCGGCCAGTTCAAGTCAAGTCAAGTCAAGTAGGTTTTTATTGTCGTTTCAGCCATATACACAGTACATAGTGAGACAAGACAAAGTTTCACTGGGACCAATTGGTGTTGCACGCAACTGTTAGAACACAGTATGAACAAGACAGATACGTAATAGTGCCTACATACACTATTGAGGGACTACACAGATTCACTCACACACACACACACAACTACACATGCACACGTACACACTCTTGTACACATATGTACATACAGTACAACACAGTTTTAAACAAGTCAGCAGAGGTGAGGGGGTGGGGTGGGGAATGGTGGGAGTGAGGGTGGATGTGGAGGGTTTGTAAGCAGAGGTGGGGGGCGGAGAGGTGTGCTGACACCAGTTGTGCAGTCAGGGTCGTTGTCAGAGGCAGGTGGGGGAGGTGCTCTGGAGGTGACAATGGGGGTATCGATGGCTGCTGGCCCATTACCAGAGTTGCTGAACCGGTTGTAGAAGTGATTCAGCTCGTTGGCCCTGGAAATGTCGCCATCCGCCTTGCAACCTTTTCCTCCAAGCCCAGTGATTATAACACATCCTTACTGCCCGCCATACCTCCTTCATGTTGTTATCCTGCATTTTCTTCTCAACCTTCCTCCCGTATGCCTCCTTGGCCTCTTTTCAGTTGTCCCTGCACACTCCTTATCTCTGTCTGATTGCCCTCCTTAAACACCTTCTTCTTCTTAACAATAACTGGGAGTCAGATGCGCTTCCACCTCGTTGCTGCTCACGGTCCAGGACACTATGATCAATATTGAGACCTTCAGTCCAACTTTGGACTAAGGGGCAAGACCGGAGCACTCAGAGGACTCTGAAGAAGACGCAGTGCCGTCGAAACGTTAGTCACTTTTTACTTTTTGTTTTTGCACCATTAAAAGCATTGTAAACTGAGTGCTCCGTTCTTGCTCCTTAGTCCAAAGTTGGACTGAAGGTCTCAATATTGACTTTTTTATCTTCTTGTTAAGGAGACTTTTGACATCACTGGTCACCCAAGGATTGTTATTGGGGTAGCAGCGCAAAAGTCTTAGTGGGTACAACAATGTCCATGCAGAAGTTGAGAAGTCACTGTGGGTTTCTTTGGAACGGGGATGATGGTGGTAGTCTTGAAGCAGTGGGAACGACAGTGGTGGCAGGGAGATGTTGAAGACATCTGTGAGGACGTTGGTCAGTTGGTCCGCACACTCCCTCAGCACACAGCCTGGTATGCTTTGCGGTCCAGCAGCTTTCTGTGGGTTGACTTCAGAAGTGGACAGGCACAGCACTAGGTCGTTAGGGGGAGGGGTGTCCTTTCTCACCACTGAGTCGTTCTGTTCCTCAAACCTTGAATAGAACTGGTTTAGCGCCTCAGGCAGGGAGTCATTACCACCACAGGAGAGGGGGGCAGGCCTGTAGTTGGTAATGGCTTTAATGCCCTGCCATAGGCGCCATGTGTCGTTTGTGTCTTCAAAGTGGTTGTGGATTCTATGAGCATGACAGCGCTTTGTTGCTTTAGTGGCCTGGGACAGCTCAGCTCTTGCTTTCCACAGGGCTTCCTCCTCCCCAGCCCTGTAGGCCGCGTCCCTGGCTTTCAATAGCGCCCTCATCTCTGCAGTCCTCCATGGTTTTTGGGCGTGTGGTGATAATTGGGTTTTTGGGCGTTTTGATGATTTTGGAGACAGACACATCCTCTGTGCACTTGCTGATGTAGCACATCACAGTTGAGGTGTATTCCTCCAAATCAGTGGTGCCGTTGTAGGTGGCTGCCACCTATCCCGGTGCATAATCCGACTCGCTATTGCTGATGGTTTTGTTAAAGTTTCCCCAATTTTGTGTGGCTTTTTTGTCTGCGCAATTAAATACGTCACCTCACATGAAGCCTTCTGCACCTTTGCAGAGATAGCTGTTTGCTTAGTGAGGGTTTTCTTTTGCCCCTGTAACACTCTTTTCTGTGAAAAAAAGTCACTGGGTTTATCTGTGAGGCTGAGGTTTGGTGTTCATATGGCTAAATAATTTTGCCGGTTTCCACCTCTGAGGTTTGGTGTTCATATGGCTAAATAATTTTGCCGGTTTCCACTTGTGTGCGAGGATTTCAGAGAACACAACACACTGAGGGTGCCGTTGTACCTGATTTATAATAATCAACATGCTCTGAAAACCTAGTTGAGACGCAGATTTAAACAGTAGGACCTACTGAGTAGGTGATCGCCGGAAGAGCTCTGCTGACAGCTATGTTAACCCGGACAGGGCAATAGAGTGACAACTAAGTCACACACTTGCTTCCCGCTAATGGGAGGTGATGGTCCTCTGGTTAGCAAAGTGGCAAAAGCATTATTTCTGGAAATCATCTCGTGACCCCCGACCCCCCAACCCCCCACTTGGGGAACCGGGGCCAGAGGCACCTCTACTCTATTTACATATTTGTAGGGCAGCCTATGGAGTTACCAAACTTCTCAGACTGCGACCCCCAGTTTTAGGCTGCTAATGTCCCGCAACCCCCGCACCCACTCTCTGTCACGCGCACACGCATTCTCGCTCTCTTGCGCTATCGCTCTCTCTCTCTCTCTCTCTCTCATAATGTGGCTGTTTTACGCATGCAGGGCAGTAGAGCAAAACCAAAACTGAACACAGTCTCTGAGCTACTAGGCCGCCCTACAGATATGTAAATAGAGTAGAGAGAAACTGGAGACAAAGAGGTGTGATATACACTCTCTCAAATATACATCTGGAACAGTACCTACAGTAAATAACTAGGGACAGTCAAAACTGGGTCTTGGGATAATACCTTGATTTTCAATCTCAAAAGGCAGTCTCCTTCCATCACAGCATCTCTTACAGATATTACTTAAGAACCTGAAGACCACACTTTGTATCTTTTAAGTTGGTAACCTTATCTGGGGAGGTGGCTGTGGTGTAATGGCCATCACAAGTAGCGAAAAAAGTTGTCAAAGTTGCCAGGCTTTACTGCATTATAATCCTAGTACAGTTACACGAGGACAAATGTCATTAAACATTATATGTGAATGGAGTTTAGTAAAGATGCTTACTTTTATTCACCAATGCAAAGAATGATTAATGCATCTTGTAAACAAGGGAATCTCACATTTTTTTTGCTTACACTACAGTAGCACTCTATACATTTACTTTTATAGTTTACCATGGCTGTGCAACAGCCAAAGATCTTCCAGTTCTCTGGCCTCTGTCACACTCCAAGACCTTTAAGAAAATTGTCATGATGAACAAATTAATAATGTCCTAATCTAATTGGCTGAACAAATTGAGTCCATAACATAATACAGAAATAAGTCACATCCAACACATACCCATCTGTCAATATCCACTGACATGCCAACCCAGTAAAATCTGTAGCATATTGCTGCTCTCGTCTTAATGACTCCTCTATGTCCCCCAATTGGTGATGAATGGAATTCAATGAACAGTGATCTGGCTTCATCTCTTGTTTGGATCACTCTTCTAGAATCTCCGTAGAAGAGCTGTCCATCTGCACTGAACAATCACAAAGTGATAAACAACATTTTCCGAGACATGGATATTTTTTAACACACCTTTGCCTACTTACCCTTTACTGTAAACGTCTGAGAACACCTCCCTAAGCTCAACTTCTGAGACTTGGTATACCCTTCTCGGTATTCCCCCCTAGTCAGGTATTCAAAAACGTCATTGCATCTCTCCATATTTGCGTTCACAAATGTAACAAACTGTAAAACACAAAACAAAACATTTTGTTACTATGTAGGTAGCCGATTTTTCAGTAAGGTATCCTAGTTCTTTAGTCTTTCAAACCTATCCTTTAGTCTTCCAAACCTATCCTATCCGTTTATAGAAGCATAACTTAATTCATACAAGTGTAGACCTAGTAGATAGGCTTAGAGGAATTGTTAGATTTAGTCATTCTAATCATAGGCTAAATATAGGGTAATTATACAGCGCCTTTCTAAACAAAGTTACGTTTTCTACGTCTACGTTTTCTCACATGGAAACATTCGTGCGCATGCACAGTAGCGCTTGGTAGCTCATATCGACGGGTAGGCCATATCGATAGGACACCTGGTGTGCCATGGCTTAATATATTGTCTCTCGAAGATTGGACCGCGCCACAGTTTTAAAATTTCCGCTCTCTGTGGTGTTAAGATGGACCTACCTGAAAAATTGCTGGCGCGGTAAGAAGAGCAGTAACTTTCGCTGAGGTTTGAAACAATTGCGTGTCAATCCGTGCGCCCTGGCGCTTCATCTAACAATAGAAGATTGCACGAGGTCCTGTCGCTACTTGTGCTGTATTTATCGACTGGCACAAGACATTTTAAGTTTTCCTGTACTGGTTAATGGGCTACGTTTATGCGTATCTTTTCTAGTAACATTCGGTAGATTCCAAGTAGATTACTTATCACCTGCACTTATTGAAATATGGTTAATAATTGTCACTTTAATCCAACACATTTTTTGCTCTAGAGCAAAACACCATGGACTCTGGTTGTAGTTAAATCTGTGCCTACGCTGTGATTTGTTTAGTTAAAATATTCCTGTCATGGTAATTATGCAACTTGAACTATCTATTGAGTCGTGATCGTAAAGTTGTAAATATGTGCTATTCCTAGCAACACCTACCGAGTGAGGAATCCGCCCAACACCTAAATTTGGTCAACTTCATGTGATTCAGAAAATATGCACTCGTTAATCACTGGGGTTTCCACGAATGTCCTGGCCTGGTGGGTTAAAGGTGATTATTTCAGGTGCCCCAAGAGAGATCCGTTGAGAAAGCCCACAAAAAACACAGCGGGTGTGTGAATCAATTAGATGAACTAGGAGCAATATTATGTCTGAGCCGAATATTCCCAGCTGTAGACAGCGTTTCCACAACAACTGGCTACTACACGTGTGTTCAAAGACGTGGCAAACACTGTGGTACTGATGTAATGCCAGTGACAAAATAGGCTGTAGAGCCTATCTAAAATGTCAAGTAGTCTACAACTAACTTCCAAACGGGTTACGTTACAACTAACTTCCATGTATCAGCCCAGACATGTCTTGAAAATAGCAGTCTTCTAGTTTTAATTCAGTTTTAATTGTATCTACATAAATCATCATCACGGGGCGGAAGTAATTATTAGTAAGCCTCAGAATGCATTTTGTCACAAGGCTTACATAAGGCAAGTTGGTAATCGTCCCTATGAACAACGGTACGCATTTAGGCAAGAAAATTGTAACCTGATGACCACTTGGGCTACCGGTAGCCTATCAAATGGAGTCATCCTTATCATCGCCTGGGGAGTGGGGAATAGGAGGAGCAGAATGGAGAGAGGTGTTACCTTTGAAAGTATAAATAAATGGTATTTTGATGACATTTTACAATAGTGCTGTACGCAGACTTCAGTCACTTCCATCACAACGGAAAATATTTTCAGGAAAACTGTCGGTAATAGGCTATTCCTTTCTTCTTTTCATGATTTCTTTCAGTCAGTTGATGTAGGCCTATATTGTAGTGAAATATGTAAATGTAACGTTTGGTGAGGTAATGTGGTATAATTCGCAAAACCTCGGAAGGGTATGTCAACCATGTATTTGCATTTATAAGGTATGAAGGTGAAGTCATGTGCTGTTTTAGTTAAGAGCCCATTATAGACAGAGAACTTGACGTGAGATGTAATGTGATAACAATGATGACAAATTGACTTCAAGCAACTCCAGACAATTATATCAGTAAAAGAAAACACCACTAATGGAGTGAGCACACTGCTCCGGAAGCTGCGGATGTACAGCAAATGACGCTGATAGAATCCTCCTTAACATTTGAGTAGAGAATGAGCTTCGCGTGGTCGCGAGGAAACCAGTGCAGTGATACTGAGGGACTGTGGTATGCAAAGACCAGAGACCACCAGATGGACCTATGTCGTACCAAATAAACTTGTACTCCCAGTTTGCATTTTCAGTGTAGCAAACACTTCACTTCGCTTGTTGCTGGTTAAAGTTTTTGTTTTGTTTTTGACCATTTACAGGAGAGACACAACCAGACCCTCAAGTATGGGGCACAAACTGTCCAGAGGAAGGGAAAACGTCGACACCTCCCCCCGAGGTCGTTTCTCTATCAGCGAAGAGGCACCACCGAGATACATAGCACACGAGGAAAATGATGTCTCCAAGTCTCCAGGTGTTAATCACGCTAAGTGTACCGCGGAGTTGCCTCAAGTCGTAGTATCCATAGAGGCTTCGGGCGATTCTGCGGCGCGTCAGGGCTCATCTCCGGACGTCAGAAGACCGTCCCTCTATAGCACCCTAGATGAGGTGCCACAACTAGACTTCTACACCAATACAACTTTCCTTGGCCGCCAGCGACGCAGTAGACCAACCCTAGAAACGCTCCGAAAGGCATTTGATGTAAGACTTCACCCTGTCCTCTTGAGGGACAAAGCTACCAAAATAAGAAAAAATGCTATTTCAACACATTGGATTTTTTCCCCATTATTGCACATCAGGACCAATATGTGTAAATGTTTGATTTGCGCAGGATGGAGACACTGCCAGCAATGCCGAAAGCGCAGGAAACGAAGGTTTGTCTGACATCCAAGAAGTGCTGCACAGCGTTGACGGGACAACCACGAAGACGGCCAAACCGCCAGTTCGCTTTGGCTGGGTCACAGGGGTCATGGTATGTAGACACACACACGCATATAGATATCCTATACTGTCTGGATGTCTATGCACACACACACACACACACACACAGAAAGGCCTTTGACCTCATACCTTGTGTTGCAGATTCGTTGTATGCTTAACATCTGGGGTGTCGTTCTTTTTCTTCGCTTGTCGTGGATCACAGCTAAGGCAGGAATCAGTGAGTCATTTTACAAGTGATATATTTTTTTATGACATATAACTTACTGTAACACTTCACTCCTTGTGTTCTAACAGTTTATATTTCATATTGTTAAACCATATTTTGTATTCATATTTCATAGTTCATATTTTGCATGCAATAAATAAACGTGGCTTTATCAATGGGTTTGGCCAAAAATTGCAGATTCATTTTTTTTTTTTTTATTTGACCACATTCTGTGAATGGTCGTGAACTCTTTCTTTTGCAGTTCTCACCTGGGTCATTATCCTGTTGTCGGTTGTTATAACCTCGGTCACTGCTCTTTCTGTGTCCGCAATTTCCACCAATGGAAGGGTAAAATCAGGTAAAAAAAAAAAAAAAAAAAAAACAACAACTAAATACCTCACCATGTACATTCGGTTACTGTCACTGCGCTGATGTTGTTCGCAGTGAGTATCACCAAGTGCACGTTGGAATGGTAAATGATCAATGGTAATGAATAGCTCTACTCTGCTCTTCCTTTAGGGGGCGCCTACTTTATGATCTCCCGAACACTGGGCCCTGAAATAGGTGGCCCTATTGGGGTGGTCTTCTCCTTTGCCAACGCCATAGCCTGTGCTTTTCACTCGGTTGGGTTTGCTGAGACTGTTGGGACGCTTCTTAAAGTGAGAGACTCTTGGTTCAGTTATCAGCAGTAGAAACACTAGGCTAATGTAAATTTGTTACAAGGAGTGTTTTTTTTTTTTTTTTTTAACCTGGTGTCTCACATACTTGCAGGAGCATGATGCTGTCATGGTGGATGAGCTTAACGACGTGCGCATTATTGGAATGATCACAGTCACGCTGCTTCTGTTCATCTCCCTAGCTGGAATGGAGTGGGAAGCTAAGGTAAACATGCATATGCAGCACATTTGCCGCATATTGATTTTGCTGTTGGAATTACAACCCTTACAATTCCGATGAAGGTGGAACGTTCTGTTTAATGTAAAAAAAAATGTAAATAATTCTCAAGTCATACAAGCAATATATGTTTTTGAGAATAGTCCAAGGACAACATATCAGTTATTGAAACTGGATTTTTTTGTTGTTGTTTGGGATATTTACCACTTTTTTGAGATATGTTGCTGGCCCACAATTTAAAATGAGCATACATTTAAAATGAGCATAAATATCCCATACAACAATCCAGTTTCAATAACTGATATTTTGTCTTTGGATTATTCTCAAATACATATATTGCTTGTATGATTTGAGAATTATAGCACTTCTTTTTTATTTACATTTAACACAACGTCCCAACTTCATCGGAATTGGGGTTGTAGTTGTCTACCACAGTCCACCTAAGTATGCATCTCATTGTGTGTGTGTGTGTGTGTGTGTGTGTGGGTGTGTTTCCATTTAAATACGTATTATTTGTGGTACCAGTTAAATGTAAATACACCCAGTTAGAAGGCCTCATACAGCAAGACAATGTGCACTAACTTTTGTAAATGTGTATCATGCCTTCAGAATTGAATAGTTATATGAGTTGTTTAGTTTATTGCAAGTTCCACAAGCATCATGTTTTCAACTAAATATGTACACGGTATGCTTTCAACCTTTACAAGCAATCCTGTCATTTACTGATATGAACTATTGTATGTCTATTGTAGTTTCGAAAGTACTGAGTAGTTTTCAGATGTTCAGACAGATTAGTAAGCTTTTCTCCTTTGTCAACATTAGTTTCTATGTTTCCATTCCCATTCTCTCTCTCTGCTCCCTCTTAGGGCTGATTCACACCAAACACTCTGCTAGTACAGCGCGTGCCCGTTTTCTGTCCATATTCGTTTAGAATGCACGTTAACAGATTACACCATTTCCACCGCACGCGTGATCTGAGCGTATTCTGTCCCTATACAAACCTATTGTACACGGATACGCGCTGTATACGCTCAAATCAATGGAAATGAGGCCTTAGACTTAACTCCTACCCTTCCCTCTCTTAGACTCAAGTCCTATCCTTCCTGATGCTACTCTGCCCTCTCTTAGACTCAAATCCTGTTCTTCCTGATGCTACTCTGCCCTCTCTTAGACTCAAATCCTGTTCTTCCTGATGCTACTCTGCCCTCTCTTAGACTCAAATCCTGTTCTTCCTGATGCTACTCTGCCCTCTCTTAGACTCAAGTCCTGTTCTTCCTGATGCTCATGGTCACCTTCGCCAACTACTTTGTGGGCACATTCCTTCCCCCGACACCTCAAAAACAGGCCCAAGGTTTCTTCAGTTATCAGAGTACGTATATGAAAAAAACTGAACCCATAGAAATGTGTTAAACTTTAAAGGTGGTTTTACTTTGCCATTATTACCTTTATTTATTTGTTTCAACTGGTCTTGTTAGTATTGTTATCAGTAGATGTTGAAGTTACTTACTGTACTGTACTCTGTACTTATTGTAGATGTGAATGGCCATAGGTTATACAAGGTTAGTGTTTGGGAGAAGTTATAGAGAGAATGTCATAATTCTTATTTGGAAAGGGGCTGTTACACATAGGTGTTCTTTCTGTCCATTTAGACAATGTATAAACTAGCTATTCCATATCCAATGCAATGATTTCGGTTTGTTTCCTCTTTGTCCAAGATGACTGGGAGTTAGTTCCCTTCTAATGTTTCTCTCTTGCAGTGGACATTTTCATAGACAATCTGCTGCCAGATAAGAGAAATGCTGGTGGATACTTCTTTGAAATGTTCTCCATCTTTTTCCCGTCTGCCATTGGCATCCTCGCTGGGGCCAACATTTCTGGAGACTTAAAGGTATTTCTTCTGCAGTCACAAAAACAAAAGCCTATTTCACACGTCAAATGTTTATTTTTTTACCACAGTCTGCATCCAGTAGAAATATTTCTATTGCCTTTTACGCACCATGTTGGATTCAGTACAGTACATTTTAATGTATAGAACACACGACTCTTTCATTTTATTTTGTCCCCTGTGCAATCCAGGCATGTTTAACTGCTCTGAAACACAAGATTTTCCTCTTTGTTAAGCAAACTGTTTAACTGCTGTAGCACTGACACCTCTGATGAGGAGAAGATTGCAACTATCAGCGTGTCTGTCCAGCATAGTAGACTATATAGAGTCTATAGAGTCTATTATATATGGACGTATCCGAGTGTATTGGTAACAACACAAGTTTTGCATGCTGTGACAGGCACAGCGAGTATGAACGCTAGCATTGGCCAGCCATCCTCATGTCTCTGCGATCTTGCACAGGACCCTGCACACGCAATACCCAAAGGGACCCTCATGGCAATACTTTTCACCACCCTGAGTTATTTGGCCATCTCTATAACTCTAGGTAAGTAAGCCTTTAGAGAACAAATTAAGATTCAGTCTGTCTCTGTCTATCTGATTCTGTTGTCTCTGTCTGTCTGTCTGTCTGTCTGTCTGTCTGTCTGTCTGTCTGTCTGTCTGTCTGTCTGTCTGTCTGTCTGTCTGTCTGTCTGTCTGTCTCGCTCACTTTTTCTGCTTCGTCTCTTTCCTACACAAACTTGCACACGTACACACATAAATACATATACTCATACACACACAAACACACACACACACACACATACTCACTCATGCTGTCTCTCCATAAGGTTCGTGTGTGATCCGTGACGCCACAGGAGCCTTGGAAGACCAGCTCATCATGAATATGACAGAGGGGTGCGAGGGTCTCGCTTGTAGTTTTGGCTGGAACTTCACTCGCTGCTTACACGACGTCCAATGCCAGTATGGACTTTCAAACGACCACCAGGTAAACACAGGGCCGTGGACACCTCAGACTTACAGTAAAATGCTCTCAGGAGACACTAAGCTAACCTTGCTGTGTTTACTCTGTGTTCCCCTGCACTTCTGTTAGCTTGTTTATGTCCTTCTTTTGTAAGTCGCTTTGGATAAAAGCGTCTGCCAAATGCAATATAATGTAATGTCATGTAATGTAATGTCTGTCTCTGACTCTCAGGTTTTAAGGATGGTGTCAGGCTTTGGGCCTCTCATCATTGCTGGTCTCTTTGCTGCCAGTCTGTCATCTGCGCTCGCCTTCCTCGTCTCTGCCCCTAAGGTCTTTCAGGTGAGTACCTCTATCTCTTACTCATTCTCGTCAATAACCTTTTTGCGATAGGCTACCTAATCAATTCACAGCAACTTTTAGCATGCAGTTACACAATGGATGCCGTGAATCTGCTGACTACCATTACACCCGCACATACACATAGACAGACGTAACAGTAAAAATGTGCTGGGTATATTTATCAGTACTTAACATCCCATGTACATTTAGTACAATGTCTCACCTCTTTCTCTTTTGTTGCAGTGCCTTTGCAGAGACAAAATATACCCCTATATTGGCTTTTTTGCAAAGGGTTATGGGAAAAATGATGAGCCTCTTCGTGCCTACATTCTAACTTATTTGATTGCTTTGGCCTTTATTTTAATCGGTGAGTTTCACTGTGATAAGTTGTCATGGTATTTGGCATTTGGGTAATATTTGGGTAATAAGTAAGTATAGCTTACTTATTAATCTATTTTTTTGTCTGTCTGTGACATCTGTCTGTCTGTCTGTCTGTCTGTCTGTCTGTCTGTCTGTCTATCTTTTTTTACAGGTGACTTAAACAAAGTTGCTCCTGTCATCTCCAACTTCTTCCTCTGCTCCTACGCTCTCATTAACTTCAGCTGTTTTCATGCCTCCATCACCAACTCTCCAGGTAATTCCAAACCCACTATGTCGGCACGCCACATACAATCCATACCTCACACACAATCCAGTGGTTTGTATTGTCTTTATGCTAAAACACTCTTTTAGATAACACATTTATAAAATAGTTTTTTTTGCTCTCCTACATCAATAAACTGTTAGCGCAAACCAAGGATTCCAGGAGAGGAATGGAGACACTCTCAATCTGTTGATGCAAACATAGGACTGTATTATCTAAGTTAGGACTTCCATGCATGCGAGGAATGGCTAGTGGTGTGGTGCATAGCACTCGCTCACTACCTGTGACCCATGTGATTACATACTGTGCTTCATGACTCTCTGCTGCCCCCGCAGGCTGGAGACCGTCTTTCCGGTACTACAACCGCTGGGTGGCGCTGTTTGGGGCAGTCGTCTCTGTTGTGATCATGTTCCTGCTAACCTGGCAGATGGCTCTCATCACGCTCTGCCTCATCCTGCTCCTCCTGGGCTACGTCACCTACAAGAAGCCAGGTGAGCGTGGCCACAAAAGAGGGAGAGATTCAGAAACTGTTTTTTTCAGAGTACTAGGACAAGTTGAAGAGTTGTGTGTAGTCTGTATACTCACCTCCAAGGTGCATTACTGTATGCTTTTAATGTGTTTATTGCTGGATTAATTTCTTTCCCGTGGGAAAGGAAACCGTTCAAGGAACATTTGAGTGTAATTACATGAAAAGTAGAAATGTAAGAAATTTTGAAGTTAGTTTAACATGGAGAAGTGACTGTTGTCTATCATCATCTATGAACTGTAGGCTAACAAATTCATCTCTCTCTCTCTCTCTCTCTCTCTCTCTCTCGTCTCTCTCTCTCTCTCTCTCTCTCTCTCTCTCTCTCTCTCTCTCTCTCTCTCTCTCTCTCTCTCTCTCTCTCTCTCTCTCTCTCTCTCTCTCTCTCTCTCTCTCTCTCTCTCTCTCTCTCTCTCTCTCTCTCTCTCTGTGTGTGTGTGTGTCCCCTCTAGAGGTGAACTGGGGCTCCTCTATGCAAGCCAACAAGTACAATATGGCACTGTCCTACTCAGTGTCTCTGTCTGGAGTGGAGGATCATGTCAAGAACTACAGGTGTGCTGATCAAAAACAGACAGACAGACAGAGCGAGCTGTCTGAAGTGTAGGACCATGTCAAGAAGTTCAGAGATCAGCTAAAATAATTAGCAAAGTTACCACAGAGGAGAGATGACGCCAGTGTGTTTCATTCTCTTCTCTGTGCAGTGTTCTCTGTTCTACTGAGAAACACCAGATTTTGTAGTTCACGGATTGATGCATGGAGTGCCCATCTTTATGACAATAAGCAAACATTTGTTTGCTGCAGCTCACAGCCACACAAGCTAACTGCATCTTTCAAACGTAAATAAAAAAAACTGTCACTGTACAGTCTCCATAATCGTACATGTATCTATGCTATTTTTCAAACTAAAATTAAATAAATTCTCCAAATGGTATGTACTAGACAAAAGAAAAATGGAAACACAGGTTTATACTTCTGATGGGATTTGGTTCTGGGTCTGGTCCTGTAGTAACTTCTGGTTCTTCTTTTAGGCCCCAGTGTCTGGTTTTGACGGGGCCCCACCTCTACGCCAGCACTGGTAGACTTTGTGGGTTCCTTCACCAAGAACATCAGCCTGATGATCTGTGGAGATATTCTCATGGTAGGCTCAAAAGACATACTCATGGAAAGGGACACCCTCTCATTAGTTATGAGAAGGACTGTTGATAAATGTTGGACAAATCCAAAATGTATTCAGCAACAAAAAGTAGACACTGAATTGTGATTACCATTGGCTGGAATCATCATGTGCTCTCTCTCTCTCTCTCTCTCTCTCTCTCTCTCTCTCTCTCTCCTCTCTCTCTCTCTCTCTCTCTCTCTCATCTCTCTCTCTCTCTCTCCTCTCTCTCTCCTCTCTCTCTCTCTCTCTCTCTCTCTCTCTCTCTCTCTCTCTCTCTCTCTCTCTCTCTCTCTCCAAGGATGATAAGTCAGCTCTACCTCACCACAGTGCAGATAGTCTAGTGAAGTGGCTGAACCGCCGAAAGGTTCGTTCTTTTTATGCTCAGCTGAATGGAGACAGTCTGAGAGACGGAGCAAGGGCACTTTTGCAGGTGAATTAAAAATCAACAAACATAAATAAATAAATGAATCAATCAATCAAGTATTCTGTGTCTGTACCAGAGTCATACTACATCTGACTGTTTGTCATACTACATCTAACTGTTTGAGACAACTGCACAAGCACAGTATCTGTGGAGCTAACAATTTCCTTACTTGTCTGTAAATAATTCCTTCCACATGTTACTTTGCAAGGGTAAGGGTTAGGTTGTATTTTTTGTAATGGCACAGTGGGGTGTGTTTGTATAATGCAGAATACATGCGTACTTTCTATTTTATTCTTACTTGAAGTGACTATATTGCTGTTTCCCCAACACTTTTCCCTCCACAGGCATCCGGTTTGGGTAAACTGAAGCCCAACACCCTGATTATGGGATTTAAGTCAAACTGGAGAGAATGCTCCCCACACAGCTTGGATGACTATGTGAACACTATCTAGTAAGTACATTGTAGTATTTCCAGTGGACCTCACCCTAATTCCCTGAGATAGTATTGAATTCAGTGTGTGTGTGTGTGTGTGTGTCTGCACATCTTTGTTTGATTATTAACATGTAGGTCAAGTAATTACTTATTACATTTTCAAAGAGGTCTGTTGTGTACCCAAGAACAAACGTCAATATCGATTTATCAAGATCCTGATGCCATTGTCTCTGCACATTGCATTCCTGTTTATCTCTGATCTTGCACACTCTATTGTTTTAGTGACACATTTGACAGGAACTATGGTGTATGCATTCTGAGATTGATGGACGGCCTTGACATCACTGAAGAGCTTTTGTATGAAGGTACAAAGTGAACCATTTTGATCCATTTTTCCATTAACACCTGACTGAAATAGCTTATGAGTCACTGTTTGACAAAGGTGCACGTGGAGAGTACAGACCTTTGCCAAGGAGGAGTTATAAGGCATAATGTGTCAATTTGCCTTATTTCCCAATAATAAAAAAAGACATTAAAAACTCCTGGATTCAGATGGTGCTCCAAATTACCATCAAAATCTAATAATTTGTATTTCAAACCTGCCCAGAAAATTTCATGCAGGTCTGTTTTTTGCATAATGTTGTTAACTAATAAACAAGCAAACAGACAAAAGAAGCAAAGCTGGCAAAAACAGCTGTGGCCTAGTGGATAGGGAGTTGGTCTTGCAATCAGAAGGTTGCCTGTTCGAATCCCGCCCTACCCATGGTTGAGATGCCCTTCAGCAAGGCATCTAACCCCACATTGCTCCAGGGACTGTAATTGAAACCCTGTAAATATCTGTAAGTCGCTCCGGATCAGAGCGTCAGCTAAGTGTAATGTAATAATTCACCAGTGCTGTCCTCCATTCTCCCCTTTGACTGATGTACCCTGAGCTGGAGCTGAAGATCTTTGCCCGAGCCCGACGAGACCCGACGGGTTCGGTCGGGTTCTGGCTTAGCTTCTGTCATTTTACACGGACTCGGGGCCGGTTCGGGTGTGCGCGGTAACTGAAATGTCAGGCGACTGGTCTCGATGAGTTTGAGACAGATGCGAAAATGGATGCTGCGGAGGTGAAAAGGAGGCTAGCCTCTGGCAATTATGTTATTTATTTGTTCCAACTTACATATTTGAATAATGTCGGGCTATAAATGGGTTGGGGCTTTAGAAAAAACTGTCAAGCTCCGGGTCGGGCTTGTGCTTGGGCTTAATTCTATCGGGCTCGGACCTTGTCGGGCCTAACATTTAAGGCCCGATTACAGCTCTACCCTGAGTATGGTACCGTCTCCACACTGCTGCTCACACGTGTGATGGGTGAAATGCAGAGTTGAATTTCCTTGTGTGTGCGCTGTTTGCTGTGGTGTGCTGTGTGTTCGCAATGACAAAAATGGGAATCACGTATCACTCATCTTCTCGATGCTCACTAGATAATGGCGGTTTGGAGCAGGGTGAATCTCCTCAGCAGCAAAGCTGCAATAACTCAACAGAAGATGATTCAGGTAAAATATCTGTCATACACATTTGAATGCACATGTTGCATATTCCCATTAGACAAACTGAAACTTGCAGCTAGAAGTGCTTTTGACAGCTATAAAACTATCCTTGTGCTCATTACAGTAAAATGCTGCCACTAAAGTTTAGCCGAATTACCATGAGTGCACACAACTTATGCGAAAGAGTTTAATGCAACCCCAGCTAGATTAACCCAGACAGTTTAAGACAGGTGAGTCTTCTGATCATTTACCTGGTCCACCTGTGTCCAGATCAAGACAGCTCCCAGCAAGGTCACCAAGATCACGTTCCCAGTGATCAAATTACGACAGTCTTCCAAACCACACAAGGGAAGAAGACCATAGACGTGTACTGGATATCCGATGATGGAGGTGACTATGGATGCATTCTTGTTGACCAACTTATGAAACACCCTTGTGATTTTAAACCTCATGAGTGTTGTGTGTCTGTCTGTCGGTCGGTCTGTCTTTCCATCCAGGCCTAACTCTGTTAATTCCCTACCTGTTGACCAGAAGGAAACATTGGCGCAACTGTAAAGTTCGTGTCTTTGTAGTTGGGCAACAACAAACCAGCGAGGAAGATCATCGTAAAGAGTAAGTCACTGCAATAAACTCCACAATAAAAAATTGCAAGACATATTTTTAACTCTTTTCTCTTGCTCTGTCTCTTTCTCTACGCAGTTATTGCTTATTCTTTTGCACCGTGACTTACACAGGTAATTCAGGAGAAAACACCAAACATCTTTTGTTTTGTCTTCTTTCACTTTTTGTTTGCATTAGGATGGTGTGCTTGCTACAGCGGTTTCGCTTGGATGTCCACGATGTCATCGTCATAACAGACAGCGAACGTCCTCCACTTACTAAAAAGTTTGTTTCTGTTTTGAAACACTGACATAAGAAAGAGCACGAAATATTAAAAAATGATCAAATAATATCTTAAATGCAAGAACATATCGACAAATACTCTACCTCTGCCCTTCATCTGGTAGTCATCCCCCCAACTGCATTCTATGCACTTTACTCCCCCCTCCCCATGCGCAGTCTAGACTCACAATCAACAGTTTCACTGCATGTCCTACTACCCAGTATGTCTATGCATGTGACAAATAAATATCCTTGTATTCTTGTAATACCCCTTTTTATGGACAGGTCTTTTTGTGTAAACATTATATGCATGTATTGTGAAATTGTAATAACGTAAAAACTCATTGGGTTTTCTCTCTGGCAGCCTGAAGAGATTTGAGAGCTCTATCGCCCCCTTCAGGCTGAGTGGAGAGCAGGAGGAGCGCACCACACCACTGAGAGCAGGGAGCCCCTCGTCCTGGAGGTTGTCGGACAAAGAACTGGATGCATTTAAAACCAAGGTGCGTGTGTTTTTGTGTGTGTTTGTGCAAGAGCCCTCACTCGTGTGTGTGTGTGTGTGTGTGTGTGTGTGTGTGTGTGCATGTGCTGTGAATTTTGTTTCACCTTCAACTAAAAACACAAGTTTAGTTTCTTTACATTATGACCATTAAAATATTCAATATATCCATCTTTATTGTCTGCCTTTATTCTTTCTCTCCCTCTTTTTATCCCTATCACTATCTCTCTCTCTCTCACTTAATCACTCATCATCAATCCTCCTCCCTATGCCTTGCCCTCTTCCTCCCTCCCTCTCTCTCTGCCTTTCTCTCTCTCCCCCACTTTATCTCTCTCTCACTCAATCACACATATTATCTCTGCCTCTCTCTCTGCCTCTCTCTTTCTCTCTCTCTCTGCATTTCTCTCTTCCTCTCTCTCTCCCTTTCTCTCTCTCTCTCTCTCTCCCTCCTTCTGTCTCTCTTTCTCTTTGTCTTTGTCTCTCTCTCTCTCACACACACACACTCATGCTATCGCTACCAGTCCGAAAGGAAGGTGCGTCTAAACGAGATCATTCGGAGGAATTCTACACATGCTGCTCTGGTCATTGTGTGAGTATGGATCACTTCAATCTGCCCCTCTGTTAGTGTAACTGTTACACTGATGAGACCAGGGACAGCACTTAGTTATGTAAGCAAGATTATATGCCAAGGGAGGGGGAAAAAACACACAGACCCATCCATAATCACTACTTAAATGTAGAACCTTTGCTCTTGGAATGTCACACAGAGATAAGTAATGGATTGTAAGAAAGTAATATGTGGTAACATCAAATAAAAATATCAATAGAAGTCATAAATAAAATCAATTACACACACACACACTGTTTTGAATTCATATTACATGAGTAATTACACAATATATGAAGATATCACAAGTGGGACATCATTTTAACATTGAGTCATTACTTTATTGTTCAACTTTAGAATTAGTATTTGAGGAGTCGTATTCTTGCTGGTCAGCACTCAAACCTAAAAACCTAAAAGTGTTTATGTGACTCATAGAACTATACATAGATCACAAGGAGCTGTTTTCCAAAGTGTGAGTAATAAATGTGATGAAATCAGAGGTGACTCTTGACTTGTGATTGTATTTGCCACTGTGTGAAAAATCTGACGGTTTGTGTGTGTGTGTGTGTTTGTGTTTCTGCATGCATTACTTCAGGAGCCTGCCTGTTCCTCAGAGTGGCTGTCCCAGCTCTCTCTACATGGCCTGGCTGGAGGCTCTGACCTGTGGCCTGCACTGCCCAGCTCTGCTGATACGGGGCAACCAGCAGAATGTGCTCACCTTCTACTGCCAGTGAGCTGGACCAAACACACCCCAAAGGATCTGATTGGGTTTCCCTCCCTGCTGTTGCAACATCTACTTCCTGTTTGGAATAAGTGGACTATAATCTAAACTCTAGATCTCAGAGAAGATAAGCTGTATTGTTTATGGAACTAGAGTACCTTCCAAACAAAACAGATAGACTACTATTATGTCCTTCGAAAATATTTACCTTAAAAATATTTAAAGGTGTACTTCCATCGTGTTTTCATTAATTTTGCGGTGTTCTCTAGTATTAATAATTGCCCTGTGCGCTGGTTTTAATGAAAAAAATGTTCTAGTGCTTCTGTTTCAGGCTGTTTTAGTTTGGTGGAGGGGGTGGGGCCGGGAGAACGACACGATTTCACCAGAGGCGTGACACGCTCCCTGCAGCTTCCTTTGCCCCACAGTCAACTTGATAGCAGAGTAAGGTAAAGGGGAAAAGTCAACTTGACAGTGCTAAAACTGCACACAGAATGTCTACGGAGATACAGCCTTATGTGTTTGATCCTGAATCCGAAGAAGAAGGAGAGATGGCACAAGCACAGTCGCTTCCTGACCGTTTGTCAATGAACGTTTCAGAATGGTAATATTTGCATGACAAAACAGTGCAAGTGCCTGGCTTAATGCAGTTCAGTCATTCAACTAGCCTGCTAATCTTATGCGAGTCAGTCACAGGCTAACATCATTTAAAGCTCATTCGGTCAGTTTCTCTTATATGTATTTCCACGTCTACGTCACGCCGAAGCCCCTTTTCGCATTGGGTCGTTTTTCCGCCTATTGTCTTCTTTTGACTGATATAGAAAACGGGGATAGAAAAACATTTTGATATGCAGCATGCATATGCAACTCGGGGTGACCTATCATATTTCAAAAGAGCAAGTACTAAACGGTTTCTCGTGGAAGTACACCTTTAATATATTATGTAATATTTTTTAGTCACAGTTTACAGCACAGCGATGTATTGCTGCAGCCTCAGGCCACAGGTGTAGAATCTGATGTCATGCAGATCAGAGAGCAAAAAAGAATAATAATAATAATAGTAATAATATACTTGTATAGCACAATTCATACCAGATGCAGGTCAGAGTGCTTCACAGTTTGGCAAGAAAAACACAAGACAACATTTCTTGCAGTCCAGCGGCGCCGGAGCGGACGAACACAATAACGCAATGACGTGAATGATGCAAGTGTCCATAATGTTAAATAAACACTCTTGAAATGCACATTATCACCTAATGCCTTACACATAGATAGATTGTATAAATATAAATCAAGGCAATTGCTGAAATAACTTTGATTGAGCTGATAACTGACAATGATGAGTACAGCAATTATGATAAACAAATTATGATGATTAGGAGAATAATGGTTTCTCAGGGTTTCGTTTTTTATAAGAAAATCTCAGCTTTAGAGTGCTACACTCAGGATTTATTACTGTGTCTGTCATCCATGTGTTGTAATGAGACCTTATGGCAGTAGAGTACACACTATGCTCAGTGGGCTATTTTCAGGACTGCGTTCATTTACACTTGAATTAGGTTCCAACATTATAATGCAGAAATTCATGAAATGATTGTATGCCATTGATGCACAGTGTAGTGTGTAAAATTCTTGAAATGGCTTTAAATAGAAATGTTCTCCTTTCCACTGTGTTTTTGTGTGTTATCCATGTGTTGTGTACGTCTTTGAAAGGTGACAATTAATAGCCATCAACCTCCATTCACCAGCATAATGATTCATTGTCTTTTTCTTTTATTTATTTGTTCATGTATTTTTGTTTATTTAAGTGCTGCAATAGACATGTTTTTTTAAAGTGCTACAACAGAAAAAAACGAAGAAAATTCACATACAATACTGCATACATTACACACAAATAGCATATTTTCACAAGCAATATACAGAAAAACGTTATAAGAATAAAACTAATATCTACATGCTACGTATGTCAGTGCACAAACCTCTTACATATTTACATCGAGGACAGCTTGACCATTGATGTATTAATCCAGTAGTGTCCATTGAAGACAGCGCTATACTAATTTCCCTTCAGGCATGTCAAAGAGCATTTACAACATTCAGGGCTCCACTCTGAGTGCCACAGGTAATACAGTTTGCTACAGTTTATACAACCCCTTTTTTAAGTTAATGGAAATTGAACTCCACATTGCCATTCATTTTATTTAATTTTACAGTTTGATAAGGGGCGGTTGCTGTAGGTATGTACCTTCTATTGGGTATTGATATGGAATGGTGCTGAAATTTTAAAACTTTTGCCAGATCTACTTTTGAGGCGTGCATGATATACGATTTTACTGCATGCCTAGCAACCAATCAGAAAGCAGCATTCCGTTCCAGAGGACATTTGTAAAGAGGGTCTGGCAGTGCTGTATTGAGAAACGTTTTCTTCCTGTAGGTGTGGACTCTGCTGAAGTTTAAAACAAGTGGTTCTGCCTTTACCCAATAGCTAAAGTCTGTTTGTGACATAGGAAATTAGCCTGCCTCTGCACTACAGCACAAAGCATCGCTCACGAACGCCCCCTCTATTTGCTGATTGGCTAGGCAAAACTCTGCCTAAGACAGCAATGTCAGTGGAAGCACTGCATGACCCTCTGTACAAAATGACATGAAGTACGAGGGGCTGGTTTACCAGGCTAGTCTAAAGCTACTTCAGGCAGGCTGAAGTACAAGATGCTATCCAGTACAGTACATTTACATTTTCCTTTCCTCCTCATCCAATACAATACATGAACATCCTGCTTGAATTATGCCTTCACAATATAGCAACTGGATGACTCATCATTTCCTCAAACTCAACCATGACAAGACAGAAGCCATAATCATTGCTACTCCAACACTACTGGAAAAGTTTAATTACTCACAGTTTCCCATTCTGGGCTATTTCACCACTACCTCCTCTGAAGTTAAAAACCTAGGTGTCATCTTTGATTCTTCACTCTCTTTTAAAACAGGTAACCAAAACAGCATTCTTTCATCTAAAAAACATCTCGAAACTCCACCCCTCAGTGAGCCTTGCTACTGCTAAGACCCTCATTCATGCCTTCGTAACCTCCAGACTTGACTACTGCAATGCGCTTTTCATTGGTCTCCCGGCCAGTCAGTAAATAGACTACAATATATCCAAAACTCTGCCGCAAGACTTCTCATTCATATCACACCCATCACCACCAGCTCCACTGGGTTCCTGTTCAGTCACGCATATGGTTCAAAATCCTCCTTTTTGTCTATAAGGCCCAGCACAATCTTGCACCAACTTACCTCACAAGTCTCCGCAACCCATACCAACCCACCCACACTTTACGCTCCTGAGATACACTTCTCCTCTCCACCCCCTCTGCACATCTTTGTTCCATGGGTGACAGGGCGTTTAGTGTGGCTGGTCCCAACCTCTCCAACTCCCTTCCACTGTCAGTGCACTTCACTCTCCACCTTCAAAACTAGGCTCAAACCCCATCTTTTCACCCTGGCTGACTGTTAAGTGATTTTATTATTTTTATTTATATTTGTCTTGTCTCTTGCTTTAGTGTTTGTGTATGATTGTGGTGGTGGCGTTTGGTGTGTGTACGTAGCAGTCTGTCTTGCTACTATTTTAATTACTGTACAGTGTCTTTGGGTACTGTGAAGGGCGCTTCAAATAAAATTTCTTCTTCCTCTTCTTCTTCTTCTTCTTCTTCTTATTATTATTATTATTATTATTATTATTAAAAAAAACTAATAGGCACTACCAGTCTGCCTACTACAATTCTAAAGAACAACATGTTAAGTCCATGTTGGCTCCTCATTCACTGACATTGAACACATTAAACACTTCTTAACAAGTGTGTTTCACTGCTGATACCAGCCATAGAGCCACAGAATAAAGATAATGATAAAGCTTGAAGGCAGGTGGATATTACATGTACATGGTTCAGAGACTAATACAGCTAAGATAACTCTGAATAAGTGATAAATCTCCTAATAGAATGGTAGGTAACACTTTATTTTACAGTTCCTTTTTTTAGTGAATATTGGTAATATTACAAAAATGTGCTTACACTGTACATACCTAATACTAACCCTAACCCTATGGTACAGTGTAAATACACAATGTTACATATTGTTACACACTTTGTTACACTGTACATAACTGATGTAA
Source organism: Coilia nasus (assembly GCA_027475355.1). Lineage (NCBI taxonomy): Eukaryota > Metazoa > Chordata > Actinopteri > Clupeiformes > Engraulidae > Coilia > Coilia nasus. Next base: position 11,398,456 of record CM050200.1, on the reverse strand, counting down.
CAGGGACAGCTAAATTATGTGTTGCTGAATGGAATTATGGGTTTGTTCTCCTAGGAAAACAAAGCCACAGGCCTCTTCTATTTTAGCACTTGCTCTGAGTACACACACCCAGGTAAGTGACTAAGAACGCCGCTTTCCAGAACACCGTTATGGTGTTTGGTCCAGCTCACTGGCAGTAGAAGGTGAGCACATTCTGCTGGTTGCCCCGTATCAGCAGAGCTGGGCAGTGCAGGCCACAGGTCAGAGCGTCCAGCCAGGCCATGTAGAGAGAGCTGGGACAGCCACTCTGATTAACAGGCAGGCTCCTAAAAGAATGCACGCACAAACACACACACACACATCCAGCTTATATCAATAAAAATATAAATATAAAAAAATATATAAAAACAAACAAACAAATGTAAGGTATTTCTGTACTTTTTGAAAATGTTCTCTCCAATGCAGCCTTAAAGCCTGAATTGGAATTAATTAAATGGCAATTGACTACTTTGACCACAACATGCAGTGATCCATGCTCACACAATGACAAAAGCAGCATGCTTGGAATTCCTCCGAATGATCTCGTTTAGACACACCATTTTTTCAGACTAGATGGGAGAGAGAGAGAGAAAGAGTGAAGAAAGCATATGAGAAACATTCCACAATAATCAATCAGATACACACACACACACACATGCATGCACACACACACGCACGCACGCACGCACGCACGCACGCACGCACGCACGCACACACACACACACACACGCAGACCTTGGGCTTTAAGGCTTCCAGGTCTTTGTCAGAAACTTTCCAGGGACTCTCTCTCCGCAACTCATGCAGAGGTACATCAGGATGCTCTTCCTGATTTAGCCTGAAGGGGGCAACAGATTCCTCAAACCGCTTCCAGCTGTTGAAGGGAAGTAAACACATTAGGAAGGATTTGAAGTTTAGTTGCGGTATAGTGACTGATACCTCGACTTTGTGACTGTGTTTGGATACCTCTGCTTCTAACTTTGAACACATCATCCTCTTTATATTAAGTCATACATTTTAAAACTTAGCTTTCTTCAAAACACTAAACACAGTCACCTACACCATTCAAAACTAAAAGTCTGTTTGCCATACATCCATACATGTACCAATTCATTAGCATTTCCTTACTACTGACAGCTGAACTAAACCATTTACACGATCACACTAAAGACTGGCATGTCTTGATAAAGCTTCTTGTGTTATTTTCTTTGTAATGCTGTAATGCAAAAAAACACTTTTTTTTTCAGAGAATTGTCTTTAGTTCCCAGTGAAGTGTTGGCTTTTGCAAAAGATTTATTTAGTGTGCCTTTGACAGACACAGAGGGGCCAAATTTCAACAGCTGTGCTTTAGCATCATGTATTATTCATATATCATGTCAATACATTTAATTTTTTTCCACTTACTTTTTAGGGACCGGGTTCTTGTTGCGGTCCGTCATGACAATGACATCGGCTATGTCCAATCGAAACTTCTTCAACAGTGACATCATCCTGTCAAAACATTTCATATCAGTAAGACTCAAACAACAGCAAGTCCAAACACGGAGGACCAGTGGCCGTCATAAAGACTAAATTCAAAACACGCTAATCCTAGTCTGAGTGCTAGGCCTATCAAATGAGTAGAAAAAGTGTGCAACACCAGTGATATACTCCCAAAAATCATTGTAGGCATGATAATAATAATAATAATAATAATAATAATAATAATAATAATAATAATAATAACCATAATTATAATCATACACATAATCATCATAATATAATATAATGTAATGTAATGTATCATAATATAATATAATATAATGTAATATAATATATTTTATTATAATATAATATAATATAATATAATATAATATAATATAATATAATATAATATAATATAATATAATATAATATAATATAATATAATATAATATAATATAATATAATATAATATAATATTGACGCTACTTCTGAAGGGCTGACTCCTGAAACATCACAGTTTAAAACCATGCCTGCATGTTGCTGGTGTTGCAGACTTTTTCCAGCTGGTTGAAACTCACTCGTTGCGATCCTCTTCAATGGTCTGCTGCTGGCCCATGATGAAGACCCTAACCTTGCAGCGATGCCAGCGCTTTCTTCTGGTTAGGAGATACGGGATCAACAGTGTGAGACCTAAGGTGAATAAAACACAATGAAAAGATCCTTTGAGAAATAGGAGTCTTCAAAAAAAAGGGAACTTCAATTCAAATTATATTTCAGGAGGATGTTCCGTCACTGATTTTCAGGTGTAGACAGAGATGTTTAGTCTCACCTCCGTCATCAGAGATCCAGTATATGTCTATAGACTTCTTCCCCTGTTTGTTCTGAAAGACTGTCCTCGTCTGGTTAGCAGAGGCCTCATCTTCATTCTCTGATTGGGAGAAAACGAAACACAAAGTGTTGTGTGTGTGTGTGTGTGTGTGTGTGTGTGTGTGTGTGTGTGTGTGTGTGTGTGTGTGTGTGTGTGTGTGTGTGTGAGAGAGAGAGAGAGAGAGACAGAGAGAGACAGAGAGAGACAGAGAGAGAGAGAGAGAGAGAGAGAGAGAAAGAGAGAGTGAGAGAGACTCACCTGATTCTCTGTCGACATCATCACTGGGCCAAGTCTGTCCAGACTCACTGGCATCAAAGGCTGGGTTCACAGAAGACTGATTCTCGCCTTCTATGCATTTTAGATAGATAGATAGATAGATAGATAGATAGATAGATAGATAGATAGATACATACATACATACATACATACATACATACATACATACATACATACATACATACATACACAACATGAAGAATATAAATGGCAACAAAAATATGTGTATATCAGCTTTGTACTACAGCTACACACACACACACTCACGCACACACAGAGAAATGCACACACACAGAAATACACACACACTGACCTTCCATTTCTAACTCCTCTGAAATATCCAAACCATCCATCATCCTTAGAATGCAAACCCCATAGTTGGAGTCAAATGTGTCGCTGAAGGGACATCCACAACTCAGTTAGAAACCAGCATTCTACACAGTCCAATAACTGTATGATATGTATGGACTGACACTAGCCTGGTAAACCAGCCCCTCGTACTTCATTTCATTTTGTACAGAGGGTCTGGAACAGACGCCGTCAGAAACGATTTGTTTCTGGAGGTGTGGACTCTGCTGAAGTTTAAAACAAGCCTTTGCCTTTACCCAATCGCTAACGCCTGGTCATCACGTATCCAATTAGCCTACCTACGCACTACAATTCAAATGTAGCGCACAAGGTCAACGTCACCGCTAACGAACACACCCTCTGTTCGCTGATTGGATCGGTCTTGCTTGGCCCGACTAAATGACCCTCAAGAGACAAAATGAAATGAAGTACGAGGGGCGGGCTTACCAGGCTAGGCTGACACAGGGTAGGGTAACAATCATCTTCTTTTTACCCACTTTATGGTGGTAATGTAGTCCTCCAAACTCCTGGGGGTGCTCTCTCGCCAGTTAGCTTTAAATCCCATTACCAGTATGTTAGGCTTCATCTTGCCCAGTCCTGTACTCTGTGTGAGTGTATATGTGTGCAGGAAAACAGGAAAACATAACAACATGTCAGATCTAAAACATGTGCACAAAACTGTATGGGGTTTAGGAATATGACATAGCAATATGGCGGATTTGGGCCAAAGCTGGCAATACAATCCAAAATAGTGTAAAGCATTATTGCAAGAGACAAAATGCAAAAATCTAAAACATTACAGTTTTTGCCAATAATTTTCATACATGTCTCAATACCATGTCCACTTTTTCAAAACTGTTAACACAATATGCAGTTAACATTTGCTGCAAAATGCACTTCAGCTACCAAAACTCTGTCAAAATGCTATCATTGGCAAGACTACAGTGGTGGTCAATGTCCAATAAGCTAAAAAATGCAAACAACATGAAACAAATCACTTAAAATCTTTGTCCTATAGTTTGGCACATTTTACTGATATGTAATGTAAATACACACTGTATCAAACTATCTAAGTGACATTTTTTTATGTATTTATGCACCTTTGGCAATAGATGAATAAGGTGTATAGGCCTATACAGTGGACAAATTAATAATTATTTGTATCTGGGTAAAGTACCATACATATTAGAAAATATTGAAGCTAATCACAAAAACCAAGTGTGTAACTTTCCAGAATTGTATAACTGCAGTATATATTTCAGAACTGAAGATAAATTGTAACAATCAAATATGCACAATCCTGGAAAAAGAAAACAAATCACTCCAGAAACACACCAGGGTTAACTGTACCATGTGTTACCTTCACCCTGTGCTTACATATATTACATTGTGTTCCACAGCAGAAAAGGTCAACTCCCATTACCTGCATCACTTAGAGTTCCTGAAAGTACAGCATGTCATACTACAAAAGGAAATCCATGTAAATGTATGTAAAGATAGTTGTTGTCTGTAGATGTTGGTTGTGGCCGTACCTACTGTAATTCTGATCTATGGTGTTGCTGTATATTCAGGCTATACTATTGTCACTATTTCAAAGTAACATCTTAATTTCTGGTAACATATCAGGGCCATTTAATGAACAATGGCCATACATTTCGCACATATAGCACCTTTACATTTTTAAGATTTGTAATATATCAATAGCAGTGTAAACTGGTCTATTATATATTATCCACAATAACAGAAAAAGAAGTGGTAATGACTGAGGCGAGATCACTGTACCTGCAGCAGATTACACGCTCCCTCCCTCAGGCTGTTTGCATTGAAACGGGTGTAGAAAGCGCGGACCTTCCTCTTGTTCAGCCATTTTATCAGGCTGTCTGCGGAATGCTGTGGAGCATCGGAGTTCTCCTCTTCCTGGTAGAAATGTGAAAAAGAAATAGAAAAGCCTTAGAAGAATGTTCACTGCCTCATATATGCCTTACTCATGACTAAGGCCACTTTCACACATTTCTCAAACAACAAAAGTATAAGACTTGTATGTTTTATATAAGTAATACAAATTACATTAGTTTCCCTTTGTAGAAATGTACTAAGAATCTTCTGTGTGGTTCACTGTCATATATTTTGTTTGCAAGTTTCAGATAGAATGTATACAAAATTTGTATAATTAATCTATGTCATTTGCATATGGGTACAGTCAAAAAGAGAGAGAGAGAGAAAGGGAGAGAAAGAGACTGCTGGTTGGTTGATTGATTGATGGACTGACCAATCAGTTGATTGTAGCTGTTTGACTGATCGATCAACAAATAGATAGACAGATTTATTGATTTATTGATTGATTGACTAACTGATCAATCAGTAGACTGTCTCCTTTTTTGACTAATCGGTCCACCACAGCCACGTGAATCACAAAGTGATCCTCTCAAGAGGGTCTCACCATGATGATGTTTCCACAGATCATCAGACAGATGTTCTTAGTGAAGGAGCCCACAAAGTCCACCAACGCCGGGCGAAGGTTTGGTGGGCCGGTGAGAACCAGACACTGGGGCCTAGGGTGAAAGCACAGAGGGATTACCACTCACAACCCACTAATTTACTGTCCAATACTCAGACCTCAGGCATAGTTTCTAGCCTGGTAAACCAGCCCCTTGTACTTCATTTTATTTTGTACAGATGGTCTGGAACAGACACCGTCAGAAACGATTTGTTGGAGGTGTGGACTCTGCTGAAGTTTAAAAAAAGTGCCTCTGCCTTTACCCAATCGCTAACGCCTTGTCGTCACGTATGCAATTAGCCTACCTACGCACTACAATTCAAATGTAGCACACAAGGTCAACGTCACGGCTAACGAACACACCATCTGTTCGCTGATTGGATTGGTCTTGCTGGGGCCGACTAAATGACCCTCAAGAGATTCCGGTCCAGACCCTCTGTACAAAATGAAATGAAGTACGAGGGGAGGGTTTACCAGGCTACATAGTTCCTCCCAACTGAGCAATTTAGAGTGTGGTTTTCTTAAACCTCACTGAACCACATTGCACCCGTTACCCCCAGCCTGGCAAGCGGGTCTGTGTGAGCAGCGCTGTTACAGCTGCAGGACCAGATGGCTCCTCGCCTACGCTGGTTTAGCCCCAGAGGGATTGCTACTCACAACCCACTCCATTACTGGTCAATACTCAAACCTCAAGCATAGTTCCTCCCAACAGAGCAATTTAGAGTGTGGTTTTCTTAAGCCTGACTGAACCGCATTGCACCTGTCACCTTTAAAACTAAGGCCCCTGGCAATCACTGAGAGAAAAGTGTGTCATTTACCTTTTGATTATTTACTTTATGCTACCATATATGAACGTGAAGGGAACACCTCAGTCATGGGGGAGAATGGAGGAGAGCGCTGGTCAGTCACTCCCCCCACCCACCTGTCGATGTCTGAATCTGTGACCTTTAGGCTGCAAATCCAATTCCGTAACCGCTAGCCATATAACGATATAAACATAGCACACAGTGTCTATGAATTGCTACAGTATGAAGGAGTGTTTAAGGACTGGTACAGGTACTGCAGTCTTTCCTCAGGTCACCTGTAGTTCTTGACATGGTCTTCCACTCCAGACAGAGACACTGAGTAGGACAAAGCCATGTTGTAGGTGCTCGCCTGGACAGAGGAGCCCCAGTTCACCTCTATAGGACAGAGAGAGAGAGAGAGAGAGAGAGAGAAAGAAAGAAAGAAAGAAAGAAAGAAAGAAAGAAAGAAAGAAAGAAAGAAAGAAAGAAAGAAAGAAAGAAAGAAAGAAAGAAAGACAATCAGAGAGATAGAGAGAGATTTACAATGTGTCCATACCTATAGGAAGGATGTCAGCTTAAGTAATCACCTGAAAAAATCAGCAAAGACAAAATGACGACTTAAAATGCCTTTAAATCCTGAGAAATTCAATGAAGGCAATCTCCACATTCAACTCAACTAAACGGAACACAAAGCAACATTACCCACTTTTGAAATTAAGACTTCTCAGCTTCTTTCCGTTCATTTTGAACCTTGGGGAAATTTTAATAGAATGAAAATGAGTATTGCATTTCCCTCTTCCGAATACAATGTGTTCCAACACAAAGGCACTCACGAGGTTTCTTGTAGATGACATAGCCCAGGAGGAAGAGGATGATGCCGAAGGTGATGAGAGCTGCCCACCAGGTGAAGAGGAACATCAGGATCACGGAGATCGTCGCTCCAAACAGGGATGCCCAGGGACTGTAGTACTTGTAGGATGGCCTCCAACCTGTAGAGCGGCAGTAGAGAGTAGAAATAAGACTTTGTTTAGCTTTTCCACTCTGGAAATCATTAGGCTTCATCATGCGTTTGTCCTGTGGCAGATTTAATGAGAAATGATGGGCTTCCAGGAGATCATCTCTTTCCATCCATATGCCCCCCTCCCCACCGCACACACACACACACACACACACACACACACACACACACACACACACACACACACACACACACACACACACACACACACACACACACACAGATCCAAGTTTTTCTCTGGGAGATAGTATTCACTGTCCCACCTACAAGGGGTGGAAATTAACTTTGCGCAGTGTGAACTTTTAGCAGCCACCGACAAATAAATTATAAAATTCACCAGTAAATTCTTATTTTCTGTCCAAAATTTACCAGCCACTTTCATATTGGCTGGTGCGAATGTCCATGCCTGATACATATACTGTATATTCTTTAGTGTTAGCGTTCTTTAGTGTTTAAACGTCAAACTCTTCACTACAATTTTTCTTTTTTTGTTTTCAGGTGGCTAGGGGCAGTTTTGTCCCAGAAGGTCAACCCATGTAACTATCTGTGGTTGCAGTGCAAACCCCACTCACCTGGAGAGTTGGTGATGGAGGCATGGAAACAGCTGAAGTTGATGAGAGCGTAGGAGCAGAGGAAGAAGTTTGAGATGAGAGGGGCAATGACGTTCAAATTGGCTGCGGAGAAAAGCAAAAAGATGTAAGCGTACCGGGACTTTGCAAAATTCAAAATTTCAGAATTTAATTCAATTCAATTTAATATATGAATTTGAATTTGAATTGACTTCACTCCACAGGATGTGGTACTGAATTTGAATTGGAATTACAGGAAGTGGAATTGAATTTGCAAGTCAGAGAATATGATACTTTTAACATACATTTTTCTTCCAGATTGGGCAAATGATCTCAAATGCTACAAATGCAGTACAGACACCAATATTAACCACACATTAACCATAATGATGAATAATTAGCATTCTGTGAAATCAAGTGCTTTCCTCAACAATTTTCCACAACTTAAAAGTTATTACAATTTTAATGAATAGCTCTATTGCAATTCTGCTTCCTGCTGGCAACCTTAATTCAATTTTAAATTCAAATTCAAGGAATGAACTGGAATTTAGGGTTCATTTTCAAATCTGTTCTGAACTTTGTACAACCCCCAAGCATACAGATACCTGTTTTGATTAAAAAATAATTTGAATATAAAATTGTAAATGTACAGGTGGGCGACATGGAACAATGTGTAAACCACATAACTCACCGATTAGAATGAAGGCTATAGCAATGAGGAAGGTGAGAACGTAGGCCCGCAGTGGCTCATTATTTTTCCCGTAGCCCTTCCCAAAGAAACCAATGTAGGGGTAGATGTTGTCATTGCAGAGACACTGTAGATGACATCAAAAAAGAAACATATTATTCGGAATCATAAATTAGGTACAGGATAAGTTTTTTAAAAACTTAAACATATATAACACACACACACACATATATATATAGGCCTATATATATATATATATATATATATATATATAGAGAGAGAGAGAGAGAAAGAGAGAGAGAGAGAGAGAGAGAGAGAGAGAGAGAGAGAGAATTTATGGCAAGTAATCATAAACAGTTCTGATATATTGAGATTTAGGAAACAAGTTCAATTGAAATGCTAATTTCACTGACAACAATAGCACAGGCAGAATATTTACATTTTTAAAACTGTATTTACTGCATGCACATTTTGTTTATGTTTTGCCTTATGCCTCTGAAGAGGAAACAATGCTTTACAGTATTGTTCCTTTGGCTGCAGTACCAGTTCTGGCCACAATCCTACATATAGCCCCTTTACTGTAAAAAAAAATGTTTGTACATATACATATACATATAATAATGTACATATTCTCTACGTCTTGCTCACCTGGAACACCTTTGGTGCCGACACAAGGAACCCAAGAGCTGAAGATAAGCTGGCCGCAAAGACCCCTGCAGTGATCAAGTGCCCGAACCCAGATGCCATGCGCATAACCTGAGTGGTTGAGTTCAGAGATTTACGGGTTTGTTCATTTGTTAGTCTCAGTTTTAGCATTAACAGCCTTTCAGCAGCATGTACGATTGTATTTATTTTTATTCTGCTACTTTCATTTATTGCTGACCTACACTTTGTTTGAAGTGAGTTATTGCTGTATTTCTTTCCCTCCAAAAAGTACCATGTGTTTTTGAAAAATTTTAACATCCATAATTCTTGAATTACTCATTTGCTCCAACAAGTCTTTTGTTTCATTGCTTAAATCTAGTTGGCTACCTGAAAGTCATTGGCCAGACCAAAATTGCAGGTGTTGTTCTGCTGACATGCGTAAAAATCCCATCCATAGTCACAACCAGGTCCAATACAGCCCTCTGTGGCGTTGAAAGACACACTGTCATTCAGGTTTCCAGAAGCATCCCTAATCACACAGCCTCCTGGAGGAGGTAGAGAATCAGACAGAGAGAGAGAGAGAGAGAGAGAGAGAGAGAGAGAGAGAGAGAGAGAGAGAGAGAGATTTGAGATTTAACACTCCTTTATTGTACCATAGTCACCAATTCACATCAAGACATGTTACAACCAACTAAATCAAAATAAAAAAGCCAAAAACACCCATTCAGCATAAGAAGGGAGAGACCCTCTCCTTCACATCTTCAACAACATATTCAGCCTCCCCAATATACCGACCTCATCAAAAACAAAGCCACATATACACCAACAACTCATCATTACCAAATGAACAGCAACCTACCACCACCATCAACTGACCACGAACCTTTGTCCAAACACCATTTTTTTTCCAAACAATTCAACATTGTCCGTTAATTGAAAGTAGGCAAATTCAGCTAAAATCCTTGACTCAACCAAAGTCTTAAACATACCAATAACATCTACCACTGTTCCCTCTTGCTGCAATTTACAACATTTCCAGACAGACAACTTGGCCTGTCCCACCAGAAAATTTAAACAGGTACACACATCCTTATTTATTGGATATATTTATTGGAGTACGTGACTCCAAAAATAAACATTTCCTTTGAGAAAATAAAACCAAAACAAATGCATACTTTAACAAGTAAATTGAAAAGAGGAGTCAGTTTTACACACTCTGAAAAAACATGGAATTTTGAAACAGATTTGAAACATCATTCCCCAACCTCGAAACAAATACCCTTGTGGCCATTGCACAATGCAACACACGCCACTGAAGGTCACCAGTGCGTTTGGGGATAGGACTTTTATATAAGGTCCTCCATGCAGGCGACATTGACTGGCTGATGCACAAAAAAGCCTCCATTTTGTATCCGGCCGACCCTTTAGTTGTGACAAGTGAGTGATTTTAACACAAATGTTGTACAACACCTTCTACCCAACAGAATGATACCCCACATCAATACACCCCTCCCATGTAAATAAACATCCTTCATAGACCTCCACCCCCGTAACTTCAGGTGATATTTTAAGCTCTGGAAAACCAACCGGGTCTGTGCCCGTGCCACTGGTCAAAAACACCTCAGTGAAGTCCTTCAACCCCCTTGGCAAAGAAGCCTTTAAAACCCCAAGCAGCCTACCAACATTCCTTATTGACCTTAAACCCAATTGCTGTGCCACTGACTGTGGTGTTCTTCACACCCCCCCAGACAGATCCAAGAGATCCTTTACCCTTGCAATGCCCACTCCAATAAAAAGATCAATTAAAACCTGAGAGAACCCCGGCTGTGCCCCAAGAAACCTATTATGAAATAGGAGAGAGAGAGAGAGAGAGAATGAAAAAAGTGCACTGACAGACTGCTGACATGAGGTTGTTGCAATTTAGAAGATAACTGAATGTACAGCTGTGAGATGTAACTGAATGAAGCTGTATGAAAGAGAGAGAAAGAGAGAGGGAGTGAGAGAAAGAGAGAGAGACCGACAGAGAGAGAGAGAGAGATAGAGACCAACAGAGAGAGAGAGAGAGAGATAGCGAGAGAGAGAGAGAGAGAGAGAGAGAGAGAGAGAGAGAAAGAGAGAGAGAGAAATCTTTTTATTACAAATCTTAAAAGTACAACAGGGTCAACTTGCCACTGTATTCAAAAATGAAAGAAAATATAACAGTTCAAAAAGTCTTATTTTTCACCATCTTTCCGCAAAAAACATCAAGAGTCTTCATAGATTTATAAAAATGAAAGTCAATCAAAATTTGGCATCTTACAAGAATTTACAACGATACTTTTGTACATATTTAAAACCAAGAATGAAAATCTCCAGAGAAAAACTTTCATTAAACTTAACAAAAAGTGTGGACATCAACCCAAATAGAGGTCTTTGCCTCGGACAGTGCATACAAGCATAAAAAGCAGTCTCCCTCAAAAAACAAAAAGAACATCCTTCGTCCACACCTGGATTCAATACAGAAATGAAGGCATTTACTGCTATAGCACCATGTAAATCCCCAACTTTGTTAGTTAATGGTGACTTGTACAGAGCCCGCCATTGTGGTTCGACATTACTGTCTTGTAAAACCTCACGCCCGGGTACTGTATATCCACCGTCTTGTCCAAAGACCTTTTATTTAAAGTTATCACACACATTTTATATAATAATTTGTCAGTTGCAGTTTCAGAATCCAGAAAAACTACACTAACAGAACATAGGTAACAACTTGTGCACCCTGTTAAATCTGGGAGCAAAGTAAAACTGGGAAAAGGGTCTTGGTAGTTGGGACTACACTCCCCCTCCAGAAATTTGCATCTCCTCCATAGTTAAAAAAAAACCTGCCATTTCCCTAGTAGCTGATCCACTAGCCGGTGTGATCAGCTAAAGCAGAACAATATTTCAGTTCAGGACCTGCAATTTCAACTAGAACCCCAAGGATTGTAACTCCCAAGCTGATGAGGGAAGTAGTAGGTACCAGGGACAATTCTTGACTCACATCAAGAGAAGAACCATAAAACAGAATATAACCAGAATACAGTTCAATAACCAGAATAATAGTTAAACCTTGCCACCTTCGTGCGTTGTTTTATAAAGAGAGACCAGACTTTAAACAGGTTCTTGTAAAAAAACAGGAAGTGAGTTCAGTATCATTCTATTTGGGTTTAAACTAAACAACGATCAATCCATCCCCAGCCCCCCAAAACATTTTAAAGCGCAACAAGCCACTGCTTTTCTAGATAGAGTCCACTGATCCTGTGAGGAGGCGCTATACAAACTGCAGGCGAAAACCAGCAGTTCGGCTCAGTAGATGAGTAAGTCCATGTCCACCATCCTCCTTAGGCAGGTATAGAACACTCTGTGGTACCCAATGCAGATTGTCCCAGAAAAAGTCCACCAGAGTTGGCAGAATTTTCGCAAGCAGGTTTGAAGGACGGTCCACACAAGCCAGACGATGCCAGAGAGTAGATGCAACCAGGTTGTTAACAATCAAAACACGCCCCTTGTAGGTGGTAATGCGAAATAAAAATGTCCATTTCTGCGAACGACCTTTCACTTTTTCAACTACCCCTCCAAAGTTCTTTTGAATAAAAACATCATCACCTAAAAAAACACCCAGGTATTTAAAACCACCCCTGTTCCAAGATAGACCATCAGGATAACACGGTTCACCATTCACCCATTTGCCCACCAGCAAAGCTATGCTTTTTGATCAGTTCACTTTTGCAGAGGAAACAACTTTAAATTCATCACAGATTTTTAATTTCCCTCTGACCATTAACAAGGACCGCCACATCTTCAGCATAAGCAGACAATTTAAAAACTTCATCACAGTTAGGAATTTTCACCCCTCCAATGTCCCTCCTCAACCTTACTAGGAGAGGCTCAATACCCAAACTGTACAACACACCAGACAATGGACATCCTTGACGAACACCTCTGTTCACTTCAAAAGAAGCACACAAGTCCCCATTAACTTTGAGCATACTTTCAATGTCACAGTACAAAGCTTTAATCACGAATAAAATTTGGGCTAAAAACAAAGGCTGACATGGTACTCCACAAGTAACTGTGCTCAACTCTGTCAAAAGCTCCACACCAAAATCAAGACTAAAAAATTTGCTGACATAAAATACATCTCTTATGAAGGAGCTATTATTGTGAATCAGTCTACCTGGCACTCAGTAGGTCTGGTCAGGGTGGATAACCTGCTCTAACCTCCCCCAGCCTATTTGCTAAAACTTTAGAGAGCAGTTTATATTCAGAGCAGAGGACTGACATCGGCCTCCATGATCTTATGTCCGTTAGGTCACCCTTTTTAGGTAACAAAGTGAGCACTGCTCTACGGCAGCTCAGTGGCAGCATCCCCCTGGTAATACTGTCCTTCAGAACAGCAAGCACATCTGTGCCCAACACAGGCCAAAAAGACTTATAAAAGTCTACTGGCAGGCCATCTACTCCAGGTGCTTTGCCACTCTCCATACTCTCGAGGGCTCTCTTCAGCTCCTCTAGGGTCAACACCCTCCCAAGGGCCGTATTTGCTTCTTCGGAAACCTTAGGTAGATCGCAAAGAAAAGCCTTGTCAGTCGCTTGATCTTGTGTGTGATCTTGTGCAATATCACACTTATAAAGCTCCTTATAAAAATTAACTGCTCTTTCACGTATTCCCGCAGAATCAGATACAATTTCCCCATCCTCAGACCTCAGAGCGTGAATAATTTTTTCTCTGGCCATTCTTGAATTCCAAGTTAAAAAAGAATTTTGATGGTACATCCATCAACTCCACACTTTGAAAGCGAGACCTGACTAGAGCTCCCTCCCTTAATTGCTGAAACTAATTTTCCATAACCCGACAGCGTTTGTCCTAGAACTTCATCAGAAATGAAAGGGGGGACATTGGACAAAATAGCTTTCTTTGATGGCACAGAAAGAGGAACAACAGGTGTAAACACGCCATCTATAACCACGCCATTCTTAATTAGCAGGTTAGCAAGCTCAATTGATTTTAAGAATAGCACAACCGCATTGTTCATGACCAACAATTTCACCTGCAGCCAAACTACAATCCTCAACACTGGCTGTTGATGCTATTTTAACAGCTTGACACCTTCGTAAGTTTGTCAAAACCCTCTGCCATAGTTCCAGCACAAAGGACTGGAGGCAGTTCATAGCTCATGTTACATAGTGTAAGTGCAGGGACTGAATACAAGTATCGGTTAGGATTTTTTAAATGATGTTTTAAAGCAACAATAAGTAGTTTTAATCTTTGATTTTCCCACATTGGAATCGGAATTGTCTCTTATTCGAACTACAGACTCTTTGAGAAATTCAGCAGGGAGTACCGGATAGATGGAAAGAAAGAAGAAAGAAAGAAGAAATTAAGGTAAGAAATAGAGATTTAATCAGAACTCTCGGCATAGTGGCCACAGCTCCACTCACTCACAACACTACGGCTCCACCCACACACTCAGTCCATGCAGCAGAGAGAGAGAGAGAGAGAGAGAGAGAGAGAGAGAGAGAGAGAGAGAGAGAGAGAGAGAGAGAGAGAGAGAGAGAGAGAGAGAGAGAGAACTGTATGGAGCACTGACCTGCAGTGATTGCCACAGCAAGGTAGCTCACAGTGGTCCAGAATATGGCAAGTAGTGTCCCCTTTGGAATAGCAGTTTCAGGATCCTAACACATACATACAATAAACCCAAAAGACAAGGTGAAGTTTTACTGAAATACTGCTACAACTATAAAGGCGACATGATTCTGCCGCTTTTGGGTTACTTGCTTAAGCACATAATATTTTTTTCTTTTTAATACAGTCTTTCTTTTGTTTTCTTTCTTTCTTTCTTTCTTTCTTTCTTTCTTTCTTTCTTTCTTTCTTTCTTTCTTTCTTTCTTTCTTTCTTTCTTTCTTTCTTTCTTTCTTTCTTTCTTTCTTTCTTTCTTTCTTTCTTTCTCCCTGATGCCGTCTTACTGTACCTTCAGATCTCCACAGATGTTAACTCCTGACAGGATGCCAGTGGCGGCTGGGAAGAAGATGGAGAACATCTGAAAGAACCCTGA
>CM050200.1:11340709-11378209 GCA_027475355.1 Coilia nasus | reverse complement strand
TAATGTAGCATAGCTGAAAGCAAATGGAGCCTGTATTTACACAATGCTTTAGATTAGATGGTGGTGTCCACACAATACCCTGTTTTTTTATTGTTTGTTTGTTTGTCTTCTGTTTCCCGTTATAACAGATCTAGGTTAATAAAAACTTTCACACCTAGAGTTCAATTGTTTTGGTCTACACTAGTCAGAAAAATGTTATAATGTAGCAAACAAACGTGGGTACGGTTTGCTTTCACATATGCATAGTTCTAAACTAACCAAAATAGTCCGTGAAGACCATCGCCACCGGAACCAGACTAAAATGTGCCACTTTCGATAATAATAATGCACTAAACTCCACTGTTCCATCCAATTTGGCTTGGTTGCTTTCACACCAGAGGAACCGTACCAAAGTAGGGCAGATAAAGCGGTCCGAGTCCACCCCTTTTTAGCAGTCTCGGACCGGTTGATTTGGTGCGCACCAAAGTACCGAGACTGCATTCACACCAACGACAACGAACCAAACTAAGAACTTTTGGTTCGAATGAGACGTTTGGTGCACACCAAATGCTGTCAGTGTGAAAGCACCCTTATTTCAAGTTATTAACATATTGTGTAAACAGCCTGCAAAATGTCAGGGCTGAGGCCTACACATAAGCTTCTTTCACATTGAAAACATCAGGCATTGTTACAAAGTCACAAAATCAGCTAAGGCTTTTCACATCCACAGATTTTGGTGATTAAACAAACACACACACACACGCACACACACACACACACTCATAGCCATTCCTTTAGGTTATTTGAGGAACTGTTTTTTTATTGCTTAAGGGCAAAGCAGTAAAGGCCTTTCAGAGAAAATGACATTTAGCAAGAGCTAAAGACTAGCAGCCAGCATGACAAGGACTTGATCTAAACAAACGCCCCTTTTGGAAAGTGCCACACCAAATATTTATTATACCATTTATAGGAACTCAGTTAGGGTTCAAGTCTCAGGGTGTAGGGTTACCAGACTGTGCCCAGTGCTTTCTGTGAAAAGTTGACAAGTACAACAGCTTTAGCACCGGACAAGGAACGCTAATACATCCAGTACTGACAGCAGCAGAGCTTGTGAAAAGAGGAGGAGGTGAAGCAGAGGTTTCCAGGACAACCACAGGTTATCCTGGTAAACCAGCCCCTCGTACTTCATTTCATTTTGTAGAGAGGGTCTGGACCAGACACTGTCAGAGACGATTTCTTCCTGGAGGTGTAGACTCTGTCGAAGTTTAAAACAAGCCTCTGCCTTTACCCAATCGCTAACGCCTGGTCGTCACGTATGCAATTAGCCTACCTACGCACTACAATTCAAATGTAGCACACAAGGTCAACGTCATGGCTAATGAACACACCCTCTGTTCGCTGATTGGATCGGTCTTGCTGGGGCCGACTAAATGACCCTCAAGAGATTCGGGTCCAGACCCTCTGTACAAAATGAAATGAAGTACGAGGGGCGGGATTACCAGGCTAACCACAGGTGGACTAATTATCTCTTTTCACACGCCCATTTGTTTTAACATTTGAGACCATATCTGGTAAAATGAGTCACAGTGACCCAAAATTCAAAATTGAGATTTTGGTACCAGTGAAAAGACAAGATGATACACTTTAAAATGATTTCTTGGTCAGAGACATTCCCATTAATAATTGTGAAGATACAGTGGACATTTTGGTAATATTTCAATGGTGCAATTAAACTTCAGATAGCCAATTTTTAACTGTAAGAAAGTTATAAGTTATCTTGACAATGAAAACTGGGGAGGTGTTTTTTGAACACCTTTAGTGTGATAAAAGAACAAATTATATTTTTGATATTTTGGAAGCTTTCTTCCAAAATTGGCCAGTACCTTCAAATTACAATTTCTGACTTCAGACTGATTTTGCCAGATCAGGTCACAGTTATGCATTTCTGCAATGGTATTCTGCATTCTGTGTTTGTAACGGTTATTTGAGTTACTGTTGCCTACCCTCTATCATCTCAAACCAGACTGCCCATTCTCTTCTGACCTCTCACATCTACAAGTCATTTTTGTCCACACAACTACTTCTCACTGGATATTTTCTCTTCTTCAGACCATTATCTGTAAACTCTACAGATGGTTACAGATGGTGCGTGAAAATTCCAGAAGATTTCTGAAATACTCAGACCAAGAAACACATCACGTTCAAAGTCACTTAAACCCCCTTTCTTCCCCATTCTGATCCTCGGTCTGAACTTCAGAAAGTTGTTTTGACCACCTCTACATGCCTAAATGCATTGCATTGCAGCCATGTGATTGGCTGATTAGCTATTTGTGTTAGTAAGCAAATTTACAGATGTACCTAATACAGTGACGGGTGAGTGTGTAGTTGTGCATAATTTTAGGTCACCAGGTTTTGGTTTTGTGCACATCCAAGGTCCAGGACAAAAAGTGTCAAAATGAAATCCAAGAAAAAGATGAGGTCTGCACACTAGAATTCCCATTTGTCTTGTATTGTTTGGCAAAGTATATACTGAAGTATATACTGTCTGAAAATCAGAACCTCCTGGTTGTCCTACACACCCATTTAAACACTTGTGGTGATTGTGCGTTTGAGACGGCTGCCCCTAAGTTGTGGAATGCCCTCCGTCTCTGTATGCTCTTTTAAAAGGCAGCTAAAGATGCATCTTTTTAAACTACAGTAGCGTTTGGCTAACATGGGAAACCTCTATTTTATTTTCTGTGATTATGTTTGCTGTGATATTGTGTTCTTTTTAACACTACTGCCACCATGAAGCGCTTTGTGTCTGTTTGACTGTGATACTGTGTTTTTAGCCTTTTATATTCCTACCACCATGATGCACTTTGTGACTTGTCTGTCAAAAGCACTATATAAACACATTTTACTTACTTACTTTAATCACAAAGAATGACAATTTATCCAATGCTGGTGTTCCTCAGAAGAAGGAGGCCTCTGAAGAAGACCAGCAATGGTGAAAACATCATTCTTTCTCCAAGGGATGCAATAATATGAAAATGATTAATAAAATCATATATGTTCAAGATGTACAAAAAAAATCATACTCTTTTGTCCCTGGGACAAAAAAAATCAATTGAATTACATTGAAAAAAGAATAAATAGAACAAGTTTGAACAAAATCTCATTTTATTTATAGATTGCAATTTGTCATTGTCGGGGCCTTCCTCCAGGGGGAGCCATTTCAAATGGCTGCCAAGGTTATGACTTCAGCTTATCATAATTTTTAGTTATTTGAGAAATAATTGAGTTTTCAGTTAATTAATTCAGTTAATGTATCGACAGTTGGATGTTATTACATTTTTCAACTTTTATTACACCCTGCAATATCTGCAACAATCTCTGAAATGCATTTTAGGTAGGTGTGTTGAACTCAGATAATGATTAGAATAAAATAATAGAATGCCTTTTTTGTCACTATACACATGCACAATGTACACTACCCACCTGTGCAGTAATATTAAAAGCAACTCCTTCTCCGGTGCAGACATATAAGGGGAATATTTACAACACCAAATAAATAAATAGTACTACAACACAAGGTAAAGGATAAAAAAGGGGGTATGGTGCACAGTTCTGAGGCAAAAGTAATAAAAGGTTTTATATACAGTGATATTGTACATTAATTCTACAGAGTTATTTCACATGCATATAATACTGCACAGTGATGATTGTTCAATGCTATGTGTAATGGGTATTTGGACAAAGAGAGTAATGATATTTGACAGTATACAGACATTGCACAGTATTCCTATACACTGTGATGTTTTCTGTCCAGGAGATGTCTTCAGAGATAAAGATGCAGAGAAAGCAGAAGACTTAACTTCAAAGTAACAAACAAAGTGCTGCATTAAAGCTGCACAATATACAGAAAACATCACAATATCGCAGCATTAACTGCTGCAATATACATAATGTAAAAAATAGCTTGACAAATCTGCCCTACAAAGGCAAAGTGCAGTGAACATAGAAACTTAGAGAACTGCCTTTAAAGTTGTCACACTGCCTCAGTCAAACATGTTGTAGGTATAATAGTGGTGATGCTTTCATGTACTTTCTTAATAGGAAGAAGCAAGAGATTTAATCACAAGACAAAGGAGGTGGTATAAAGTCAATTTCCAGTCTTAACTCAATTTGACAAATGATGTAGTTACTGCCTTTTGGCTTTGTGGGCCAGAAAAACAAACAGCAACTGTTTTTATAAGCTATGTTTTTGTGCTCTGCATCAAGAGAATTAACCAATCAGATGGAACCTCTTCCTTGACTTAGGCTACTTACTGCCTTGGGTTGTAGCAGTAAGTAAAACAGCTGACAGACATCAACACTGTCTATTAAAGTCTTTGTTTATTTTCAAACCACAGAGTCATCACAGCTTTCGGCGGTGTTATTGCATATCCACACGCGATTCTAGAATCTGTTGGGGCCCCAAGCAAAAACCTACCACCATTAATTTTGTGGTGGTCTCTAGTATTAACGAATACCCTGTGAGTCGGTTTTGGTGAAAAAAAAAATGCTTTAGTGCTCCTGTTACAGGCTGTTCTATTTTCTTTCATCGACTAATGGAGGCAGTTGGGGTAGAAGAACATTTTCACGTGCAGAATGCATATGCAACTTGAAATGACCTGTGGTATTTCAAAAAGAGCAAAGAGTCCTAGAGGTCAGTTCAAAGTTGACGGGATGGTCGCAAGTGCAAGGGAACAAGGCCTTTGGATAAAAACAGATCAATAAATAAATCTTAGATTGGCATCTTTCACATTATTTAAACTTTATCTGTTCATTTTTCACCACCCATGCTCACTTCCTTTTTCTAAGACCACAACCATTTAGGTGGAAAAAAAAATAATAATAATAATAATCTTTACTTGTATAGCACAATTCATACATACAAGATGCAGCTCAAAGTGCTTTACAGTTTGGCAAGGTCACCACAAGACAACATTTCTTGCAGTTCAGTGGCGCCGGAGCAGATGAATACAGTAACAAAATAACTCTTGCTTGAACACGGTTAGACAGTCCTTGTAGGTCCCAGTCAGCAGTCTTTGTAGTCCGACTGCAGAGGTGCTAGAACTATACAATGCCCTGTCAATGCAGGCTCTTGCGTGAACACAGGTCAACAGTCCTTGCAAACCAGAGGCGTTAGAACAAGGGAAGTTCATTTACGCGCAGTCAAGTTGTTAGTATCCCCAGGGAGCAGCAGGGGTGAGGAAAAACTCCCTATTTGTTTGATTTGTGTGAATTCAGGAAGAAACCTCGGGAATCAGTGAGGAAAACTCCCTGAAGTGGCTAAAGTGGATAATGTACCCAGGGCACATTGCATTGTGATAATAGTGGATGGCATGGATGGGGCGCCTTGTTCCTTGTGCAAGACTTCAGTGAGTAAAGAGCAGTCGAAAAGCACATTAAAATAAAAATATAATAACAATAACAACAACAACAACAACAACAACAACAATAATAATAATAATAATAATAATAATAATAATAATAATAATAATAATAACACCAATGAAATTGAATTTGAATTCCAAGTCCAAGTCCAAGTCACCATCACCATCACCAGGACAAGGACAAAGACAAGGAAAAGACAATTTATTAGTTCAATTATATTAAATTAAATTAATTAAAAATGAAATACAACAAACAACAAACAACATCAAATAGACATCAAATACCAACATTTAGAAAAACAAAATTGTATCTAGTTTGAAACACAGTGTACAAAAGCAAAACAGGGAGATTGAACCACATGTGTGTAACATACATTTCTTAATTTATTTATTGATTTTAAAAAGTAGAGAAGCTTGTTTCACAAACTTGTTTTGGGACCTTCTTCATAAAATGAAGTCTGCCCTACTTAAAAGTCAAACTGCACTACAGTTACAAGGTTGGCAGGGAATCCCTTTGCCCATCGAAACCCAATCCCTGACCCAGAAGCTATACTTAGATTGTTTTTACCAGGAGCCTCTAACATGTGACTTTGTTTGTGTTTGTGTGTGTTTATGTGTGTGTGTGAGTGTGTGTGTGTGACAGAGCGAGGGAGAGAAAGAGAGAGGGGGAGAGAAAGAGCTAAAGAAAGAAAGTGTGAGTATGTGTGTGCGTGTGTGTGTGTGTGTGTGTGTGTGCGCATGCATATGTGTGTATCTGTGTGTGTATGTCAGAAAAGGATAAGAAGGGAATGGAGTATTGGGTGTCAGTCTTCAACACAGAGCAAAGGGCAGCTTGACCAGAAGCAACAAGGTAAACACTGTATGCATCTGACACCGAGCGGACAATGGAGTTGGCTAGGCAACAGGTCCCCGTGGGATGGGAGGAACGGTGGAGGAGAGACAAGGAGAGGAGGAAGAGGGTGATTGAGGAAGGAGGGGAGAAGGTGGAGGAGGAGAACAGGAGGCTCAGGTGGATCAAGGCCTACAATGACAACAGGATGGGTGTGAAGCACAGCGTTTGGCAAGAATGCACGCACAGATATGGCCTTCCAGAGAAAGATGGAGGACCTGCAGGGAGAAAGGAGGAGAAAGGCTGTGAGGAAGGTAAACGGACGTACCGCAGTGCCACCTACACAAAGCAAGTCTTCCAGACCCTGGAGAATTTCAGGCACGCTTCCCTGCTCACAGACCTGACCCTGAGCACCCAGGATGGGCACAATCTCTGTGCACACTCCCCTGTCTTGGCGGCGGTGAGCTCCATCATCTATGGCAAGCTACTGGAGCAGGAGCAGGAGCAGGATGGACATGGCGACAGGGAGACGCGGATCAATTTAGGCCCTGAGGTGAGCCATTTGGGTCTTGCAGCGGTGCTGGACTTCGCCTACACGGGGGCCATAACGAATCTTACCCGGGACACGGCTGCACAGGTTCGGGCTGCAGCTCAGGCACTGGAGGCACCAAGGGTTCTGGAACTTTGTGATGGAATGGAGAGGACAGACAAAGGCGGTCATGGAGACAAAGACAAGGAAGAGGAGAGGAAAAAGAGGCTCTCTCCTCCAGAGCAGCTGGAGACTAGCCTGCAGGCCATCAAACAGTTGTGGTTTGAAAGAGTTGGCTGTGACATTGTGTTGGAGGCTCAGGAGAGAGAGTTTACAGGTATGTCAAATTCTGATCTCATCTAAATGATAGATAGTGCTTATTTGTTATTACAGAAAATTAAATAAAGCATTACATTTAAAAGACATGTATTATCAAACAGAGAGAGAGAGAGAGATTATAATTAAAATCTTTAAAAATGGTGATTTTTTTCAGTAAACACTTTTTAGCTGTATTAACTGTATGCCATTATTGTGACAGAATAGTGAACAGAGACAGCAAGTAAGTGAGAGAGAGATGGAATGGCATCAGGAAATAACCTCTGGCTAAAATCTCACCTCGGTTCCTGTGGGCTCCTGCCCAATTACAGTATGATGTAGGCACCGTAGCCAGCTGTGTCACGGTGTTACAGAGCCTCTAATAATACATTTTGGTATTAATCTTCTTAAGTAACTTTATAAGCATTTGACACATTTCGTAACGAGAGCTATGAACTTTGGGACTTACTAATGTCCATACATGAAACCACAACCTAAACAACACCCTGTAAGATAGAAAAAAGTACAACAACAAAAACACAATAGGGTTTCTTTAACTCTTTACAGTTTCATCCAACTTTTGCTAATGCTCTGACTGAGTCCATTCTTTCTTCTTATTCCGCAGCCCACCGTGTGCTCCTGGCAGCCAGCAGTGACTACTTCCGAGGAATGTTCACAAGTGGAATGAGGGAGTCCCAGCAGAGGTCCATCACAGTGCCGTGCCTTGGCGACGAGGAGCTCGAGGTGTTCCTTCACTGCTCCTACAGTGCATCTTTGGATCTCACCTGGGACCAGGTGTTTGATCTCGTCTGCTCCGCCCTCCAGTTTCAAATCCAGCCCGCCCTTTCCTTGTGCCTCAATTTCCTCAAGCAGGAAATGGATGCAGACTCCTGTCTGGACGTGGCGTCTTTCGCCGAAGCTTATGGCATGAGAGACTTACTCGAGCTGGCGGACGACTACGTCCTCAGACACTTCCAGGAGGTGTCAGTCACCCCCAAATTCCAAGACCTTTCTGCAGAGAAACTTTTGGAATACCTGTGCTGTGATGGCCTGTGCGCTCCCTCCGAGCTGACCGTATTCCGGGCCGTTGTGATCTGGTTGGAGGCCGACCTTCCAGGAAGGCTTCCACAGGCTACGAGGCTGATGAAGAGTGTCCGATTCCCCCTCATGACCTTCCGAGAGTTCTGTGAGGTGCGTGCCATCAACCTGTGCATGGAGTGCAGTGCGAATGGGGAGGTTGAGCTCTATGGCATGGCGTTCAAAGATTTTGGAATTTCTAACTCGGAGGAACACTTCCGGGTGCGCCGTCCCAAAGATGCGTTGGTTCTGATCGGCGGAGACCAGCTAAACCCAGACACGGGCCTGCGAATTCCCAGCAGGCAGCTGTGGTTTGCTAATGCTTTGCGGAGCCGCGTCGGCCTTGTGAAGGACATAGAGTGGAGGATGCTGGGTGAATTACCCGATCAGGCCCGTTTTCGACATGGAGTAGCTATCATGGCGGGAAAACTCTATGTCGTTGGAGGATGTTACTTCTATGCAAAGACTGACACAATGAAATCAGGATTCAGGTGGTAGTTATGTCTGATCCTGTCTTTATGTTAGCTCTCATATATTTATTAGTTTTAGTCTTACATTTGCCTTCATTGTCACTTTAGCTAAAATTGCGCTAGTTGCTAATCATAATTTTCCATTTAAAAACATATCAGAGTGCAATAACATTTCATTGGACAGATTAATAGGAAATAAGTGACACTTCTGACCCTCCTCTCCCTTGCTCTGTTTTTCCACAATCTGCTTTACAGCTATGATCCCCTGCAAAACACATGGCAGAAGATCGCAGACATGCACGAGCCAAGGAGCAATTTTACAGTTGTGGTCCGAGGGAATGGCCTCTACGCCATCGGAGGGGACAAAGACATCAATACAAATTTAGATAGTGTGGAGGTCTTCTGCCCAGAGAGCAATTCCTGGAGGTAAAACCAAGATTGCGCATGTGTGACAGTGTACGAATCAGCAGACAGATACAGACGGCATGCAAAAGTTGAACAGCTGCACACACTACTATGAGAAACACAGTGCTGCCGTAATTAAAGCAACAGTAAAGCATTTTTCATCTTCGGTTGCCCTACAGGTTAGAAGCGGAACTGTCTTTCTTATGTCTCATTCGAACTACAGATCACAGCGACCCACTTCTGCAAACTTGTGGCATAGTGCAGCTATAGCCCATGGAGGCACGCAGAGCGAATTCAGAAGTGCCGTTTATGCTGTTACGAGTTCATGAACCACTGAAACGATTTTAGAAACATTATTTTATGGTTGAAAAAAATACTTGGTGTTGCTTTAAGCAATGCAACGTGAGAGGCGATGGGTGTGCCTTGGATCTAGAATAGCTAAGGGGTGTTGTCGTTAGGCATGACGTGAACCAGAGCGCCATTAAACCCTCTAGCTGTTCTTTGTGCTGTACAGTGCAAACCCAAGGACTCGAGTGGCTTATTGCTTTTCTAAAACTGTTACAACTAATGTTTGACCAGATTTTACTAAATAATATTACACATTATTGCTTTTCTAAAACTGTTACAACTAATGTCTGTCCGCTTGGTGCCGCCTTGTGCACGGCATTGGATCGGATTCGTGTACTGCGCATGCACTGGAATGCACTGCTTGTAATATCAAACACCGACGGCACAGTTCGTGTTGTATCAAGGAAACCAAAAACACTGTTTGTTCGTTCATACGGACTTCCAAACAAGGGAGAATGCACAACATGTATGTAAATGCTGCTCTGTCAACCTCCTCAAACGCCATCTTTGTTTGTATGCCGCCAGATAGTTTGTATAGTTTCTTTTTAGCATCCGTCAACTAGAAGTAGTTCTAACACCACTTGTTGAAAGGAATACATCGCTACCTAGTGTAGCGGAAACGGCAAGATATCTGACCATTATCCGATTACACAAACTCCATGTGCACTTGGATTTTGGGACAGACCACCCGTTGGGTAGCAACACCCAATCCAATCCCAATCCAATGCGATCCTACCATGTGCACGTAGTGAGTAAGACACTGCCGCACCCTGGACAGACTAACTGAAAGCGTGTCTCTTGTCCATTATCTGCAGTTTCACACGACCCCTGGATCAAGCCCTTAGTGGCCACGCAGCTGTGGTGTGGAAGGGGGAGATCTTCATTTCAGGAGGCCTTAACTGTGAGTACAAGTGTTTGGTGTCCATGTTGCTCTACCACCCTGAGAAAGGAACCGTACACTTGTCAGACATGGCACACGATCGGGCCCTGCACTGCATGGAGAGCCTAGGTGGGCGTTTCTATGTGGCTGGAGGTGTGTGCAACTTCAGGAAGTTCTACACGGACCACCTCGGTTGTGAGGTCTACGATCCCGTCGAAGACTCTTGGTGCACCATCGCGCCTTTGCCCATCCCCCACGTTGGTGCGGCGTCGGCCATCTTGGAGGAGAAGCTGTACGTCCTGGGTGGATACTGTCAGGAGGACTACAGCGAGTCCAGACTGGTGCACAGATACGACCCAACCACCGGACGCTGGCTGAGTGTGGGGAAGATGGCAGGCCCTAACACAGATATACGAGCCTGTGTGCTTCGCCTGCCAGAGCAGCTACGGAAATGAGAGAGAGACGACATAAGACGATGTGATTAATATTTAATCGTTGGGCTGGAGGGTTCGGTTTAAAATTGAAAGAAGAGTCTTAATGCAAGTTACTTAAAATGTTTTGTTTTAAATAGCTGCAGAATCTGACAACATTAACTGAAATGTAATTGTTTAGAATGATCTGATTAGTATTATGTAGGTGATGGGAGAAATAGTTACTCCTCATGGTTTCATGATATTTCTAATTCACAAAAACTGTAAACCAAAATAAGCATGTTTTTTGTTTAAAATAATAAAAGGGCATATTTTAGTATGGGTGATTGTGAGGAGTGACAAGCTTACTAGTAGCAAGCTCTTAAAGGGCTAAATCCTTTAAAATCCTTTTGTCAGGCATGCATGAAATGGCTAAATTAGATGTAAATGCATTTTAATATAAAATGGCATATTGAAAAAAGTGAATCAAAAGGCTACAAAATATAGTAGCCATGTCTGTGTCAAAATAAATAAATAAATACTGTATTTTTTGTATTTTGGAAATATTAAAAATACATTTTTGAGGTGGCATTTGTAAAGTGCTTTTAATCTGAATGTTGATTAACTTGACATTGTGTAAGAGCACGATGTATGGGACATGTCATAAAATCTGCAACTGGACATCAGATCAGCTGTGGTGACCTGCCTTACAACTTTCATAGCTTAAGTACCAGGGACATGCTCGAAAACGAAAGATTGTACCTTTTCTAGAATCTTTGCTGCAAACTATTTGCCAAGCCTACTATACTGAGATGCACACCAAAATCCTTTAGAACTGTCTCTGATCACAGAAGGTGGGCTTAAGGTGATAAAAGTTCATTTTTGTTTTTCAGCTACAGTAGGTTACCGGGCAACCACAAAACAGGTTCCAAGGGTTCCAGGAAAGAAGCAAAGATCATGACATTTTGGTTACTGATGTTTACAGTAAAGTTCTCAAGAACAGAAATGTTGCTCAGAATGAATGGGGATACCAAGGAATGTTGCCCTGCAGCAATGTTATCAAACATTGTGTGTGTGTGTGTGTGTGTGTGTGTGTGTGTGTGTGTGTGTGTGTGTGTGTGTGTGTATGTGTAAGTGGGTGAATGTGGGTGTTTGTGCGTGTATGTGTGCACAACCAGCTTTTTGAACAATGCAGTGATGGTCTGCATTGTGGAAGAAAGCCTGCTGACCAATTCGAGAAGGCAAGGCAAGTTTATTTGTATAGCGCATTTCATACACAACGGCAATTCAATGTGCTTCACAAAAATAAAAGCAAAGGACAATATATAAAGGCATAAAAGATTGTAGAAAGTAATTGTAGAAGCATAAAAGGTAAAACAAGTGTAAAAGCATACAAGTAAAATCAATATGTGGTAGAAGCATAAAAGGTAAAACAAGTGTAAAAGCAAACAAGTAAAATCAATATGTGGTATGAGAAGTCACCCCACCGGGACTCGAACCCTGGTCTCCAGGGTACTAAACAGGGGCTCTGACCACAACGCCAACATACACTCAGGTGTCTGTCATGCATCTCCCACCATACTTCTCACACAGTGGGTGGACCTCTGATGACCTCATAGCAAGCCATCCCAATTCTGACACCAGTTGTAGCGAAGGGGAGGAGAAGTCACCCCACCGGGCACCCCACCGGGACTCGAACCCAGGTCTCTGGGTTACTAAACGGGGGCCCTGACCGCAACGCCAAAGAGCCAGGCTCGTTGGGGTGGCAGTCAGAGCACACCCACAACTCTAGTGATGCTCACTCCATCACATTGACTTCCCCTTCGGGTCAGAGCACACCCACAACTCTAGTGATGGTCCCTCCATCACATTGCCTTCCCCTTCGGGAAGCGCAGCCATGCGCTTCACACACTCAGGTGTTCCTCACGCATCTCACAGGTAGATAAAAGATATAAAAGCATAAGAAACACACAAAATAAAAATAAAATTAGTAGGAATCATTAACAGAAAGCATCTGAAAACAGTTTGGTCTTAAGTCTAGATTTGAAACTGCCAACAGTAGGAGCATTTTTAATGTCTTCTGGAAGTTGGTTCCAGAGCTTTACAGCGTAGCAGCTAAAAGCTGCTTCCCCACATTTTGTTCTAACAACAGGTTCTACCAACAAATTTTTCTGAAGTGATCTCAGAGACCTACTAGTTGGTGCGTATAACTGAAAAATATCAAATAGGTAATTGGGTCCCATCCCATTTAACGATTTAAACACAAGAAGCAATGCCTTAAAGTCAGTTCTATAACTTACTGGGAGCCAGTGCAGGGACATTAAAACGGGTATAGTCATTGGGTGACAGAGCTAAGTAAACTTGGGTGTCGTCAGCATAACTATGGTAATTGACCGAGTTGTTTTTTATGATTTGCCCAAGCGGAAGCATATAGAGGTTGTATAGTGATGGTCCAAGGATTGACCCCTGTGGGACACCACAGGTCAAGGACGTAGATGCTGAGGTACAGTTTCCAATAGCAACAAAAAAAAAGAAGAGAAAATAAACTATTAGCAGGATTTCCACCAACCTGTACAATGATATTGTAGATGCAATAGGCTAATGCTAACAGCCATATTTACTGAAGTATAAATGCATATGAGTAAATAAATAAATAAAATCCTTATTTATAGCAATTTAGGAAATCCCCACTTCAACAACTTGACCTTTGCATTTCAAAAAGGGTCAGAGAACCCGACATTGCATAACTGTGGAAGTTCAGAAATTTCCCACAATCAAAAAGTAAAATTACGAGTATTATTACATTCATTTAGTACTTTTAATTATTATGTGGATCAATATCTTGACTTTGCTCTTTCAGACGGGGTCACATAGCTGCCTAATAAGCAACTAGATCCTGCTATACCAGTTAAGACCTCTAGAACAACAATTCAAAATGTCATGCAAAAATAGTTGTATTTTAAATTGTTGTGTTTTGTAACAGTTGTATTTTTAACTGAATGTGATGACATATACCCGATTACTCTGTACAATAATCTACAGACAATATTAGCCATAACAAAAACTGAACCACCACTAAACTCTTTGTCAAAACTTTTGGCCATGGCTGTACTTCTCACGGTAAAGGATAAATGTATGAGATGTACATTTAGAATTATAAAGTCCTGTGTATCTCACTAAATATAGGACTTAACCTAAATTGAACAAGACTGTAGTGCAGTTGCTATCTTAGGATTGAAGTTTTGATCAACTGTGTGCACACACACACACACACTAATCACTTAGCAGTTAATATTTTGTACTAGCTCATAATAGTATAATGTGATATCTTAAATCTTGAACAAAAAAAAAAAAACAGATTTGTACAAGAGACTAACCTTTACAAAAATATATATGTTATGGTGTATTCCCTTTAAAGTGAAAATTAATGGACCTCTAAAGGCATTTCAGGCAATCTTGAAAAATTGCCAGCACCATGACGTTTGAGTAAAACATTGACCTTTGCCTTCAGAGTGGGTGAAAAAAAATGGATTACTGAGTAACTTCGGAATTCCCTCAGATGGTGTTTTTGTGTAATATTTGTGTCAATACCTCTCTGTGTGCTTGTATGAGGGTCATACACCTCGCTAATGAGTAACTAGATCCTGGTATATAAGATACGCCATTTTAAGCTGCAACAGAGACACATTTGAAGATGGAGCAGACAGTTGTGATATTCGTGCTGATGTCACTGATGTGCACATGTAACAGTCAGTCGTCAGAAAGCGGCGCTGTGAATATCTACACAGAACTCAAGGAGCTAAGGTCATTGGTGGAGGACCTCACGACCAGACTCAGTACTACAAAGGCAGAGCTGGAACAAGAGAGAGCAGGTAAATTGAGCTTTCAGTACAGATTGAGTAATCACCACTATTAGCTAACGTTGTTATGGTCTGGTGTACTGGAATAGCAACAACAATAACAACAATAGCAGCGCTGTTACCATTACTACAACCACTACTACTACTACTACTACTATTACCAGGCTACTAAAAGAAAGGGAGTGTCATGATGAGAGTTATTGGATTGGAACTGAACTGGAACTGTCTAAATTGTATTTAGTCCATTCAGGGCATAGCATGGAGAGCAGGAACGCGTATTGTAGGTTACCTTTAAATGCATGCATATGTGTATGTGTGTGTGTGTCTGTGTGTGTGTCATAGTTAGATGAGAGACTATAGATATGTATTCAAACTATAAGATATTTACAAACATGCATAGCAGCTGTGGTCTAGGAGTTGCTCTTGGGATCAGAGAGTCGCAGGTTTGAATCCTGCCCTACCCATGGCTGAAGTGCCCTTGAGCAAGGCATCTAACCCCACACTGCTCCATGGACTGTAACTGAAACCCTGTAAAACAACTGTAAGTCGCTCTGGATAAGAGCGTCATCTAAGTGTAATAATAATAATAACATAGTGTATATATTGTATGGTGGACTGCAGTTAGTGCAAAGTTACCAACACTGATAATGAAAAGGCTAGGGTCTAGATATTACTTTAAAAAGAGATTACAGGAATAAAACAATGTAGAGGGAGGGAAAGCATTATGCATCACAAATGCTCATTTTACAGAAAATAGGTTATGTAATGTTTATCACTTAAATATCATTGTCCTAAGCTAACTGTATTGTCTTGTTTGTGTTTAATCAAACAGCCAAAAGGGTAGCTTTCACTGCAGCCATATTGAGCCCTACCAACAGCAATCAGCATCATGGACCGTTTAATCAGGAGACAAAGCTAATTTTCCCAAAGGTCATCACAAACGTTGGCAACGCTTACGATTCCAACACAGGTACTGTTTTAATATGCATACCTTGCATATATGCATTCCTTTCCACGAGACCTTTAATTTCGTATTGAAATAACTTGTCATAAAACATACAAATTACAAATTGTTTTCTACAACAATTGATAGAAATACTGTTAGTTGTTTTTTTGGTACTAGCCAGGCATTTACATACCATGTCATGGTGACAGCATATAATCTGTCCGTTTAAATAGGTGTCTTCACTGCACCAGTGAAAGGACTGTACTATTTCCGATACTCTGGACGCGCCTTTTCGGGTCACGACACGGGGCTGAGCATCTTCAAGGGAGGTTCCCGCATCGTGTCCTCGTATAACTACCAGTCTGGAGACACGGATGACACCGTATCCAATGGGGTTGCCCTGGAGCTTGAGGCTGGGGATACGGTCTACATGCACCTCTGGATCAACTCGTGGATCTCCACAGATTATCGCTACAGCTACTGCACGTTCAGTGGATTCTTGGTCACCCCTATGTGATAGCTTCGTATTTGCTCATTACAATGCAGACTGTCCGTTCATGTTGGCTACATGACAGTCTGACTAAGAATCGGAATTGTGAAATATTATACGCCGGAGTGTCTCTTGTATTTCCTTGTTTGTTCCCTCATTGGGTGCACCCTAGGGTGCACAAACTTTGTTTATTCTATCCTCTACACTTCTGTTAGCTTGTTGTGTCCTCCTTCTGTAAGTCGCTTTGGCAAAAAGCGTCTGCTAAATGTAATGTAATGCATAGATTTCAGGATTATGCATTAAAACATATATACACATACACATTATAACATTGGAATCTAAGTAAAACTCATACCGTCCTAAATGTGCATGTGCTATGCAAAATGCTCCTAATCTATGGCACTGTCTTGTAACATACTGGTATTTGGAGCAAAGCAAATTTTAAATCTGAAATAACAGCAACTAAATTGATATTTGTGTTGTTAAGCATTGGTTCACCCTAATTTAGTGGTTTTAGACTTGATAGATTTGTTATGGGTAGAGAAATAAATGTTGCTCTTTTAACATGTACTGACTTTGTGATTAACAGAATGATGATAGACAGCAGCAGATAATGCATAAGAAAATACTAGTCTTGCCTGCCTGTCAGGCCTATGTAAGATTATTGTTTTTAGACACTGCAATTTCCATCATGACTTGATGACATGAAACTCTGACTCACAGCTAAACAGACGAAACAGCTAAAGGGCAGGGACTGTTTTGTATTATTCCGCATACTGTGCAGTTCAAACACTTGTCCATCAAAATGTTGTGTAACCCACTCCTCTGATCGCACAGTACTAGTACGTAAGTAACACACCATTCATTCACTCATAACCACATTAGCCTACTGCATAGGAAGTTCAATATTATTTTGTCATATAATACCAAACATCAAAATAGCAATAATACATTTTTGGCTACACTTTAGAATAACTTCTCCAACTTCTATAATGTATATCACGTATCATTATATTGTTCTGGATGTGGACACCTCTTGCTTTCTTTTACATAGACAGACAGCCAATGGACAAGCAGACAGAATATAAATATATTACTAAACGATTTATTGATAAGCAGTAATGTGGAAAATAAAGGTTAACAAATGATGAACAAAGTGTTAATAAAGAGTTAACAAATAGATTGTATGTAATTAATAGGGAGTAGTTATTCTAAAGTGTTACCCGTTTTTGGCTGTTGGACGTAGATCACATTCCTTCGTTTACATTACCAGGACAAGTCCTTCACGCATGGAACTTCTGTTATGCCTTCAACGTCAATGCCAGCTTTCATTTTTTACATGAAAAATGTATCAGGAGCGTCTGACACCACCCTTCCCCTATTCACTGGGCTGCTCTGTGCAGTACTGGACTACAAAGCCAAAAGGCAGTAACTACACCTTTTGTCAAAACTGAGTTTAGACTGGAAGTTGACTTTATATCACCTCTTTTGTCACGTGACTAAATATCTTGCTTCTTCCTTTTAAAAAAAGCACATAAAAGCATCACCACTATTATACCTACAACATGTTGGACAGGGCGTTATGACAGTTTTTCATTTTTCTCAGTTTCAATGTTTGCGTTGTTACAGCACTTTATCTTAATGAGTGTGTTATGCTTGCTTCACCCAGGCAGTAGAGTTGGCATCACCGTGCCCAAACGACGTGCCCAACACAACACAACACAACAAAACAAAACACAACACACCTGAAACTTGTACATCTGCCAGTGAGCATGTGTATCACTGCTTGACATTTCGTGACTAGCCAAGAGCGTCATTACCTCCATAATAATGCATTCTTTCCTCCTTATAAAGCACATGCTTCAGGCATACTGTGCAGCATAGTCTCATAGCGCCAGCATCTCAGGGAAAAAACATACAAGATATGTACAACACACAAACACACACACACACACACACACACACACACACACACACACACACACACACACACACACAGGTTACTGTGTCAGTGTAGGCTTGTCTGTATGTTATAGATGACTAATGTAAATTGTTTTTTTGGTTTGAGTACATCATGAGCAGAGAAATTTGAAGTCCTAATCCCCTCGTGTCAAAGCGTGTTTCAAATGACACACACATTCTTCCCGGATTCTACAGACACGTTCCTGTCTTGACAAGCCTCTGCCCTTTACCTGCTCCGCCTTCCACACACACACACACACACACACACACACACACACACACACACACACACACACACACACACACACACACACACACACACACATTCACCCCATCTTACTTTGCCTTGATAATCTCTCTGCCACAACACCGCCACCACCCCTCCAGGTCCTCACATCCCCTCCATCCCCCAAATCACCCCTCACTTTCTCCGGCAGCACTTAAAAGGCAGCCTGCACCAGGCTTTCCCCTCAACAAAAGCACACACAGAGGAGCGAAATGGCACACACTGTCCACTTGCTCTTAGCCCTGCTGGGGTGTCTGTGCCTGGGCCAGGGCCAGGGGCAGGGGCAGGGGCAGGGGCAGGGGCGGAGAGGGGACGCAGACCTGACGGAGGAGGTCAGTGAGCTCCGGGTGTTGATCAAGGAGATGGAGGCCAAGCTGAACGGGTCAGGCGGTGGTGCCAGAGACAAGGACCTGAAGGCCCTGGAGGCGCGGCTCAACGCCACGGACATGGAGGTAGCCAAACTCAAAGCTGAGGTGCAGCGGCTTGACAAGGACAACCAAGGTGACGACCTCGATCTGGGTTAACTGGGGAAGATTCAAATTATCATTAAGACAATTTGAGAATATATGTGATTATGATAATGATGGTGGTTATTATTATTATTATTATTATTACTATTATTATTATTATTATTATTATTCTTACATATCATTATATAACATTTTCACAGGAACTTGCCTTAGTTGCCGTGGCTCAGAATTTGTAGAACCTCATTACACACCTAGTCTGTCACATGATTTAAGAGCTCACTGTGATGGAGTGACCTTCACTAGAGTTGTGGGTGTGCTCTGACTGCCATCCCAACGAGCCTGGCTCTTTGGTGTTGCGGTCAGAGCCCCTGTTTGGTGCCCTGGAAATCCGGGTTCAAAGCCGGGTGGGATGACTTCTCCTCTCCTTCGCTACAAATGGTGTCAGAAGTGGGATGGCTTGCCGTGAGGTCATTTGAGGTCAACCCACTGTGTGAGCCATATGAGGGACCCCCAGGGTTAGGTTGACCCCGGTGTGAGGGACCCCAGTGATGGGTGAAGCATCAGTATGTGTGGCACCCTGGATGGGAGAAGTATGGTGGGAGATGTGTGAGGGACACCTGAATGTGTGAAGCGCAGTCAGAGCCCCTATTTGGTACCCCAGAGACCCGGGTTCGAAGCCGGGTGGGGTGACTTCTCGTCCCCTTCGCTACACTCACTGAAATATATGCAAAGTCTGCTGAATGTCCATGCATAGCTCCAGTTAGGTTTGATATGTTAGTCGGATGATAATGCTTACTGAATCAAAGTCAACAACGAGCTAGTAATTAAAAAACACAGTTTTTATTCGCAGATATCATGGCAAAGCTGAATGAAACACTGGAAGAGCTTGAGAAGCTGAAACAAAGTGGAACAGCTAAAGGTAAAGATAAAGATCTCATGATGCGTTCTTGTTATTTTGTGTCTCATTTCAAACAACTATCTACACCTACAAAATATACCTTTGTATAATTTGTAGTAATATTGTCACCAGTGGATAATAATATTCTATCATGCATGCATTTGAATGACACAGGGACAAAAAGTTACTTTCTGTGTCTTGTTTAAAACATCTATGTACATTCACAATTAAAATACACAATTGTATATTATACTGTAATATGATACTGTGTGATCAGTGAAAAAATAATATTCTGTAATGTATGCATTTGAATGACAGGGGGACCAAAGGTGGCTTTCTCTGCATCTCTTTCTGCATCCGGCGAGGTATATTTAAAACACAGTCAGACCTCCCCCAATCTGGTGTACAGGCGCATCTTCGCTAACACAGGAAATGCCTACGACTGCAACACAGGTAATGGAAAAAAAAAACTACCACACACTGGCCTCATTTGCAGAGTTTAATTGCAACGTTTCGGTCTACTGACCATCCTCAGGCAATTTTTCTCCCCCAACGCACCTGGCATAAAGAGGTGTGCAAGAAGTCTTTCTTAAAAATAAACACAGGTAATGAAAAAGCATTGTCGGGACTTTCTGACCCACATACTGCAACATGAGGTATCTAACACCTTAAATGTAATTAACGAGTAGGTAAGAAACTCACATTTCTCCTCCCTCTGTTCACAGGCACTTTCACAGCTCCTGTGAAGGGCATCTACTTCTTCAGCTTCAGCACGTTTGGTTACAGCACGTTTGTGAGTGGCGCCATTCTCACCAAGAACGGCCATTACATGGTCTCCTCATACGCCCCCCCCTCCACCGATGCCGGTGCCGATACCGGGGGCAACTCTGTCGTTCTACCGCTGGAGGCAGGAGAGCAGGTGTCCATGAGACTCTGGGAGAACTCTCAGGTGTTCGACAACCTCAACGGCCACACCACTTTTAGCGGCTTTCTGCTTTTCCCATTGTAGATAGACTGTACCCTCAGATTTTTCTGTAGCAGGCCTAGCAAATGCCGACCGGTGGATTCCCAGAGCACGGTGGAATTCTAAGTGATTCCAAGATAAAATAAAGCAGTAGAGCATACCTACATACTGTACCTGACATGGTAGTACATACATACCTGAAATAGTATTACATACAAGTTTGGTAATGTTACAGTGGTGCAGTTTAGACTTCATGTCTTCATCCTGTCTCGTAACATGCAGAGACAAGACAAGGTGAAACATTTAATGTAGGAGTGTCAGTACTGTAGATTGCATGAAAGTGCAATTACTGTAAATGCATAGTTTTACATATTTACCTATCTGGTGTTTTTTCTATCTATACCACCTTGCTATACCATATATATTTGTACATCTGGCCACATCGCTGTTGTTGTTGATGTCAGTTTTCAGTCGTTTAGTTTATTTCACAAGAGGGGAAGAAATAGTCTGTACAGTGACACACAACATGAGGCGGTTTATGTTTGTTAAAAGTTAACTTTTTGCACTTTGTATTTCAGCACTTTTGAATATCATAAAACAGTGACTTATACGCAAAAATCGTGAGATATGATTTGTTATTTGACACTTCCTTTAATAAAAGAATAAAGTCTGTTTACCTGTTTGATTGCACTAGATTTTACTTAAAGTACAAATGCAGCCACCATATCATAAAACAATTGACGATCAATGTCTCAGTACAGAAAAATACAAAGAAGACAACAACTGAAAATAAAGGGAAAAATAAGTAAACACAGTTTTGTTGTAATTATGTTGTCCAAATATGGCACATTGGAAATGTTTATGAACAGGTTGTGTATTTATTATTTATTTAATACGCATTGCTAAATCTCTAAAACGGTTTTAACGGTTTATCGGTTTTCAAATTGTCATTGGCATATCAGTACCAGTTACTGATAGAAATGGCATCAATGCCAATACAATTTGTACCATGTGATGTGACACTGCAGTATTTGAAAGTGTATGAAGTGGTTATCACAGGTTTAACCCAAGGTGAGATCCTTATATTGAGAACTTTGTTTGCTTGCTTGTTGTGAAGGCAGAGAAAGTAAAAGTAACAGGACAAAGTATTTTTTCGCAATTCTAAAGACAAAAAAAAAAAGACTTCTTAGACATATCACAGTGGTTGATAGCTCAGTTTTCTCTTCCTGTTGCCAAAACATGCAGTTCCTGAAATGACCACTTGAGGCTCACCCCCAAAATCATTCGGTTCACATAGATTCCCTTGGCACAGCTAGAGGCAGTTTCTACAGTCGTTACAGTTACACTTTTTTGCCTACAGTTTCCTTTTTTCCTTCCTTCCCTTCCTTTTTTCTTTTTTTCTTCTTCAGTCAACCACAATCTATATTAGAATCTAGATTTTTTTTTCAGTACAGGGAAATAATAATAATAATAATAATAATAATAATAAATATGTTTTATATAGCGCTTTTCATGACACTCAAAGACGCTTTACAAAGGACAGTACAAACACACAGTACTAGGACATACAGTACATAAGGACAGTACAGACGCACAATATTGGGACATACATTACATACAGTACATAGGAACAGTGAAATGTTCCTGACTGTCCTCTAGCTTTTTGTATTCAGAATTCACTTAGAAATGCCACAGTGTCCATAAACAGTCCTGGGTGTGTTGGTGGGAACAGCACAGTGGCAGAGCCTGGCAAACGAACCGCTGTAGCCATTAAGCACATTGCAACAACCTATAATGTGTACTGTACCTGTAAATGTGTGTGTGTGTGTGTGTGTGTGTGTGCGCGCGCATGCGTGTGTGTGTGTATGTGTGTGTGTGTTTGTGTTTGCGCGCGCATGCGTGTCTCTGTCTGTCTCTCTCTCTGTGTATGTGTGTGTGTTTGTGACTCTTTCTCTGTGTGTGTGTGTGTGTGTGTGTGTGTGTCTGTGTGTGTGTGTGTGTGTGTGTGTTTGTGTGTATGTGTGTAATGGTGATATGTAAAGAAAAAAATGTGTGCGTGTCAGTGTGTGTGTATGTGTGTAATGGTGATATATATATTAAAAAAGGAAACGTGATTAGCTTATTTCACTAGAAACATGGTCATGGTAAACCCCCGGACAGGGGACAAGTAAAGATAACCTTTAAAAGGGAGGAAGCTGAGCCAGATAAGAGCAAGAGTAATCTTTTAACCCACACAAGAGCGAGGAACACATTTTTAAAAAGAAGCAGCTCTGGACAGCAAAAAACAGATAATTATCGCCAGTGGCATTTATCTTTGTTTTGCACCGTGACATCCTGTCACATCATGTGTTACAACTGCTGGTTGGTTTGTGGATGATTTCGTTTGAAATGTATTGCTTAACACCCTGGGAGAAAAGTAGACATACAAAGAGGTGTTGTAAGAATAACAGATGTTTTTGCCATCCTTTATGTGTCAGTATAGTGGCATATAGTGGCATCATCCACCCATTCTAGAAGATTCTAGCTTCTGATGGGGTCCCAGGCTAAAACAAAACACCACACTTTAATTACTTCTGTCAATGAAGTCAGATTTGTGTTTGTGTTGTCATTTGCTTCTCTGTTTGTTAGTTAGCAAAATGTGTGAAATACATCATGAAATATATCAGGAAAGTTCAAAATGGGCCAATGAACAAATGATTAGATTTTTAGTGGTGATGCTGATCACCATCTGGATCCAGGATTTCAGTTGAAAACTGTATTGCCACCAGTGTAGTTTAAAGGTTGTCAGGCACTTGCCTTTTGTTACTTGTTGGCTAGCTAAGCCTCTGCAAAAAAAGGGCCACGGTTTCCTTTAGCGAAATCAGCCACCGCAACTGCAAACACTTTTAAATGAGGAAGTTTAGGGTCGATGTAAGTCCTGCCTGCTCTGCAAATATACAGTACCATTCTACGCCTTGTTGACTCTACAGAACAATGGCTGACAGAGAATACGCAAGTAAGTTTCTTCATGATTTTATATTCTTTTATACTCTTTTTGTCATTTTTGGTCACATTTACATGAGTTACAGGAGGAACATTTATCATGGAATTTTTTATTCATGAGATGATACCACTTTGTTCACACATTGGCTGTTGTTTCTCTGGCAATGTTTTAATGGCATTTAAACTGCCACAAACAAAAGAACTTATTTTATTTCCAAAGGGTCAAGATATCAGATGATGCTTACTTTTTTCAAGGTCCTTAATAGTAGAGATTACCATAGTCCAGAAGGTCATGAAAAAATGTTACTTCGTTGGTACGTATGCAAAGTGAATAACGGAATGCGGAAAATAATAGCCCAGGCGTTTATTTTCCCAAATGACTTAACAGAACCTGTGTTTATTTAATACTCTGACCATGGGTTCCACAGACAAGTTAAGTAAAGTTTACATTCGTTAAGTTTAGTAAAGTAAAGTTTACATAACGTTACCTCCTGTGTCAGTGTGATTCATTATTGGAAAAAGAACATTGGCGACTAGGACATTGGCAGATATTGCCCGAGGGTCAACGTGTGCTTGGAGCACTTGAGTCGGATGTCATCAGTGACTGCGATGCAATGTGATTCTATTGTGCAATTACTTGGACTCTGTGCTATCTGACTCTGTCACGCACTCCACTTTTGCTGCTAGCATATCCTGCACCTTATTTATTTATCCATGGCTTAATAGTGTGTATAAGTGTGTATATATTGCTGTAAATTGAACCTACATTTTTAACTCTACCCTGCCATTCTTATCTATTTTATTCTATTCTCATATACTGTGTCTTCTATGCATCTGTTGTTGGCTGGTCCATGCTTTGTGTAGTGGCAATAAAGACTTCTACTTGTACTTCTACTACAAAAAAGCTGTGGAACTCCTAACCTCTTTGAAGCTTCACAGTGCCCTTTTCAGTGCCACTCTCTGCTCCGTCAGCCGCAGTTGCATAAACTGTTGACGTGCTTGGTTGTAGTAGCTAGCACCGTGCACTAAAAATAAACTCTGCACACCTGAATTTAAGTTGATTTTCTCTGGAAGGAAGAGTCATAATATCACAACATTCTTCAGACCTGGCCTTTATTTGAGACCGGTGTTTCTCGCCAAAATGTGTTGCTGCCCTCAGCTATTAAAAGGGCCTGACGTCTGTTTGTCTATTATTTGTAGCTTTAGAGTAATCTACAATAAGCTCTTTCTCTCTCTGTCTCTCTCTCTCTCTCTTTCTCTCACTCTCTCTCTCTTTCTCTCTTTCTCTCTCTGTCTCTGTCTCTCTCTCTCTCTCTTTCTCACTCTCTCTCCTCTCTCTCTCTCTCTCTCTCTCTCTCTCTCTCTTTCTCTCTCTGTCTCTCTCTCTCTCTTTCTCTCTTTCTCTCTGTCTGTCTCTCTCTCTCTCTCTCACTCTCTCTTCTCTGCAGATGTACCAGAAAGCAGTCTTGCAAGATTCATGTGACTCAGAATGGCCTCCTGAAACTAGTGCTCAGTATCTTAGCCATACTCTGCCTTACTCTCGGGGCATTCCTAGTCATCTTTCTGTGAGACCTGTGAGTGTTTTAATTGTTTTACACTTAGGATATAAACATTACAAAATCTATCCAAAGCCACCATGGCTGACAAAAAAGAAAAAAAATGTCCAGATTTAGTAGTATGTACAAATGTAGGATTCATGAGTGATGGTTTCTCTTTGTTTTTTTTTTATTTTATTTACCATGCACTCTTAAAACACGAGGTTCCATACAGACAGTGTGCATTTCTTACACTAGCAGTACGTCAGCATCATATTACTACATAATAGAATAGAACAGAACAGAGTACTATGGAATACAATAGAATAAAACGGTTTTGTTGTCATTGTACAAGAACAAGGCATGCTGCAAGTACAATGAAATTAACATCAAGGTGCTATTTGGACCTAATATAAACACAAAACAAAAAACAAAATATAAATACTTATTACATTATATTATATTATATTATATTATATTATATTATATTATATTATATTATATTATATTATATTATATTATTGCAAAAAATGTGAAATATGAGGATCTAACTTGTATTTCAGTGAAAGGACCAAAGGTATATATAGTAATGATATATATAGTATATAGTATATATATAATGATTTGATTATGGATTGAGAATTTGATTATTCACGTTGTTTTATATCATGTCTTTGTTATTTTTCTCTAAGTTATCCGAGTACATTTTGTTTATAATATGGTGTTTAATCATGTCGTACACCACTTTGGAGAAAAGCATCTGCTAAAGACATTCACTGCGTGCACATGGACGAGTTGAATCCGATTGGAAATGGTTTGGGATTGTATCGAATTCATGTGCACAGGCTAAAGATCGTATAGGGATTGGTTTCGGGAATCCGATTGCAACCCCTGGCTTAAGCCGATGTTAATCCGCTTGGTGCCGCCTTGTGCACGCGATTGGTTTGGATTCGCGTACTGCGCATGAACTGGAATGGTAAGACCACTCGATCCCAGAAGTTTCTGTCCCTGATTTTCATCCATACTGAACGTCGAGGCTTTCTAGCGCCTGCTCTCAACAAGTCTCGTTGTCCTCAATTGCTTGTAATATCAAACGCCGACGGCACAGTTCATGTCCTATCAAGGAAACCAAAAACGCTGTTTGTTCTTTCATACGTACTTCCAAACAAAGGAGAATGCACAACATGCATGCAAATGCTGCTCTGTCAACCTCCTCGAATGCTATCTTTGTTTTGTATGCCGCCAGATAGTTTGTTTCTTTTCTTTTTAGCAGCTGTCAACCTGAAGTAGCTCTAACACCACTTGTTGAAAGGAATACAGCGCCATCTAGCGTAGCGGAAACGGCCAGATCTCTGACCATTATCCGCTTACACGAACTCTCATGTGCACATGGATTTGGGACAGACCACCCGTTGGGTAGCAACACCCAATCCAATCCGATCCTACCATGTGCCCGTAGTGCATGACTGTAGCTGTGACTGTGACTGGGATTGATGAATAACATATTCCCACTGACTGTACCATTTTCCAGGGATCTTCACTGCTCCCGTGAAGGGCGTCTACTTTTTTACCTTTACCACATTGGGTATCAACAATGCCCACAGCGGTGCCATGCTCACCAAGAACGGCGAGAGAATGGACGCGACCTGGGACGGGCAAGGCACGGGTGAAAGCAGCGACACTGCAAGCAACTCTGTTGTCCTGCCGCTGGGTGTAGGAGACAAGGTGTCCATGGAGCTCTACCACAAGGACATGCACGTATATGACAATGAACATTCCCACAACACTTTCAGTGGCTTTTTGCTGTTCCCCCTGTAGATAGACTTGCCGTTGTGCGCATAAGTTTACATACCCTGGCAGAATTGATGATTTCTTAACCATTTTTCAGAGAATTATTTGGGTAGTTTCTGTTGTCATTGTGATCTAAATAAAGTAAACACAGGTGTTTGACAATAAATGGCTTCAGCTAACCACTAACCATGAGTTTTTGTGTTATCATTCTGTGTAATCATCCTCTACGAAATGGTTAAGAAATCATCAATTCTGCCAGGGTGTGTAAACTTACAAGCACAACTGTAGTTGTCCACTTTAAATCATTGTTAGTAAAGTTTTTTTCTCCAACATGCTTTAGCATAATCTTTATCTTTTGATCCAGTAAAGTCAGAACAATGTATTTGGAAAAGCTTAGTTCACTTGTATTACAAACCAAATAAAAAACATAATGTGTATGTTAAACCAATGCTCATTATTGCATTACACTTCGCAGATTGTTTTATCCAAAGCAACATACAATAGAGGGCACAAATCAAGCTACAGATATGCAGAGGAGAACAGAGTAAGCGAGAGTATAAGAAACCAGACTGCATTTCCACATGCTAAAAGTGTG
The DNA here is from genome assembly GCA_027475355.1 of Coilia nasus. Classification (NCBI taxonomy): domain Eukaryota; kingdom Metazoa; phylum Chordata; class Actinopteri; order Clupeiformes; family Engraulidae; genus Coilia; species Coilia nasus. The sequence goes on along the minus strand of CM050200.1, from coordinate 11,350,768 downwards.
CTTGCATGAATACATACATTACAGATGCACAGATCAGTTTGCATGTCACCAAAATTCAAATGTCAAAAAACAAACAGTAGTGTGATGATTATTGTGTTGATCAAACTAAGGTCAAAATGATCAAATAAGTTATTTTTTCCCTAAGGAAGGATTTTTTTAGGGCTAAAGGTTCGGGCTTAGAGGTGAATAAACGTTCTGTGTTTGGCTTAAGCCTCTGAGTAAAGGTGTCCTGGTGATAAGGGATGGGGAAGTGACATCACAGGCAGGTCACAGAGGGTGCAGTGTGGCGGTGGAGGTTGGGGAGGATGGAGAGTAAACTCAATGTGTTTTTTTTTTTTTTTTTTTTCGTGACCTGATGAACTGTGAAAGCTAGATAGTTCCAGGCATCGCATCAGAGTGAGAGATCACATGCACAGATATGATATCTAGCACACAGGATGTGAGAGAACGGCCATGACAACTTGCGCAACCAAACACACATCCACACACACAAACACACCAACAAATACACACACACACACACACACACACACACACCAACAAATACACACACGCAGCCCAACAAATACACATAAGCTTGGCCAACAAACTGATGCCTGTCCCCAATTGAGCTGCCCACACTCAACCCCAAAATTACCACCAGGCAACATTGAACGGGTGCATATCTAGACAACACAGGTTTACATAGGTGTCCACAAACTTGGAATGAACTTCATGAGGTAGGCTACTTTTTTGTTGTCCCAGTAAACGTAAGAATTGTGGTGTACACATGACTTGACTCTCGTGTCAATTTTGCACACACGTCAGGCTGACTATTTGAGGTCTACTAGTCTCCTGGCTGTCATAAATGAATGCGGAATGCAGGACTTCAAAGCTGTTATGAATGATAACACACCCACTTCAGCCATCCTGTTTCATAACTTAACTAATATGCCCCAGACTAGAGCTGAAGGTCTTTGCCCGAGCCCGACGGGACCCGACCAGACCCAATGGGTTCGGGTTTAGTTTCTATCATGCGGGCCAAGTGCGCGGTAACTGAAAGGTCAGGTGATTACTTTCGATGAGCTCGAGACAGATGCGAAAATGGATGCTGCGACGGTGAAAAGGAGGCTAGCCTCTGGCAATTATGTTATTTATTTGTTCCAACTTACATGTTTGTTTCAAATTTTCACATTTGTCATAATAACTCATGTTGAAATGTATAAATGTGTCATTCTTGACGAAAGGCAAAAGATCTGTATGCATGCACATATTTGAACATGTTGGGCTACAAACGGTTCGGGCTTTAGAAAAACTGTCAAGCTCCGGGTCCGGGTCGGGCTCAGGCCGAATTCTATCGGGCTCGGGCCTTGTCGGACCTAACTTTTAAGCCCGATTACAGCTCTACCCCAGACAGCAATTCTTTGCAGTCCTTTTTGTTGGGTTCTCAATAATAATTTTTTGATTATCATGTAGCCTACTTGTAGCCCATCACCTTGCCACTGTAATAAACAACTAGCAACTAGTCATTACATTACACTTAGCTGACACTCTTATCCAGAGCGACTTTAAGATATTTACAGGGTTTTGGTTACAGTCCCTGGAGCAGTGTGGGGTTAGATGCCTTGCTCAAGGGCAGCTCAACCATGAATAGGGCGCGATTCGAACCTGCGACTCTGTGATCCCAAGACCAACTCCCTAACCACTAGACCACAGCTGCCCTTGTGCAGATCTTAAAAGTCTTAAAGAGTATGGAAATTGAAACATGGTCAAATGTTAAGAGTGTTCTCAATAATCATGCACATAACATTGTAAAATAAGAAGTACTTAAGGAAAACATATACAAAAAAACTTTGACTTTGAAATGATTTCGCTAACTGGTCACATTTACTGCATTGATATATTCATACACTTCCTAAAACAAACTTGTCACAAACACAACAAATAAAATCTCAACCAAAAGAGTAGGCACGCAAGTATACAAATACGTGAAGTGAAGGTTTTCAGAAAGAAAAAAAACAGTCTTTTTTAAAAGACTGTTTTACAGAACTTGTCTACTGTCTCCTAGTCACCTCCATGTTGTGGAAACATCCATACAAGTCAATAACTGCATCTTCACTGCCATCACTGATCTCCTTCCATTCGTCTTTCCTTCAGTAATTGACTTTTGGTAATTGACTAGCCTGGTAAACCCAGCCCTTGTGCTTCATTTCATTTTGCACAAAGGGTCTGGACCGGAGGCCGTTGAAGTTCAAGGAAGAGGAACGAGCAACTCCTAGCCAATCAGCGAACAGAGGGTGTGTTCGCGAGCCATGATGTTGAGTGCTACATTTGAATTGTAGTGCGTAGGTAGGCTAATTGCATACGTGACGACCAGGCGTTAGTGATTGAGTAAAGGCAGAGCCGCTTGTTTTAACCTTCAGCAGAGTCCACACCTCCAGGAAGAAATCATTTCTCATGGCCTCCGCTCCAGACCCTCTGTACAAAATGAAATGAAGTACGAGGGGCGGGTTTACCAGGCTAGTAATTCCCTGGTCTATTGGTGGCTCAAAAACACCAGTTTGGATACGGTTGGCTGCTGGCACCCAGCACATTCATAGCTGGCCATTTGGCTGCTGGCTCCTAGCACATTCACAGCTGGCCATTTGGCTGTGACCTCCAAAGGTGGTCAAACTCCGCACTCCTCCAAACCAGATAATTTAGCTGACGCTAAGAGCATTAGATTAGATCAGATTCAACTTTATTGTCATTACACATGCAAGGCAATGAAATGAACCATCAACCCATCCATACAGGATGGCAAGACAGGCATATTCTACTCATTGTTGTAGTGAAAAAAAGACGATGTTTTTTCAACTACTCTGGAATTTCGCTTTGTAATAGCAGTGTGTTAGTTATACACTCATCTGTGTTACTATAGGTATTGAACAGGTAGCTGGAGAAGACTTTCAAAAAACAAGATATCCAGTAGGCTTACAGGTGAACCAGTCAATGCAGCCAAGACATCAGATGACTGACCTTAACGTGTGACAATTTAATCTCTCAGCCCTGCAATCATTTTTCCAGGCTGACATCTATTCCTGTCTTTCCTGAAGGTCGCAACGAGGTCGGAGGTACACATTAGCCTCTGGGGTGCCAGGCATCAGCTGCGGAACGGCTTAAATGAACGGCAGTGGTGTGATGCACGTAGAAGAAGGTTGATATTTGAACCGAACGACTATTCAAATTACAGCCCCCCCCTCCCGTGAGCGCTCCCGAAGCAATGTGTCGATTGTGTGAAATTATGTATGGTCTCATGTCGTGTATGAGGTGCCATTCTCACGTGTGTTGCTTTGCTGTGCTCTGTGACCTTGGAGAACCGGACCCACTGTAGGTGGATATCCTCCAGTCTTGTTCACTGACATACATACATATATGTATATATATATATAGTATCTGCACATGCCAGCACATAGGCTACTGTACGTGCATGCTGAACTTGGTCATGGGCAAGTCAAGACCAATGTGTGCAGGAGTGTTTTTACGCACACAGACTTCGGGGGCTTGTATAATTTTACTTTTGTTCTTTAATATTACAGACTACAGACAATAAAGTGTTGTCCAAACATCTTTACTTGATTGCTTGTATGCCAGAAAAAAAAAAAACAACTTCTCAACTCTTCTGTTTGTGGAAAAAAATACTCATGTACACACATCTTGATGCTGTTACTAAATACGTCCTTTCTACCTGATGCGTTCTAATGGGGTATCTTGACTGTGGCAATCAGAGGGGATCAGTGGTAAGCTGATGAAAAGCTGTCAAAGAAGCTGTCAATGTGTGTGTGTGTGTGTGTGTGTGTGTGTGTGTGTGTGTGTGTGTGTGTGTGTGTGTGTGTGTGTGTGTGTGTGTCTGTGTGAGTGTGATTGTGTGTGTGTGTGAGGCCGTCTTTTTTTTCAGAAAATATCAGCTTCTTTTGGTGTAAATACAAAACACTTCATTCATTATTTTAAAAACCGTCTTTTTATTTCTCTAATTCTATTTAATAATGGATATTACAGAAATAGTTGTGCACCATACACAATACAAATAATACAGTGCTTCTCCTGCAGATGAGGCATGCACGTGAGACAGTCCCCATTAAGACCACTGTAGTGACGCATCTTCAAAAAACAAAGGCCAAAGTTGTAGTGTACATTCAACAGGCCGTAACAACAACCAACCATGTCATTAAAGCAACACCAAGTAGTTTTTTAAACCTTACAATAATGTTTCCAAAATTTCAGTGGTTCATCAACTTGTAACAGGGTGAAAGGCACTTTGCCGCCTCCCATGGGCTATAACCGCACTAAGTAAGTTTGGAGGAGCAGACCATCTCTCTGTAATTCTCTATAAGAGACAATTCCGCTTCCAACCTGTAGGGCGACCGAAGATGAAAACTACTTAGTATTGCTTTAAAATGAATGTATTTTAAATACTTAACACAAGCTGTCAACCAGAGTTAGAGATTAATCAGTTAACTAACCCAGTGATGTGTCAGGCTGTTCAATTATTTGCCATAGAGTAGTTTAAACAACCACAGCTTAAACAGCCAGTCTCCAAACAAGAACTTTTTTAGTGCAAGATAAATCTACTGGTCATACTAGAATCAAATCACAGTCATAAAGTCTTGGAATTATACTGGATGGACTGGACTAACATGGAATTTAAGAAGTTAACATGCTCTTCTTCAGAAAAAAAAAACACAGACAGCAGTCACTAACTTGTGTGTGTGTTGTGAAAGTAACATATGCTATCTGACCATCCACATGCACATGAGCATCATTCTTCAAATAGGCTGCCTGTTTACATCATAGCGTCATGTACAGTTAGTGTGTTTCTGTTGTCTGCATTCTGGGTCTTGGGCATTGTTTTAGCATGTTCAAACGAAGCAGGCGCAGCCCACGACAACAGAAGAGAATCAGGGTTGCCAAGAGCGCTCCAGGGATAATTTGAACTCCCCATTTTGACTGCATGCTCTGCTACATACACACAAACACACGCACACACACACACACACACACACACACACATGCACGCACACACATTTAAAGGTACAGTACACATTTCAGGTTGTTGATATTCGAGTTCAACAGCCAATTACCTTTTAACTCTCCATTCTGTGCACTGGATGCACTAAATGAATTTTAGACGAATCACCTCAAAAAAAGCTGTCATGACACAGCACTGGGTTTCATGAGATAAAACACAAATAAAATGTATACCAGTGCGAGCACACACACACGCACACTCACACACACTCACTCTCTCTCTCTCTCTGAAACACACACACTGTACAACATACATACTGTACAGGCATACATACATACATACATACATACATACATACATACATACATACATACATACATACATACATACATACATACATCCATACATACATACATACATACATACATACATACATACATACATACATACATACATACATACATACATGCATGCATACATACATACATACGTACTTACATACATACATACATGCATACATGCATACATACACTCACACATATTTAAGGTGCCCTCATTCTCTTAGGTGGCTGGGTAAGCGAATCGAACAGGCACGAATGTCGGTGATGGGGCCCGGCATCCCGCCCATGTTCTCCCAGTGCTCAATAGCGGGGTCATACCGGTGGATGAGCTGGCACTCGCTGTAGTCCGCCTGGCAGTAGCCGCCCAGGATGTACACCTTGCCCTCCAGAACCGCCGAGGCCGCCCCGACATGCGGGGTGGGCACGGGACTAATCCTCCACCAGAAGTCCGACTCGGGACTGTACGCCTCGCAAGAGAGCTGGTCGAACAGGCCGTCAACGTCGTTGGTGGACACGCCGCCGATGACGTACAGGCGATCGCCCAAGAGCTCCATGCGGTGCTGGGCCCGGTTGGACGGCATGTCGGCCAAGTAGGTGGTTCCCCTCTCGGGGTGGTAGAGGAACATGGACACCAGGCACTGGTACTCGCAGTTGAAGCCCCCCGAGACGTAGATCTGCCCCTCCCATACCGAGGCGGCGTGGCTGCTCATTGGCTGATCCAGTGGGCAGACAAAACTACAAAAGCGAAACAGGTAGGTTTTTTTTTTCCAATCACAGAAGGTAAGTGTGGGAGGGGTTTTTCTATACAAGCTTTCAGGGAAAGATGTACTATTGTCAGTTTATCATGTGTAGTTAAAGTATTAACTGACATCTTGCCTATTAACTGGGGTGTAGACACTTTAAAGAGTGAGTTAGTGAGGAGAATTAGTTGTTCATCTTTGTTTCCTCAGGAGCTGCATTTCACATTGTTAAATAACAACAACAACAACATCAACAACAACAACAACAACAATACATCGATTCTGTTGATTTATTTGTACACTAAGCTATTTATGGCTCCCCCCCACCCGCCCCAGCTGTAAATGCAACCAGTTACCTCCAGCTGTCTGTGTTGGGGCAGTATCGCTCCACACTGTCCACATTGAGGTTGGCTGCTCTTTCACCTCCGATGGCGTAGATCATCCCGTTGACCACCACCATGGCGAACTGACACCTGTTCACCAGCATGTCAGCACATGTTCGCCACCTTCCGTCAACAGGGTCATACCTGAGGAGAGAATTTTTTAAAAAGCAATTCAAATTGTTTTCTTTCACTTTTTAGCATCATGTATATTCTGAAATGAATATTTTATTGTTGTAACTGAAGTGTCCACTGGAATCCATGTTTTTCACTACGTGACAACCGCCCACCACCAATCAAATGAATCTAATGTCACACCATGCAATTTGAAGAGCTCCAAGCTGCATTGTCATTGCACTATTTTTTTAATCAGGTTGCCATATTTTCAACAACTGCCATCAGGTTGCCATATTTTCCTGAACATTTAACAGTGCTATTAATGATACAGTAATATTTGGAGTTATGACCATTAACTTTTCTGACGTATTTAAATTTCACTCCTGTAAAGTGATGCCATGCAGGACTGGATATTTTGCTTCATTTCTATTATATGTTATAATTATTTAATTGAATATCTTGTTAATAAATTTGGAGTTATGATCATTAATGTAGGAAGAAAAAAAACAATGTATAATTTCAGTTGTCATACCACAGACAATAAAGGGCTGGTTGGGCTGATTAACCCACCTGAACATGGATTTCATCACATCATCTGTGCCGTAGTAATGGCGGCCCCCACACACGTACAGCTTGTCGTCCAAAACAGCAACTTCATGGCAAAACTTTGGCTTGTCCGGGAGCTCTCCCAGAGGCCTCCACTCCACATCTTTGACGATACCCGTGTGGTTACGCAGGGAGTTGCTGTACCACAGCTCTCGGCTGGCTCTGCGGTTGCCCAAGTCAGGGGTGATTCCATCCCCACCCACCAGCACCATGTTGTCAACGGGCAGGTAGTCCCGGAAGCTATTTTGATCGCCCTTCTTGACCGAGCAAAATTCTTCCATCAGGGTGTCGTATAGCACGTGCATGCTTTTCTGGGGCCACTTAGCGAAGGCCTGCACTTCATTGAATTCCTTGAAGGTCAGAAGAGGAAACTTGATTGTGTCTATAAGCTCCCTGGCCATCTTGACCCTCCAGCTGGGGTAGGCGGCAATCCAAGACATGACTGCCCGCAGGACAATGATCTCAGAGGGCACAGAGAGGGCATTGCTCTCCAGGTATTGGAGCAACTTGATTCTTGGCAGATCCAGGAATTTTGGGGTTGTGGACACGTCCTGAAAGTGCCTGAGGACAAAGTCATTGGCGTACTGAAACAACTCTTCCATGTCGTAGGCTTCGGCGAAGGACGCCACGTCCAGGCAGGAGAAGGCGTCCATCTCCTGACGGATGAAGTCAAGACAGATAGACATGGCCGGCTGGATCTGGAACTGAATGGCAGCGCAAACGAGATCGAAGACCCACGCCCAGCTGAGAACCATGGAGCCACTGTAGCAGCAAAGCAAGAACACCTCCATGTCATCCTCTCTCATGGACTGTAGCCTCACGGCCCACTGTTTGGTCTCCTTCAAGCCATTGGTGAACATGGCGCGGAAGTAATCACTGCAGGCAGCAAGGATCACGCGATGTGCTAAAGGAGGGAGGTACAGGAAGAAGACCACAGAATAAGGACTCATGGGCCATTTTCTGAATGTGTGTGTGTTTTTTTTACTTCAACCTAAGGTCCAAATATAGTATGTAGATTACTAAGAGATTACAATTTATTTTAGAAACAAGTGCATTGGGGATTATATAAATTAACCTGACTAGCGCCTGAGGACTGAAACGTGGTAAAAAAAAATCCTTTCCAAATGGACAGTGTGTAGCATTTCTTTCTATGCTATGAGGTATGTAGATTACTAACATGTTTTTTGTGACAGTTTGAAGTGCAACAGCACAGCCTATGCTCAGAGCAGGAAATAATGTCTGGTCTCTGTGACGACCGCAAGTGAAATTGCCTGGTGAAGTTAGCATGTTTTGTCATCTTTGTTCACATGTTAATCCATGTTAAGTATGGTCACTGTTTTACTTCTCAAATCTGACTGAAATTGAATAGTCATTTTAACAACTTTTTGTTGTGATTTACTTAACAGTCCTTCAGGAAAAAAAAAATCTGTAGTATATCATCTCCGCACCTCACCTGCACTATCTACCACCACAATAAAACCCAACCCTAACCCCAACAAGGCGCAGAGCTCCCAGAGACGGTTTATTAATAGTCTCAGCATCTGTACACAGTACATCGGACCATCTATAGGACCATCTAAATAAAGTCTGACCCAGAAGTCTGTCACACGTGGAAGTAGGCTAACCTTTTATTGCTAACTTTGGTAACATAATTACATTTTACTCCTGTGAAGTGATGCTATGCAGGACATGGCTGGATATTTTACTTTCCTTTCATTTTATGTTGTAATTACTTAATTGAATGTCAGAATAAATATAGGGTTATTATCATGAAGTACTGAAACAAATCCCTTTCATCATGACATATGTCATACCTAAATTTGTATAACATTTCCTTATGGACTGGCTTCCTAGAAAAGTTCTCAGATAAAAACAGTTTGAAATAGTAGGAATGCAGCCTTGCTGAAGTACAGTAAATATTAGAGCAAGCAATTTTTAACTATCAAAATGTTGATCAGTTAGTTTGTTTTTGTACTGCAGTTAAGATATGTTGACATAGTTGACTTTGTAATACAGTATATTTGGTAACTACCAGCTACACTCTGACTGATTGGCTAGTTGACTGACTGGCTAGTTGCATACCTTGTGATAGAATTGGCATCCTTCCCAACATGACACCTGTGTGGCGCATAAGTAACACAACCCCACACGTGACCAATACATCTGCACAGCTCTGCGTCAAGTCTGTCTGAGTGCCTTTCTAGTTTAGGAAAAGGGTATGTCTGTTGACTTATGCTATGGATACAGTCTTTTTCATTTGATTTTTCTCTTTTAATTGGTTTGATGAGATGTATACAATATACTTGTATTTCAAGAGAAGAGACATCAGTGTACAGCCTAGTGTAAAAACAAACAAACAAACAAACTTTACTGTACTAGAAGACAGGTTCACTTTTCCTGGAGTCGAATGACAGATAACTCTGTCATTATTTTCCCTTTTCTTGCCAACAGCTCAGAACTTTCCAGAAAAGGCCCTGAGACATTGTCACCACTAATCATGGATATGAAAGTGTTAACTTACTGTGAAATGTTCTTCTGTCGGCCTGCAGTATGATGTCACAGCCAACTTTCTCTACCCACAGCTCCCTTAGATCCTGCAGAGTGATCTCCAGCTGTTTTTCTGCCGTTAAAGCTGTTGTCTTTTCTTCTCCCTTCTCTTCAGCCTTTTCTGTCTTCTGCTCCTCTCCATTTTCTGGCTTCTTCTCTCCATTCCTTTCAGCAATTTTTGCATCCTCCTCCTCCTTCTTTTTCTTTTTCTTCTTCTTCTCCTTCTCCTTCTTCCACTCCTCCTCTTTTTGCACGCACAGGTCCAAAACCCTTTGCATGCACAGGCACTGAGCCGTGGGCCGTACGTGCATAATGGCTTCTGCGTCAAGATCGGCGATGTC
>CM050200.1:11330709-11335709 GCA_027475355.1 Coilia nasus | reverse complement strand
GACATCATGGCTTTTTGTGTTTGGCTCTTTTGCGATACAGTGTCTCAACAATACCGACAGACAAACCAACAGAAAAAAAATCCCAACGCTTACACTGAGATGGCTGGAGATGGGTTGGCGATAGTTTGTCATATCACAAAACATATCAACTTTTGACAATAAACCTGTGTGCTTATGACTTGGTTAGTGTTTCTCTTACACTCAGCACAGGAGGACATATTAAGACCCTGTAGAATCCGTTGCCTTGTTAACCGAATATTGACTGATGAATAGTTGTGCTTCAGTGCTGTATTACAAAATGTCCTTCGGTTCAGTCTGAGGGTTGTGCAGAGCCCCTGCAGATTGCATAGTTATATCACATCCTTTTCTCTCCCACAAATGACCTTCCAGTTGGCCTTCACTCTCCCACTCACCAAAGAAAGTAAGAAGAAAGGAAGAAAGTGAGAAAGGAGAGAGAGAGAGAGAGAGAGAGCAGTCTGTCTCTGTTAAGTTGAAGTGAAGGTTGTGAAATGAGTGAGAACGAGGTGAAGTCAGAAAAGAAGGAAAAAAAACAAATAACACTGATGTTCTGTCAAAATTTACACAACAGATAGAGGCATGTATGGATTAGCTAAGTTCATATTTGACATCGGTTAAGTTTTATATACATGGACATAATCACATTGGTGCACAGTTAGGGAGCCGGGTTCATTAAAGCCTTAGTGGAATAATGTAGCATGTTCAGTCATTTAAGGTTTCACTGATTTTCATGAGATCCAAAAGCTTACATCTGCAACCAGAAACAGGTACTATAAAAATAGACATCTCTATGGTTTAGCCAAGTACATAAAATAATTCTATGCTCACAAAAAATGTTTCATTGAATTAAGCAAGAAGTGCAACCATCTGGATTTTAAAATAACTTACAGTAGAAGCACAGATGCTTTTCTGCACTGTACGTAGTATAAACAACACTTATCTGAAAGGTTTTGTTTTTTACTTTTGAGCTTTCATATGGCTGAAGGTCCGTTTGGACCAAGAACTACAACGATAACAACAACTATAACTACAGTATGGGCGTCCACACTAAAGAACGACATTTTAACGGCAACATTCTAGTAGTGATTTAATATTCCAATAGAGCATGACATCCTGTGAATTCTAATCGGCTGACAGTGCTTTTAGCTGACAGAGTTTATAAAATCGCTCTGAAAGTGATCCCAATGATATTGTTTATCCTGTCATTGTCGTTGTAGTTGATATGTGAACGGTACCATTCACTAAAGTTAAAACGAGTTTTACAAAGTTATATTTATAACTGTCTGTATAGTTATCGTTCTAGGTGTGAATGGCCCTTTAAGGGACAATTATTGTGGAACCAAATTACCAGTTTTCTATATGACACACAACACCAGGCTTTAATGGGCCCAACAACAACACAACTAATGATGGGAATCGGAAACAGGTTCTTGTTGAGAACCGGTTCCCTGTGTTTCAATTCCTTGGAATCGTTTGCCAGTTTTGCAAACAGTGGGCATGACTAACGTCACATATCTTACACAAGTTACGCAAAGGAAACATGGCACCTCACTGTTTGTAAGGTTTGTAAGGTCATGTTACTTCTAAACTAAACAAAGTTGATGCTAATCGACCTGTTTGTTCTTTTTTTCCAAATGATAAGAGAATCGATAAAGAACCGAATTGTTAAGCGGGATCAAAAATGGAATCGGAATCGTAAAAATCTTATCAATCCCCATCCCTAAACACAACACAAAAAAAAATCACGAGGGGAGGGGCTGTCAAGTATTGGTCAGCGGCAGCAGGAAGGAGACGATTACGATGATGAAGCTCAACGCAAGAGGAAGAAAGATGAGGAAGAGGAGGAGCGGACTGGAAAAGGCTGAGGGCCACAAGGCTAGGAGCCATTTCCTGGTGGCCCTGGAAGTGTCCCCTTGCGTGGTCTGGCCCTCGGTACCGGTGCAGTGGCCAAGCACGAGGGGCCGCACTTGTGAGACGCTCTCCTGTGAGATGGAGGGAGAGAGAGAAGAGGGGACAGAAAAAAAGAGAAAGGTAGGAGGGTTAGACTCCTTCCTGGATAGCGGAAGAGATCCTATTATTGGCATACCGCCTATTATCAGCCACTTCCCTGCTGTTGCACTTCAAACAACGCTTCAGCTGGTGGAGAAAAGTTATCACAGGGGAAATAGACCAATTCAGCTCCTATAAACGTTTGGCTTGATTAAGTGAACTTATAACGTTTCTTTTTAAACTCATTTCACATCAAAATATCTGTCACCACCCAGCCTATAATACACTTGCTTATGTTAATTGTTTTAATTGCCTAGTTTTACCTCTCTATTTTTCTTCTTTCTTTCTCACTGTCTCTCCCATAAACACACACAGCACTGCTTTTAATGGTCTGTGCTTGTTGTATCTTGTTGCATATTGTATCACTTTGGCTCCTGAGTTTAAATATGAACAATCTTACTAAACAGTTTCAGTGGCCTGATCCTGTACCACTGCCTAAATCAGATGTAAACACATGTAAAATACACACAACTTTGTTTTGTTTTTTGCCCTACAAAGCCAAAAGGCAGTAACTACATATTTTGTTAAATTGAGTTTAGACTGGAAATAGACTTTATAACACCTTCTTTGTCTTGTGACTAAATCTCTTGCTTTTTCCTATTAAGAAAGTAAATAAAAGCATCACCACTATTATACGTAAAACATCATTGACTGGGCAGTATGACAATTTTGAGGCATCTTTCTCATTTTCTATGTTCGCGTAGTTACAGCACTTCGCCTTTGTAAGGCAGTTTTAATGTCTGCACCTTGAATCTATTTATTTATTTATTTATTTATTTATTGTTAATTGTGTCCAGCCAACATTATCTGTCGGTACAAATCCAGACGTGCTGTATGATTTACCTCCAAAATGGTTTTGCTCTGAGCGCGGTGGGGACTCAGGCGAAGATTCCAGCGATGACTCCTGTCACTTCGCCCTCCGTCGTCCTCGCTCTCGGTCGTGTCCTGCCTCGTGACGCGCTGACGCTTGCGTTTGCGGGAGCTGATCCGCTGCAGAGCCCCAGACACCTGCAGCCTGAGCCCATGACAGCACAGCAGAACACGACACACGCAGACTAACAAAGTAAGTAAAAAACATGACATTCAAGAAGTTAAAATTGCGTGTTTGTGTGTGAGTGTGTGTGTGTGTGTGTATGTTGGGGTGGGGGGCAGTTTAAGTGTGTAAAATGTGTGTGTGTGTGTGGGTGGGAGGGGGTGTTTGAGTGTGTGTGTGTGTGTGTGTGTGTGTGTGTGTGTGTGTGTGTGTGTGTGCGTGTGTGTATGTGTGTGTGTGTGTATATGTGTGTGTGTGTGTATGTGCATGTGTGTGTGCATGTGTGTGTGTGTGTGTGTGTGGCCACACACCTGCTATCTGTGTCCTCAATATCAGCGTCAGCATCACTTTCTCCCTGAGGATCTGACTGGACACACTCTTCCTAGAGCATCAGTCACAGGGATTAACAATCTCTTCACACACACACACACACACACACATCTGATATGCATCTGACCTAAGTGCTGTACAATCAAAAAGAGCAAAATGGGGATATAAATAGAAGAGAAATGGAAAGAAATAGCGGAAGGCGTATGACTGACCTCTGTGCCGTAGCCCTCTGAGTATCTCGCGAGCATGATCCGGTTCTTTCCACATTGTTCACACTTTTGTGTGTCCTACCAACAAAACAAAGTCATGTAGAGAGAGAGATCGAGAGAGACAGAGAGACATAGACACACATACACACACACAGACAAGACACACAGGCACAGAGACAGACAGACAGACAGAGAGGATGGTGATTTAAAGGCATTGCATTACATAGGCAGAGAAAGCACAAGTTGGCATTAGAGAGACAGTGGCCTTAATGGTTACTTTAAGAACACAACCAGTAAGGAGGGCTTTTTAAGTGGCACTTGTATAACTACATGTGGACTACAGAGCATGGAATACTACTTTACTGGGTTAATAGACAACTGGAAAGTAGTCAAGAGAGTCACTGTGATTCTTTTCTTCAATTCAATTCAATGTATTATTATTATTATTATTATTATTATTATTATTATTAGTAGTAGTAGTAGTAGTAGTAGTAGTAGTAGTCGTAGTAGTAGTCGTAGTAGTCGTAGTAGTACTGCTACTACTACTGCTACTACTACTACTACTACTACTACTAATAATAATAATAATAATAATAATAATAATAATAATGATGTATGTATGTATCCCTGAGGGGGAATGGCTTTGTGACTGTGACTCTATGCAGCATTTGCTGACATTGTGGGGGCAGTGTGTTTTTGCCACTGCAGGCGAATTACTCACAGCCAGGTGATGCTGCTCACAGTAGGCTGGGCAACAGTCTCTCTTGCATAGACACACTGCACCGCTCTCTACACAAGTCGCTCCCGGTACATCCTGTTTGAAAGAGAGCGATAGATAGATAGATAGATAGAGAGAGAGAGAGAGAGAGAGAGAGAGAGAGAGAGAGAGAGAGGGAGAGAATCCATTTGAATTACTATTTAAATTGCATTAATGTTCAATCGCATATTACCATTCACACACACACACACACACACACACACACACACACACACACACACACACACTGTGTTTTCGCTATGACTCAGTCATACCTCACAGTCTGAGTTTTCTCCCGATGAGAACAGGCCATTGGAGTCCGAATCCAGACGCCTCATTCCCACACATTCATTCACATAGAGCCTTCAAACAGACAGAGCAAACTACATGTCATGTTGCCATTCATTCACAACAGAGACTTAAAACAAAGCAAACTACAGAAAGTGTTTTCCATTCAATAATTATACACAGTAACTAGTTTTCATCTCATTACAGATGTGTGGTTCAACGACTTTTGTGGGCTACAAGGCTTTTTGGGCATAATCCATTAAGATCAAAAATTTGACTTTATAATAGGATATTATATAGGATTGACTTAATTTCT
>CM050200.1:11305709-11325709 GCA_027475355.1 Coilia nasus | reverse complement strand
AAACAGGTTTCTTTCTTTCTTTCTCTCGTTCTCTCTCTCTTTCTTTCTTTCTTTCTTTCTTTCTTTCTTTCTCTCTTTGTCTCTTTCTTTCTCTCTTTGTCTTTCCTCCTCCTCAGAAGCAGCCTTGCGTGTCCGTGTTGGGGGTGAAGCGGAGCAACATCGTCACCATTGCCCTGAGCAGCCTCCCTCCCCCCCACCTGCTTCCCCCAGCCATCTACAGCATGGACAGCAGCGTGCTCGACCGAGAGGACGTACAGGTGAGTCCCAGGAGTCGCACAGGAGGGTCTCACAATACTTTTTACAACTCCCTTTCACTCACGTGCACAGAATTGCACAGCTGTGGTCTAGGGGTTAGAGAGATGTGGTCTGTTCCGAAGTCCATACTTCCTGCACTTACTGTACTTAGTTTGGGTACGTAGAACGTTACGATTACGATTGTGGCGAAAATAAGTGTACTGAAAGGACCCGGATGCTGCCCTCACAACGGTCAAAACGGTGAGTGTGGAACAATGTACACTTTTCGCACTGAATGGCCGCCATCTTACCTACGTAGCTGCGGAAGTGACGAAGCCAGACAGACCAAACTGAAGAAGAAACGAGGAGATAACGTTGCTGACGACGTTGGCACATTTTCCAGGAAGCTTGCAGTAATGAATTAATTTTGTGTTAAAGATGTCTCGTTCACCGTTGACGGGTTGGCGGGTAATGAGACGCGGCGGCAGTCGCCATCGGAAATTCCGGTAAGTGCACCACGGAGTATGGAATATGGAACAACACTTACCTGCTGAAATCTGTACTTAGTAAGTGCAGACAGTGCGCTGTGGTTAAGTGTACCTATGGAAGCATGGATATCGGAACAGACGGTTGGTCTTGGGATCAGAGTTGCAGGTTCAGATTCTGCCCTACACATGGCTGAAATGTCCTTGAGCAACGCTTCTAACCCCACACTGCTCCAGGGACTGTAACTGAGACCCTCTAAATAACTGTAAGGTGCTCTGGATAAGAGCGTCAGCTAAGTGTAATGTAATTTCATCCATATTATCAAATCTAGTTGTGTGCGTAAGGAACAACTCATTAAGCACCTGCCAAGGAGGACAAGAGCTGACGTTTGATAAACGTATAGTTTTTTTATTGTAATCGATTAATAGCTCCTTACTGTAAATAATTGTATCCCTCCCCGCAAAACCACCAGGTTTCCACACAGACCAAAAACAAAGACACAAATAACTGTCACACTGAATTGAATTATTAAACTGATGTTCATTCTAGCCAGCCTAAAATGTTGCCCAATGAGCAGTGAGGAAATGGGTGTATTAGGTTTGCTATTAAGTACAAATACTGACTACATCAAAGACTATGCACCTTAACAAAATGAAGCTTTACCCATTGACATCTGCAGAAGCTCCAGGCTCTAGTTCCAACTGAGGAGGAGCTAAAAATGATCAAGGAGGCCAAAGCCCAGAGCCCCCGCTGCCCTCTGGCACCAGCTGAACACTGCCTTCAGACTCTGGGGGGCATTCAGCACTTGAGCTCCAGGCTTCAACTTTGGGCCTTCGCTCTTGACTATGATATACTGGAGAGGGTAAGTCTAAGGCATTAGATGTCGGTAGGGATAAATTAAATACCAAAAAGAGTATGAAGCAAAATATGGTCATTGGACAATCGCTTTCTGTTTTCATTTTTTTTTTTTTTTATTCTTGCGAACTGCTTTGGAATTTAAAACTGCTGTTCTGGCTGTTAAATATACATTTTTCAGTGGAACTGGATGATTTGATCTGTGGAGTTTTGGTGGAAGTTTTGTTTGTTTTGCTGTTTTAATGGCTTCACTGAAGTCTTGCTTATAGGAAATCGCAGAGCCTCTCTTTCATCTCAAGCTTGCCATGGAACAGTTGGCAACCAATCAGACTTTCCGATGTATCCTGGCAACCGTGCTGGCGATAGGCAACTTTTTAAATGGCTGCAGGGTGAGCAATTTTTTTTCATTATTTTTTACATGTATTTGCAACATGCAACATTTGCAAAACACCATAATATTTTTTTTTCTGTACATATTTTGTCTGTCATTTCTTTTATTTAGATAACTCCCATTTTGTCATAATTGTTTATTTAACATTTTTTATGTAGGTAAAACCTTTGTATCAATACAGTATTTTTTTGTTATCGTGTATGACCCTTTTCCTCTGCCAGAAGGCCATAAGGGCACACGCACACACACACACACACACACACACACACACACACACTCACACACACTCTGACGAGGCTTGTGCTTTTTCTCATGCCCTCTGCAGGCTCGTGGCTTCGAGCTGAGTTACCTGACCAAGCTCTCCCAGGTGAGAGACACCCATGGCCGGCAGCCACTGTTACATCACGTGTGCGTGCTCCTGCTGCAGGTTTACCCACAATGCACTGACCTCTACTCTGACATCACTGCAGTCTCCCGGGCCAGTAAGGTGAGCACTGCGCAGAAATAGACCAAGCACAGGGCTGCTAGTAATGTTCAGTGAAAGACCATAACTGTATATTTGAAATGTCTTAATAAAGGGTAAAGCCACTTTTTTTTATGTTTTATGTTTTTGTTTTACTATAATTAAAAAAAAAAACAGTATGTTGTGGTGATAGTTTAATGAACACGGAATGTTAAATTAACTAATTATTAACTAATTAAATATCACTAATGAAAAAAACTGTTCTAAAGGCATTTTCACATGGTTGAGACACTGCTTCACTGCACAATCTGATAAAAGCCATTGACATGTGTTCTCGTTCTGCAGCCTGTTGGGGCTTTGCACTATTAAGCTAACCTTTAGCTGACCTTTACTACACAGAAACTGACCTGGAAACAGATGTCAGAACCCTGAACCCACCGAGTTAATCTGTTGCAGACTCTTTGTAGATAGTTTCACGTATTTTTGTACAGTCAGTTCTGAGACCAATTTCACAGACATCCGAATTAATCCTAGAGTTCATACGATGTTATAACAGTTCAGATAATCTGCTTTGCGTTTAAACGTCTTTTCTTTCTTTTCCTCTCTTTCCTTGTTCCCTCTCTCCATATGCTATTAACCCTGTTGTACTTCTCTCCACATTTGCTATGTGTCTGTCACTCATTACCTATTCAATTTTTTTTGTTTTTGTTACATCATAATTTGTCTCTGTAATCTTTTGTGTCTTACTGCTCTCTCTCTGTCTCTCTCTCTCTTTCTCTCTCACACACACACACACACACACACACACACACACACACACACACACACACACACACACACACACACACACACACACACACAAATGGAAGTGTTAAAATGTCAAGGTTAAACATTTGGGAGTCAATTTTAACTCCCAAGGAGTAATTTTTACATTTTCTGGTTTTAAACGATGCCCAGAGTTCGGGGGTTATTTCACATTTTGAAAATGTTAATCTAACTCTAGAGAGTGTGGAGCTACACTACATAAACCCTCAACAGTGTTGAAATCAGCTCTGCGGAAGTTAATTCAGCACTGGTTGTTTTTGCTGTTGCTTTTTGCCGCAGTGTGATTACACCCAAGTCCAGTCAAACCTGTCCCAGCTTGAGGCCCACTGCAAAGCATCATGGGAACAGCTGCGGCTACTGGAGAAGGATGGGGACAGGAGGGCCAAAGGAAAGGGAGGTGGAGGTGGAGGTGGAGGTGGAGGTGGAGGTGGCGGTGGCGGGTTGGGGAAAGAGGGCGCCCTATGGCACCAGCTCCCCGAGTTCCTAAAGGAGTGTGAGGAGAGACTGAAGGTGCTGAGGGCTGTCCACAGGCGGGTCATCAACAGGTGGGGCATTAGTGTGTGTGTGTGTGTGTGTGTGTGTGTGTGTGTGTGTGTGTGTGTGTGTGTGTGTGTGTGTGTGTGTGTGTGTGAGTGTGTGTTTGTGTGTGTGTGTGTGTGTGTGTAGGCCCGCCAATAGGGAGGTACAAACGGGTCTCTTGTCCCGGGCCCAGCGAAAGGGGTGGCCCAGAACTGGTCCTTCCTCTAAATTATGGAATATAGAGGTGGGGCCCCGTTAGATTATCTTGTCCCGGGCCCAGCCAAGACTGTCAGCGGGCCTGTATGTTACACACATACAGGCCCGCTAGCAGTCTTGGTGTGTGTGTGTGTGTGTGTGTAGGCCCGCCAATAGGGAGGGACAAACGGGTCTCTTCTCCTGGGCCCAGCAAAAGGGATGGCCCAGAACTGGTCCTACCTTAAATTATGGAATATGGAGGTGGGGCCCAATCAGATTATCTTGTCCTGGGCCCAGCCAAGACTGTCAGCGTGCCTGTATGTTACACACATACAGGCCCGCTAGCAGTCTTGGTGTGTGTGTGTGTGTGTGTGTGTGTGTGTGAGTGTGTGTGTGTGTTTGTAGGCCCGCCAATAGGGAGGGACAAACTGGTCTCTTGTCCCGTGAAAAGAGGGCCCAGAAATTGGTCACTCTTTAAATTATAGAATATGGAGGGGGGCCCCATTAGATTATCTTGTCCCGGGCCCAGCCAAGACTGTCAGCGGGCCTGTATGTTACACACATACAGGCCTGCTGACAGTCTTGGTGTGTGTGTGTGTGTGTGTGTGTGTGTGTGTGTGTGTGTGTGTGTGTGTGTGTGTGTGTGTGTGTGTGTGTGTATGTGTGTGTGTGTGTGTGTGTGTGTGTGACACGAGGACAAATAGGCTTGTTTGAAATAACTGGCTGACTGGCATGGGTTGGTACGGTGTGGTATGGTGAGGTTCGGATGAGATTGTCACTATTTCAAGTCCAGAATGCATTGCTTCAAGCCAGTCACTCAGCCAGCCAGTAATTTTAAACAAGCCCAATGATTCCTTGACAAGTAGCAACAACAACAGGAATCTTGCTCAGTCTTCAGCAAAGGGGTTCTTAATTCTGATCCTTGGTTTACCCTGTATAGGAAAAATCATCTTCTTTCTTTGCTGTAAATGCCTGGAAGTCTGGAATACTTAACATACACAGGTAGTCAGGGAAGACAACATTATTGGTGATAAAAACAAAAAATAACCACAAAAATAACAGAGCAAGGGTTCTCAATCATGCCATAGCAACAGTCTCTTCTCCTCCTCCAAAGAGTTTTAGCAGCTCCTTCCCTAAACAGACAGAGATAACTGAAGTAAATGTGGCCTCTTCTCCTTTTCTGTTGATTGTTCACTTGCATTCATCTTTCTCTCTCTCTGTTGCAGGTTTCATGCTTTCCTGCTGTTCCTGGGTTACTCTCGTGCTTTGGTAAGAGAGACCAGTGCTGAGGCTTTCTGCAAGACAGTGAGCGACTTCGCCTTGGAGTACCGCACAACGCACCACGGCATCCTGCAGCAGAGAGAACAGGAAAGAGAAAAGGAAGGGGAAGCAGACAGAGAAAAGAGAGGAGACAGAGAGGAGAGGAGTCTTACCCGTCAGCCCAAGCCAAAACAGCGGCCTCAAACGCCATCCCAGGTAAATCCACTAGGCCAAATCTCATGAAAAGCTGTGGTCTAGGGTTTAGAGAGTTGGTCTTGGGATTGGACAGTCGCAGGTTCGAATCCTGCCCTATCCATGGCTGAAATGCCCTTGAGCAAGGCATCTAATCCCACACTGCTCCAGGGACTGTAACTGTAAGTTACAGGATAAAAGCGTCAGCTAAGTGTAATGTCATGAAAACACTATTTACAGTATTATGGACATCTTTCGGAATAGATGCTGGATAGATTCCTCATTGTGGTGGGAAAAAATCCAATTCTGCCTACTAGATGGGCACACCATTTTAAAGCGGCAAAGTTGCATGGTATCTTTTTAATGATATAAATGACATTTCAGTCAGTGAGACAACCCTCATGTCAATAGTTTGTGTATGTAGCATGCGAGTGTTGCAGATTTCATTTCTTTCTACCTAAGTTCTATAGTCATTTAGCAGCCCCTGCAGTATACTGCACCAAGGGCTGAAGCCTCTGTAGCCTTCTCCGTAGATTTCTCACTGTGTCTTGAGTGGACATGGTGTAACTTGCATTAACCTACATTACATTTTCAATAAGTTACATTATTTCTCCAATATCATGTAATGAACTATGTGCAGGAGTGCCTTGACCAGTGGAGACTGGAGGAGCTACTTAGGACCCCTGAGTCACCTACTAGACGACTAGACTTCATGATGCCCAGACACCGCAGTAGAACGCCAGACAGAAGTATGGACCACATTATTATTATTATTATTATTATTATTATTATTATTATTATTATTATTATTATTATTATTATTAGTAGTAGTAGTAGTAGTAGTAGTAGTAGTCGTAGTAGTATTTATTTTATTATCATTATTTTTATTTATTCTGATACAATTGTTTTACTACTTTTGTTTTGCAGGTTTGCTCACACGGAGGCTAAATTGGTGATGCTGGCTATGCCGAGGCTCCTTGGCTGTGTCATCGTTTTGGCACAAAGTTTACGAACCACAAACAGACAACAACAACAAAAAAAAAGACCAATGTTTTGCTTCTCTTTGAAATGTTAGTAGTTACTTAATAAATAACAATGCACACTAAATAACGCAGTGGATAGCGGTTTATTTTCTGTGGCATGCACAACAGTATGTATTAGTTGCTTTAATATTTCAATGAAGTCTTTCCAGATATCTGTGATCACATGGGTTTGAAATAAAATGTCTTTCTTGCAAATCAATGTATTTCTTGCAAATCAAATTTGTTTAAATTCCTTTAATATACAGACAGGGCAATGGACAGTTGTTACAGTAACAAAACCCTATTAAGACGTATAAAGACCACTACAAGCTCTTGTCAAAATTGAGAACGGTATTCTGTAAGACTAAACGCATCTTTCACATAATGAAAGATTACCTAGGTCTCATCCGTCAAGGCGGTCTCAACCGGCCTCTTGAGTTTACAACCAATTGAATCCTCTCTTGGTTTCATATGCATCCAACCATCTCCTTTAGAAACCGATTAACAGCAACAGAGTTGTTTTGTAGCCAATGAAGCGTCGCCTCTGACGCGATAGGCGTGGTGATCACATTTTTTATGCACTTTGTCGACGCCATTTCAGAAAGTGAGAGAGGAGGTAACAGCTGAACAAAGCCTTCGCGGACTGTGCTAATCATTTTTAGTCTTAAACTCTTGGTGAGTATTTTCATACGAGAGATTTTTTGTCATACCCTTTTTAGCTTTTTCTGCCTCTGAACTATCTTTGGAGCATTTTTGTTTTTATTTTTAATGCATTTTTCTGGCTGGTGCGTTGAGTCTGGGTTGGCTTAGTGGCGTACATTTTGTGATGCGGCAGGGCCGACGAGTGGCTTGGTTGGACAACAACCTTTTTGTTTGTTTTGTTTTTGCAGAGTTTTTTCTTCTTTTCCCAGTGTGGTCATAGAACATGTGCTTTGTGCGTTCGAAGCATATTTTTGTTGTTAAGATGGGAGATCGGTTTTGATCTGCAGAGTGTGCGAGAGTGCAACAACAAGGGGTCTGCATTTTTCTCTTTATCTGGACATAGAAATGTTTTTTTTTTTACTCAGACTATTTTCCCTGGCGGTATATGTGCGATATGCTAAAAGAAGTTTACTGAGTAGGTGTTAATCGACCATTGCGGTGTATAGCCTATTTTTCCGCGTACTTTTTGTTTTTGTCGTTAAGGGGTAAGCTCTGCAGGCCTCAAGTATTCGGTCAGATGACGTAATTTTGGAGGGAGATTCTCTTTGTACTTGAAGGATGTCTTTTTTCCTTTATGATTTTTTTATTCTTTTTTAATGGACAATCAGAACCCCTGTCATTTTAACATAGTCACGTTTGGAATATTTTGGGACAAGTGCATTGTGCGTGTAAACCCTGCTCTGTTGCATTATGTTTATTCATATTAAAAGGACAAAAAGCCAGAATGAAGCTGTGTCCAACATTAATGCATTAGCTACTTTGCAAATGAAGCATGAAGCCCACCGGATTTTAAGCAGCTCAGTGTATCTCGGAGGCAGGTGATTAGACTTTTAGGCACTGTGTTACCGGCAGGCTAAATTACATCAGCTAGAATTGAATTTGGCTCAGGTAGATTTGTGTTGTGTATATCCTCAGCAGTATCTTGCCTTATTGTTTTTGTCTGAAATACAACTTCTGCATTAGGTATCCAGAGGTCCAATGGTGACTACAAGGCAGCTGGGTTCAACAACAGGCCTATAGAGCCATCCTCAAAAGCTATGTAGTCTACTAATGATTAAATTAGTGAGGTTGGCCACTAGGTAACAGAGAAGGGCACATGGTTAAACCCTTAACCGAATGTGGGTCACGTCCTGGGTGAAAAGAAACAATACAGCCATGGGTTCTGTTACAACTTGCTGCTAGCCCACACAGGCTAGAAGTCAGACCGTGGGCATCCCATGGTTTCTATGGTAACTTAAAGTTAAAACTAATGTGAACCATTCGCATACACATGTAGCTGTACTTGAAGCAGAACAATGATAATACCCTTATTTGCCCATTTAATTTAAGAAACAATTACTTACCATGTTCTGTATGTCTGAGTATAAATATTCCAATTCACGAAGTAGGTTTGTGTGCTGTATCTAAATGTAAACATTTATAACTAATCTGTTTTGGCGAAAAGGACAAAAGACAACTTGTGAGATTCTGTGGATTGTTACAGTTAAATGTTAGTGTTGGGCACATCACTCTTCAAAATGCCAATGCAATGCTATTATGGTTGAATTTCACCTCTAGAAAGAGGCCTGGCTGTTTTGCATCCTCAAAAAGACAAAAAACTAAATTCAAAACCACATACACATCAAAATGTATTGATGCAGTTTGAAAGTAGACTATAAGGAGCAAAACATGTCAAACTCCAGGTGACATTGTAGCTTGTCCTACAACAAAACAACTGGAGCCTTGCTTGTGTGTGGTTTCCCCATATCAAGAAACTTATTTTGACAAACCCCAGTTTTTTTCTAATGCTTGTTTTCCTCCCCCTCTTATAGTCTTTTGAGGCAACTATTTTGAGACACAACACTGTAAGTCTGTATTTTTATCACCCTCCACACCTTAATGCCCACCCCCACCAGAATTCACCTCATCAGGATTAGATTTAAAAAAAAAATCCCCTGAGTAGCCATAGATTTTTGTCTTGTTAAACAGCATATTTTTGTAGTCTTAGCTGAGTGTTGTTTTAGCTGGACCCTGCTGAAAATGAGTGTCTTCAGACTCTCATCCTCCCCTCCGTGTATTGAACAGCAACCTGCTTTCAGAAGCTACAATCCAGTCGTTCACTAAATCAAATAACTGTAATCACTACGGGTCTTTGGCCACGTAGAAGAGTTAATTGGTGAAATCACATGTTTAACCTGCATAGGTAGAAGCATGTGGTTTTGTAACCAATGTACAGGATTGTGGGTTCTGAAGCCGGTTTGCCCATCACTGGTAGTGAAAAGGGACAGGAAATCAAAACAAAGAAACACAGGATGGATACACCCAGATGGTCACTGCATACACACAGGAAAACAGTCAAACAAGTCTCTAAACACACTGTCCGATCAAACTGTGGCCTTTGTTAAAAAAACACAAAAAACACAGAAACTCAGAATATGCCTCAGTCATTTGAAGTTAAAACACCATGCATGTAATTTTTTGAATGTACAGGTCTTATTAACCATGTGCTCTATTCCACATAGGCAAAAATGTGCTTCCACATAGTCAAATATAATCCACCACAGTCAAATGGTTGCTGTGCATACCTTTAGTTGCATCCTGTCTTAGAGACACTGTATTCCTACTATGTAGGCAGAATGAAACTTCTATAAAGGCAATAGGCCTTATGGTGAACCTAATGTTTATCCATACATTGCAACGAATGGAAACAAAGCAAAACATGACACAGTAAGCCAAAACATTTGCCTAAACAAACTGATATCTCAACTAAGTGCAGTATGTTCATTAAGCAGAGGTAAGAATTTAGATGGACTTGCGTGCACATCTCAATTAAGTTACACACACACACACACACACACACACACACACACACACACAATCCCAACTGAGCCACAAATTATTATTATTATTATGAATGGGAATTAATATTTTTATTATGTCATGCTTGCCCTTAGTGGTAGATGTTACACCATGCCATCATCAGACCGTCATTGATACAAAATAAAACACCTTTTATTGTGACATCAGCTTGCATCACTAATGTGTCTGCCAGTAGTTTTATCACCTGTGACATTTTGTGCAATAAGTGGTAATTTCCCCAGATGCCTACCTTTACGATTAGGCCCACCTAAATTCATGTGAATTTAATAAGTTTCACAGATACTACAACCCCCACAGCTACAACCATCAAAAGTGATGACCCACATTTCATGTTTCTGGAAACACAGAAGCAATTTGACAGTCAGTAGCTCAGCGAACCCATTACCTGCCCATTCTGACATTCTCTTCCTGGACTGTAAAAAATAATAGGGTGGATCTAGAGTTGAGGCGTTTAAACTACTCATTGTGTTATGGTGCCCTCTAGTGGGCGTAATGGGGAATGAAATGTTGGCAGATTAGCTTCCACGTTGTCACGATCTTGTTACAGACACATTTATATGCCCAATACAATTGTCTCAGGGGACGAGGAACCATACAGTGTGAGTAAATGGCTCAGAAATTGGTGAAATGATAAAAAGAGTTGAGGTATCCGAAGCATTATTTTATATATATATATATATTTTCCTATCCAATGGTTTTTGGAGCAGGTAGTAGAAATGTACTCCTATCTGTCCTTTCCCACTGCCTCCACCAGGGGGCAGTGGTTAGCACACCAAACTTTGCAAAGCATCCTTGGTATTCCAACCTTGGTACTTGCGAGGTTATTTTTACATGCCCTTCTCCAAATTTAGACCTTTGACAGCCCCTCCTGCCGGCTCAACCACCTGCCTCCCTCCCTCCCGCTCCTTCATACCAACCAATTTACCCATGATGCACTACTGACCTGCACCCCACTGGCGCCCAGTAACGACCCCTCTTCTCTCCTACAGAATCAGTGACAGGCAGACGAGGCCGCAGAGGCAAAGATACTATGGAGTGAGTGCTGGCTGTTTACACCTAAAGTATACTATCGCTGCTAGAGCCTGAATACAATTTTACTATTGCACTAAACACTGCTGGAAAAACGAAGGCAAAAACACTTCTCGAGTCTGCTGCAGGTTACTGAAATTGCCAGGCTTGTGTCAGTCTATGTCAATTGCTTGCTGGTTGTTTGGAAGGCTCTCTGCTAAAAACAAATGACAATACATGCATGGCACAGCAAGAAGAATTTGGAAAGAGAGATTAAAATGGATGAAAAAAACAAACATTTACGGTTACTGATAAGCCAAGGGTATAGGCAAGTACACTCAGCATAACCCTTGAAAGCCAGGATGTGAATTGTACACACACTACACACTAGACCCCAATGGATCCATGTTTTCTAGTACATTCTTTAAAAAAAAAAACACATCTAGTGAAGATTTTTATTTCTGGTGGTCTGTCTAGTCTGGACCTGGTACAGTGTTTGACCTGTGACACAACAGCACAGCGTTTTTGTTTGATAACTGGTCTTGGTAAATGCATGTTGACTGGGATGCAAATGAACAATAGTACATACCTGTACAGTATTATTACCAGTTATAGCAAGAAAGAGGCACATGTTTAAACAGTCATTGCCCTTTATCAGTGGTGTGTTTGACTCTATATCCCACACACTTAGGTCTGATTCACACCAACCACTCTGCGTATGCAGCGCATGACCGTTTTCTGTCCGTATTCGTTTAGAATGCATGTTAACAAATTAGACTGTTCACACCGCATGCGTGATCTGAGCGCATTCTGTCCCTATACAAACATATTGTACACGGTTACGTGCTGTACACGCTCAAGTCGGTGTGAATGAGCCCTTACGGTACACGTTATGGCCTGCAGTTCTTCATGTTACTTGTCTCTGTTACACAGCAGCCAGTTTCTGTGGTACACTTATTGGTGGCCTGGTAATTCTGTCTTCATTCACTTAAGTCCATCCTCTATCTCTCTCTTCTTCTTCCTCTTTTTTGTTTTTCATCATTCTCTTGTTCATCATCCTCTGCTTCTGTCCTCCATCGCCATGCACACTCTTCACTTTTCGTCACCCTTTGCTTCTGGCCTTCTCCTCCTGCTTTGTTTCTGACTGATTGTCTGTCTATCTATCTATCTATCTATCTATCTATCTATCTATCTATCTATCTATCTGTCTGTCTGTCTGTCTGTCTGTCTATCTATCTATATCTGTCTGTCTGTCTGTCTCTGTCTGTCTGTCTGTCTGTCTCTGTCTTTACCCTCCCCACTTCTTTTCTTCTCCTTTCATTCATACTTGCCATTTCCTTCTGCCTTTTTTTCTGTTTTTCTGTCTTTCTCCTCTTTTACCTTTTCTCTCTCCCTCTCTACACACCTCTGTCTTTCTCCTCTCTTTTACCTTTTCTCTCCCTGTCTACACACCTCTGTCTTTCTCCTCTCTTTTTTACCTTTTCTCTCCCTGTCTACACACCTCTGTCTTTCTCCTCTCTTTTTTACCTTTTCTCTCTCCCTCTCTACACACCTCTGTCTTTCTCCTCTCTTTTACCTTTTCTCTCCCTGTCTACACACCTCTGTCTTTCTCCTCTCTTTTTTACCTTTTCTCTCTCCCTCTCTACACACCTCTGTCTCTGCTGCTGCTGCTTTTTATCCGTGTGCTTCTGCTACTTTGCATTTTTACTCCTTTCTGTCTGTTTCTCTCTCTCTCATTCTTTCTCTCTCTCGCTCTCTTGCTCTCTCTTGCTCTTCCTCTCTCTGTCTCTTTCTCTTTTTCTCTCTCTCTCTCCCTCTCTCTGTCTCTCTTTCTCTCTCTCTCTCTCTTTTTCTCTCTCTTTTTCTCTCTCTCTCTCTCTCTCTCTCTCTCTCTCTCTCTCTCTCTCTCTCTCTCTCTCTCTCCCTCCTCAGTCTCTCTCCCACCAGCAGCAGCCTGATGGCCAGCAACGTGACCAACAAGACGGACCCGCGCTCGCTCAACTCGCGCGTCTTCATCGGCAACCTCAACACCATGCTGGTGACCAAGGCGGACGTGGAGGCCATCTTCAGCAAGTACGGCAAGATCGTGGGCTGCTCCGTGCACAAGGGCTACGCCTTCGTGCAGTTCTCCAGCGAACGCAACGCCCGGGCCGCCGTGGCCAGCGAGGACGGACGCATGGTCGTCGGGCAGGTGCTCGGTGAGGAACGCTTGTAGCCTTTGACGGCGACGTCACCGTTTTTGATTTGCTTGTGACTTATGGCTTGCGACTGTTTCGATTCGGACCAAAGGATGTCAACATTTGATGTCAGCAAGTCAATTAGTCACCTGAAAATATTTTTTTCTGTAAAGAGGCTGAGGTACCTAGTTGAATTTACCTTGAATGGAAAATTTGAAATTTAGACCATTCACTGTTTTGTATGTCTATCATTTCTGTCAGCAGCTAACTCAGCAGCTGTTTCCTATTGACTTATGCTGTGCTAAAGCTGAAATGTCTGATGTTCTCCGCAGATATTAACCTGGTGAGTGAACCCAAGGCTCATCGGACGACCACAATCAAACGCTCAGCAGGGGATGTGTACAGGTAAGCAACTTTGGGAAACAAAAACTATGTCCTCACCATATTTCAGAACTAACTTCATCCAGTTGAGTGTCTTAGACTAGATGACATCTTAAAATAACCAAAAAATAACCCTAAAATAACCAGATGATTGTTGTCATATTGTCTATGTACTTGTGTACTGTTTCCAATACTGGAATGGCAGTTTATTTAATTTAGATGCATTTTGTTAGGATGTCAACATAGTGATGGGAAAAGAAGCACAGTCTTGACTTTTAATGTGTGGACTTAAACCATGCTGTGTATATTTTGAGAGTAGTAGATTTATGATGCATTTTGATAATGGTTTAAATAATTGTTTATAGATTGGTGAAATTGTTAATTAGTTTGTAAATTAATTTGTATTCAGGTAAATTTGTACTAGGGCATTCATAGAGAAGGGCTGTTCATGCAAGCCTTTAATGTGATTCACTAGAGTGGTTTTAATGGGGATAGATAGTCGAGGAAGATGTCTCGGTAGATATTAACTGTTAAAGGGTTAATTGCTTCTCACCTGTGATGCTTAACAAGACACTGGGTGTGAGTTTTTCTCTTCACTTTAAGCTCCCAGAAAGGTTTTTAGACATTTTCAACATTTGGTCTTGCCAATATTGCTGCTTTGTGGATTCGGGCTGTCTTCAGTCAAACAAACACCTCTATTTCACCTCACTGTTTAAATTGATGGAGAAGGATGGATGGATGCACTTTATTGGTCCCAAGCTGGGAAATGGATGTTGCATGCCTTTGCGGTGTTTCTTATAAACGTGCATATCCTCCTGACACAGCCTGGCGATTATATGCTGGCATTCCTCCATTTCATGTTGTTTAGAGTAGGCAAGGCAAGTTTATTTGTAAAGCGCATTTTATACACAACGGCAATTCAGTGTGCTTCACAAAAATAAAAGCAAGGGACAATATGTACAAGCATAAAAGATAAAGTAAGTGTAGAAGCATGAAAGATAAACGCATAAAAGTAAAATAGGTGTGTGGTAGATAAAAGATATAAAGAAAGCATAAGAAACACAATAGATGAGAAAAGTTTATGCCTATTTTGCTATTTTGCTTCATCCACTCTCTCTTCTTTTTCCATTTGTTCTTAAGTTGGTGGTAGTTCAGTAGCAATCAGATGAAAAGCTTCTCTCTGTTGTGTGTGCTCTCTCTCCTGCCATGCTGTAGCTCCTCCTTCGATCTGGACTATGACTTCCAGAGGGACTACTACGACAGGTGAGCACTGCTTATGCTTTTGCACCGCCGCTTTGAGTGTCTGAGAACAGAGTTCAGATAGAAACAGTTAGGTCCAAAAAAAAAAAATGTTTATTCATTTGGAAAAAAAAAATACAATTTTCATGTCAGAGAGCAGTTGGTTCACTTTGATCTTAATTTTTTCCTTAAACAAAAAAGCCCTGCTGCCATTTGACTGATATTACCTGGGTTGCATTAATTAAAAATATGATTTATAGATTTCATAGAAATACTCTAAACTGTTATTACTTCAGCTGTTTGACTGTCTAAAATGAGGGCTTTGTTTCAAGTGATCTTGTCCGCTTCTGATTTCTTAAAAGTTTACATTTACAAATTTAAACATTGCAAACATTTTTTTTGCAAGTATGATTAACCAGGAGGCTACCGTTCAACCTTATATGTAAGTTTGTAGGTAAGAGATTGCATTTAAGTGGCTGTTGTTTGTCAGTTGTTTATTTGGAGTTTTGGGTACAAGAGGAGCAAATTCAGTACTTAAGTCATGTAGAAAATAATTAAGAGAATAAAGTCATGTAGAAAATAATTAAGAGAAGAACAGAATGTTAGCAATTTTCAGAATATTACTCTCAGAATAGCACACACAAACACTCAGCATTTTGTAAATTCACAGAAATGTAGTACTGATTTTAGGTCCATACCTTTTCGGGATAGCTTTCTGCACATTTGTCATATTGCTTAGTCAGTTGTCAGTGCACTGTGGCCAGGTTTTGTAATTTGCCTACCTAGCAACAGCAGGATATTCAGAAAGGAAGTACCCGTGCCAAAGCACACATTCCATACAATCTCCCGGAGGATGAGGAAAGTGCCTTGTTTCCATTATTCAACCCAACCTCCTACAAGTCACTTGTAACTGCCAGGCAGCTGAAGTGTGTGTGTGTGTGTGTGTGTGTGTGAGTGAGTGTGTATGTATGTGTGTGTGTGTTTGAGCAGAGCATATGTCACGCGTCAGAGGGGAAATATTTTTCATGATCTCAACAGCTGCTTCTGTTTGGAGTCCCACCCTATTGCAAACACTGTGGCTGGAGCTAGAGAACTCAAAGACTAGTCCTCCATCTCCCTCCATCTCCCTTTCTCTCTCTCTCTCTCCCCCTCTCTCTCTCTACAAACAGCATTTGCTGTGCATTCACTTGAGGTCACTAGATGGAAAGAGTAGCAAATGGATTCATTTGCAGTCATGTATGCACTGTGAAAACTGTTCAGTGTAGTCCATAGTGAGGTGTTTACTAAAATAAAAAAGGAACAACATTTCACAGTGAATGACTTTCCATGGAATGTTTTTTGTGTGTGTGTGTGTGTGTGTTTGTGTGTGTGTGTCAGCAGTACCATTTCCACCGAACTCTCTGCGTGTTTAGCGCGTGCCCGTTTTCTGTCCGTATTCGTTTAGAATGCACGTTAACAGATTTCCACCGCAGGCGTGATCTGAGCGTATTCTGTCCCTATACAAACCTATTGTACACGGATACGTGCTGTACATGCTCAAGCCGGTGGAAATGAGGCCTTAATGACACTTTCTCACATAATTGATATGTGTATAGGTTCTGCACATTTCCACATGCCTGTAATTAATATGTGTGTGTGTGTGTGTGTGTGTGTGTGTTGTCTTCAGGATGTACTCGTACCCGTCACGAGTGCCCCCGCCACCCCCACCCCCCCTGCCGCGGGCCGTGATCCCCTCCAAGAGGATGCGCATCAGCATGAGTGGGGGGGGCAGCCGCCGCAACAAGAGCAGCCTCTCCTCCTCCAAGAGCCAGCACACATCGCGCACCAGTGCAAGTACGCATACACACATACATACACACACACACACACACACACACACACAGACATCACACACGAGTGCAAGTACGCACTGCTTTTCATCATGACATGCACACACAAACACACACATGCACACACAAACACACACATACACACCGATAACAAGTAATGCTTTTAGAATGGTCCCTTTTAACAGGCCTCTTCTCCTTCTCCTCACAGTGCGAGTGGATGACCTGCAGACCATCAAGAAGGAGCTGACGCAGATCAAGCAGAAGGTGGATTACCTGCTGGAGAGCCTGGAGCGCATGGAGAGAGATCACAGCAAGAAGTCAGGTAAGACACAGAAGGTGTGTGTGTGTGTGTGTGTGTGTGTGTGTGTGTGTGTGTGTGTGTGTGTGTGCGTGCGTGCGAGTGTGTGCATATATGGGTGCTCATTAGCCTGGTAAACCAGCCCCTCGTATTTAATTTCATTTTGTACAGAGGGTCTGGAACAGGCACCGTCAGAAACGATTTCTTGGAGGTGTGGACTCTGCCGAAGTTAAAAACGAGCCTCTGCCTTTACCTAATCGCTAACGCCTGGTCGTCACGTATGCCTACCAT
Organism: Coilia nasus; assembly: GCA_027475355.1. Taxonomy (NCBI): domain Eukaryota; kingdom Metazoa; phylum Chordata; class Actinopteri; order Clupeiformes; family Engraulidae; genus Coilia; species Coilia nasus. The sequence continues at coordinate 11,308,483 of CM050200.1, read as the reverse complement.
TCAAATGTAGCACACAAGGTCAACTTCACGGCTAACGAACACACCCTCTGTTCGCTGATAGGATCGGTCTTGCTGGGGCCGACTAAATGACCCTCAAGAGATTCCGGTCCAGACCCTCTGTACAAAATGAAATGAAGTACCAGGGGCTGGTTTATCAGGCTAGGTGCTCATATGTGTGTGTGCGAGAGTGCGTGTGTGTCTTGAGTGTGTGTGCATATGTATGTGTGTCTGTGTCTGACTCCTATACACCTGCATGTTAATCCACTCTCCAGTGGTGTCCAAACTAATTTTATAACTGATTCTCTGGGAAAGGGGATCAGATAATTCTAGAATTCTTCTGAAAGGTGACAGAAAGCATGGATTGGACTGTGGCTAAAACGGAGAAAAGTGTAAAAAAAATGGAAAGTGCAATAGGACATAAGGGAAGATGGCCACTGGAATCGGGCTACGACGCCATCTCGCATCCCAAAAAGGAAAAAGTAAAACAAATGGGTTATTGCTGTTGACAGACAAAGTCTGGTAATGACGGCCATGACTAACATTTGCTTTACTGACATTTGCAAGCGACAAGTTCAAATTGAAAGCAAAAGAAGTTCCCCACACATGTAAACAACGAAGACACATGCACACACACACATGCACACACCTGCACAGACACATGCACACACCTACCTACCTACACACACACACACACACACACACACACACACACACACACAGATCTACACACACAGATCTACACACACAGATCTACACACACAGATCTACACACACACACACACACACACACACACACACACACACACACACACACACACACTTTAACATATGTCCTGCTGTTGCAGAGGGGAAGAGCCTCAAACAGGAAGAGAGCTCATCTCAGCACTCCACCGTAAAGAAGGACCGGGAGAGCCCTGAGAGGAACGACTACGAGGAGGAGGAGGGAGACTTGATGGACGAGGAGGAGGTGGGAGAGTGCAGGAAGAAGAGGGCGCCACCATGTGGTTTGGAAGTGTTTTTAAAACGGCTGCTGTTCTGAGGTGACATCTCTGTTCTGTTGCAGGTGAAGAGTCGCGGGAGAGAGGAGGAGGAGGATGAGGAGGAGGAAGAAGGGGAGCAGGAGGAAGGTGAAGATGATGGAGACAGTGCTAGTGGAGAGCACTCTTAAACACATACACACACACACTCTCTCACACACACACACACACACACATATATACATACACACAACCCTACATTGACATGTGCACATGCATACATACAAACACACAGATTCACACCTCCATCGTACATACCGTAGGGCTACAATGTGGCATACAGACGACCAGGCATGCACACCAACACAATGATCAGTCCATGTAAGCAGACAAACACAACTTTGTTCGTTCACGTGCAAGGGGTCTATGCACCACTGGTCGAGTTGAGTGCTTTCTGCTAGTGAGCGCAGGCACGTGGGATGTTGGTCCCCAGAAGGGGCGTACCTCTGGAAGGGAACTATGTGAATACACACAGTCACACACACACAGACACAAAAGACAGTTCAGTCCTCTACTTCTCTCACTCTGTACCCTGTTATGTCTCTCTGTCTTTGAAGTGTATTTTGGTTTGTTGTTTTTTTTTTGTTCGTTGATGCCAGCACTCTAACATGCCCAGTGAGTTGATGATGTTTATGACTTGAGAGTTTGTTTGTTTGTTTGTGTGTTTCTTTGTTTGTTGTTTGTTTGGAGTCATACTGGAAGAGCTCCGTGAAAGGAATGTCCAGAGAACAGCTCAGAGAAACAATATTAAACATTCACTTGGAGCCCTACAGGGGGCAGTGTTTGCTTCAGAGAGTGACCAACAGTGGCGTTCGGCACATGGTCAAGAAGAACATTTCCTTTGAATGTGTGTTTGTGAGACCGACCGTGTGAGTGAAGTGTGTGATGGTGTTTGATTAGCAACGGAGCAAATACAATTGAAATGAAGCGGTAATTAGCAAAAGAATGTTCATGGCAATGCCATCTAAATCTACAGATGCTGTCTTGGTATGTCCTGGCTTCCGGTGTGACATCGTAACACTGTCACAACCTCTAAGAGGTGTGAAACAAAGGTTTTGGCATTGACAATGCAGTGTTTCATCTTTTTAATATTATTTTTACATGGCTTGTCTCTTCTGTTTTTGAAAATCTGTTAAATATGAAAAAAAATAATAAAGCAACAGAAATTACAACAGTGACACATTTTGAGTATATTCTGTGAAGTGTTCAGTGAGGGAGGTTTTGCTAATGCAACAGTTTTCCCAGACTACTGCTGTGAGTGATTTTAGGGCATCTGAAGTGTAGCTACCTTACGGCAAAGCAGCCCCACACCATAAAAAAGCTTGAAAGGCTGGTTGAGGAAAGGTCAACCATGGAGACAAACACGCTGATGAATTTGCACTTCTCTGCTCTTTTCCTCTCTGCTCTCTCTCTCTCTTTCTCTGTTGCTCTTTCTGCATCCCTCCTTCTGTCTCTCTCTGCACTCTCTCCATCTCCCTCCCTCTCCCTTTCTGCTTCTGCTTTTCCATCTCTCACCCAAGTTCCTTTCTCTCTCTGTTGCTGTCTCTCTCTTTCTCTCTCACTGTCTGTCTGTCTCTCTCTCTCTGTCTGTCTCTCTCTCTCTCTCTCTGTCTCTCTTTCTCTCTCTGTCTCTGTCTGTCTGTCTCTCTCTCTCTCTCTGTCTCTCTCTCTTTCTCTCTCTCTGTCTGTCTCTCTCTCTTTTTCTCTCTCTCTGTCTCCTTATGCACACACACTGCT
>CM050200.1:11278209-11290709 GCA_027475355.1 Coilia nasus | reverse complement strand
TGTGCTGTGTAATCACAAGGACAAATGGGAAGCACTTCACCTCATATTGTAATTGCTCAAACATGACAACAAGTTGGCTCTTCACAAAGATCTTTCATCAAGCATTGAGAGTACTCAGATAAACATCTCTCAGTGCCTTTTGGGTCCAGGTTCAAAAGGTAACTTTGCCTTTTTGCAAACAATGCTGGTCATGGCGGCATGGTCAACATGTCCTGATCCACTGATCTACAGTACAGCTCCTTTGAACAAGTCCAGCCACAGGTTTTTTAAAAACATTTGACAGTGGGCTTATCAAGCGCTCAATTACGTCTCCGCTTTCCTCTCCAAAAAAAGAGCTGGCCGCTGGTTGGCTCCCTGCTCGGCTCACAAAATGGCCTGGCTTGTTTGAAAACAGAATAACTAACAAGGCGGAGGAAAAGTGAGCCGTGTGCTTCCTGAGCCAGTGTTTGGACAGCGCAGGGGGAGCTGACACCCCATTGTGTCACAGTGTGGCCCAGATCGCAGGTGGCATATTTTATTTTAACTCACTGCTGGTGCTGGTGCTGGTGCTGGTGCTGGTGCTGGTGGAGGCGGTGGGCTAAGGTCAGAGCAAGTGGGAATACCCCTTAGTACTGCCACGGACACGTATACACACACATACACACACACACACGCACACACACAATCACACACACACACAATCTCACTCACACACACACACACACACAATCACACACAATCAGAGTTTTTTTTTTGTGTACACAAATACATTCTGTACAAATATGCTAATCTCACTCACAAAGACTATCCTGTTTCAAGGGCACACACAAACACACACATGCACACGCACACACTAGAACCCATGACGAGAGTCTGCTTATTTTAGGTGCGTGTTTATTTAAGGCAAGCGGTGGCAGGCTTCTTTGAGATATAGTCTCCTTTAAGTCTAAACCACAGGGAGTATTTCATGGCCTAAATATATGGGTCATCATGAGGCGTGTGCCTCTGTGCCATTACCCCATATAGTCTTAGCTGGAACAGGGACATGGTCAACAAGACATCAGTGCAGCTCTCCAGGTATACAGCATAAACACAGTCCGTTAAACTAGATCAAGACTTTACCTTACATTACATTACACCAAGCAGACACTTTTATCCAAAGCGACTTACAAAAGGAGGACACAACAAGCTAACAGAGGTGTAGAGAAACATGTGCCGTAAGTAAGTTTCCCAGAGCAAGGACACTTCAGACACACGCACCCCCTACACACCAAGCACGAGGCACCGAAGTAAAGAGTTGGTTAGCAGAGATCAGTTTTGTTAGAAAGGGAAGCAGTCTCGGAAAAGAACGGTCTTCACAAGCTTTTTGAAGGTTGAGAGTGAGGTCGCCTCGTGTGAGGAGAGGGCACGACCACCTTACAAATGAAACTTCACAGGCGTTGATGCAACAGAAATACATCAATGGCTGAATTATGTTTAGTGAGGTAGGCAGGAACAATGTAAACAACAGGAAGTGTGTGAACAGTTTATAGAAATAAAATTCAGTCAATCTTTTGGGTTTTACTTATAGGACTTTAAATCCATCTAGAAAGTTCCGAAAAAGTAAAGATCCACACACCAGAGAGCTTCCGTTGGTTTCTTTTATTAAAGTAAAATTTCGAGGTCTCTCGACTCTTCCTCAGACTGGACCTTTAATGTTGCTTTTTGATCCTGTACCCAAGGTAAAAATGTGGCATGTGTGTGATGCAAGTTTATGTTCAAATCTATCTAGCGCACCTTTTGCGCCTTAAATGATGATGGATTCGTTTTTTTCCGGAATAGCACTAGCAGCATCGTCCTGGTGATCCTCTTAGAACTCACAGGATGGCCGAGCACAAACATTCTCCGTGATGCAAGAAGAAGTGGAGAGGCCAGAACAGACACTACAAATTTGAGCACTGCATATGAGGCCAATTCTTACCAGATATGTTCGGACAATATGACATCCATTACATTAACGGGGCATTGCGTAACTACTTCATTTTGTTACTGTATTCATCCGCTCCGACGCCACTGGACTGCAAGAAATGTTGTCTTGTGGTGACCTTGCCAAACTGTAAAGCACTTTGAGCTGCATCTTGTATGTATGAATTGTGCTATTCAAGATTATTATTATTATTATTATATTATTATCCTAAGGATTCAGATTAGACTATGGACTTTTATAACCAAATAAAAAAAAAAAAACATGGCCTGTGATGGAGTGACCATCACTAGAGTTGTGAGGGACCCCAGTGATGGGTGAAGCATCAGTGTGTGGGGCACCCTGGATGGGAGAAGTATGGTGGGAGATGCGTGAGGTATGCCTGATATGCCTGAGTGTGTGAAGTGCATGGGTGCACCTCCCGAAGTGGAAGGCAGTGTGATGGAGTGACCATCACTAGAGTTGTGGGTGTGCTCTGACTGCCATACCAATGAGTAAGGCTCTTTGGCATCGTGGTCAAAACACGTTTGGTACCCCGGAGCCCTGGGTTTGAAGCCTGGTGGGGTGACTTCTCCTCCTCTTTGCTACATGGCCTTAATAGCCGGTGTGTTTGCACACAGTGATACATATGTAAACAGGCACAGAGACTACATGATATTGCAATCAGTTCCATTAACACATATGAAAGCATGTGGAAAAATAATGGATTAGAAAGATGTATTACTTTCAGGACCAACCAACTCAGCAGGTTTTTCAGTCACTATTAGATGTAGAAGGGAAGAGACTTAATTCACACACATATACACATTTTAAATGAAATATAGGTATGTAAAAGGTTTTTAAAACATACGTTTCCTAAATGTCTGCTTGGATGTCATTTTATGGTGGAGGTGCAGTTGTGACTTTTTGAGACTTAAAAAAGGCTGTAAGCTTAAACAGTGTATCTTTTAATTAATAATAGTTGGCATTGAGCATAAACGTGTGGTTTCTTATCCTGTATTGAAGGCTCAGTTGTCAGTTCAAAGTTCAATCAGGCACTGCAAAAAATAAATAAATAAAATAAATCCTTGCACCAGTTCATTAGTAAGAGTTCAGAAATACAGCAAGCATATCAGAGGTCCATCTGCAAGAGTTCAGAAATACAGCAAGCATATCAGAGGTCCATCAGCAAGAGTTCAGAAATACAGCAAGCATATCAGAGGTCCATCAGCAAGAGTTCAGAAATACAGCAAGCATATCAGAGGTCCATCAGCAAGAGTTCAGAAATACAGCAAGCATATCAGAGGTCCATCTGCAGGAGTTCAGAAATACAGCAAGCATATCAGAGGTCCATCTGCAGGAGTTCAGAAATACAGCGAGCATATCAGAGGTTACAAGACACTGGTGGTGCATCACATGGCTTTGCAAAAGTATGCTAGAATGGCGGGGAGGGAGGGGGGAGGCAGGGGCACGGCTGCCTGGCATTCTGCTCCACAGGGGGATTTGCCAGGGGGTTCTCTGGTTTCACGGGTGGCTGTTTAGAGGGCTGTCTCGCAATCAAAGGCTCAAAGGAAAAGAGAAACAAAAAGTAGGTGAGATCTGTTAGAAGGAAGCTGCAGGGACGTCATGGAAGCCCCATGGAGTAAAACTTTCCTACAGCTCTGTGGTTCGTCATTAAGCCTACCTCATATCAGGAACATTTATGGTCATCTACTCTTTTGCAATTACCTATTGCACATTAAGCACACACGCACGCACACACACGTGTGTTTGTGTGTGTGTGTGTGTGTCAGTGTACTCAACCTACTCATCTTTATTGTAAAAACAGGTACTGTCTTGGTGAACAATGTGTGTCTTTTTATTCTAAAATGGCCTATTTTTTGGTTTGTTCTTTGATATAATGGCTTTTGCCATGGTACTGCAAGCATTATGACACACAAAAAAACGCTTTCTTTCTTTTTTGTGTTGAGGACAGAGATAAGAGCTAAGGTAATACAAGGTTGCCACAGCCCCACCCCTTTCCTCTGTCCTCACACCAAAGCAGTTCTGTCAGAAGCAGATAAGAACAGCCAGCTCCTGCATAGCCGGTGGGATCTGGCTATGAGTGGAAAACGCACACACACGCACACTACGAATGCACAAATATAATAACTGTAGTCTTGCTCACGACACTAAGCGTTACAGATCATGCTGTCCTCGTCAAAGAACAGGGGTCAGTTCGGCATTGCTAGTGACGGATGATGGACACCTGCCGTACAACTTAACAGAAGCAAAACGTGAATTGGCGCAAAAGTGCCAACTGAAACATCACTCGCTGAGTGGCACGGGGAAACCGCATATGGCAGACTGTTATTTCAGAGCACGTAATTCTCGCACCTCTAGCAAACCTGACAGACCATAATCAGAAGGTGGTGTTGACATATAAGTGACACCGAACGAACGACCCAAGACTTACTTTCAACCGCCTAGTTTGCTCTGAACACTTTCTGCAGACACCGATGTACCAACTGTGTTATCCCTAGATTTTTTTGTCTCAGTGTCTGTTTTGTCTACGTTCTAGAGTAAATACATAAATTGTTAGAGTCTCTTATCGCCCGCTGCGTTTCCCCATCCAAACCTCTCTCACAGCTGTAACCAGAACCTTGGAATGCGTACACGTTTTGTTCCACTAGCGCCTTCAACATGAGACCCTACCATTTGTACAATTAGGGGGGTACAGGAGAATTTTATGTGGACATAACCAGGTCCAACAGTTTTATCACATCAGATGTGTTTACAAAATAGCCTGTGCCAAATTTTTGGCATATGCTTCACATTAAAGCAACGCCTTTATTGATAACGTTCATTTTCTGGTTTTGTAGTGCATTGGAATCCCCCTACGCCTTTCCAAAATAACTTCTACCATGCTACTTGATTGACGGCTCCACATTTTCAGGAGGATTTTTTTTCTGTTGCTCGAGAAAGGAGGAAAAAAACGGGGATAATTTTGTGAGGGAGAGTGCGCGGTGGAAAATAACGACGGTGCTGAAAAGTGAAAGGCAGAGAAATAGTACTTTGCAGAAGAGAAGGAAAAAGAGAGGGAAACAACAGCTCCGACATACTGGAGTCGAAGTTGTGTCATTAACACGTTTAGTTATTTTGCATTTGTATCCCCATCATTTTTTGTTGCTTTCAAGGTAAGTTGTTTATTACAATTTCATAATCCACAGCCTTAACATGTGTCGTGTCTCAGTAGCCATTTTAACCTGAAAATCCTCCACCCAGCTACATCGACTTATCGAACTTATTGTGTGTTATATCAATACCCATTTGAGATGTCTGGAATCTGTCTGCAATATTTGAATATGTCTGGTTGTATTAATCCCTGGAGTACTTTATCCGGTCAGATCACGTAGGCACGTCTATGATCCGTCACTGTTTGTTTTCGAAAGGACTGTTATTTGGATGTGCCATTGTCTGTTTTGAAAGTATCTATTTTGATGGTGTGATTTAAGCATGACCCAGATGCCTTCTCCAAGATCATAAGGCCACTGTCAATGTGACATTGCTAAATATTAAGGAGAGTAATAATAATAATAATAATAATAATAATAATAATAATAATAATAATAATAATAATCATCATCATCATCAATTACAAAAGTGGTAATGATGGACTTCAAACCATATGATCGTGTGTTGGCATGTAAACAGTCGTGTATGTGCAGTCTGAGTGTGTTTACACAGGCATTTTAGTCGACACACGTGTGGTGTTGCCATTGACGGTCTTTGTTTGGTTCGGTAAATCCCTAGTGAGCAGACAGAGGACGTTTGAGAAAGATGAAGAAAGTGAGAGAGGGCGTTTGAAAAGAATAGCAGACAGAGGGAAGGTTGTATGTGTGACTTGCCCCGTGTTGCATACTGATGTGATATCAAATGAATTAAATCGTGCCATTTTTTTATAAGGGGCAGTCACTTGGGTAGTTGCATCCGATTCACGAGGTCGAAAGATAGTAATGTGATGACACAAAAGGACAACATAAGCTAACGTGTCATCTCTCGTGGAGTATAAGGAGTATAACTGCAGTCATACCATAATTTCATTATTTTCACTGAGGCAGTTTAAAGTCACTTCTTCAATTCCCAGACGCTGTTATTCTGTGCACACGAGCGTGAGTGCGCGTGCAATAATCTGGCTAGATTTTAACAAAGCGTGTGCGTGCGTGCGTGCGTGTGTGTGTGTGACAGTTTGGGTTTGTGATCAATAGACATGGCATAGTCTGCTTTGAGTGGGGTGGTTGGTGAGAAGAGGGGGCATGGGCTATGGTTCCGCTGGCTGTTTGTTTGTGCAAGGAGCTGGCTATGGGGACGCTGTGTGGCAATGTCAAACAGAGGTGTGTCTCATCGACTTCCTCAGTCAGCGCGCATTCAGCGCCTTCGCCGACTGTTTAAGAGCTACCTTGAGCAGTTATGAGTGAGAACTGCAGTGCTATACCGTCACCAGAGCCATAACCAAATGTGTAAGGTGTTATCGTGATCTTAACGATGGACACACAATGGCATAGTAAAAACGTGTATGAGCGCACCTAAAGACACACACACACACACACACAGAGAAAGAGAGAGAGAGAGAGAGAGAGAGCACTGTTTCGCTCACTCTTCAGTTTTGAGTCGACTGTTGCGTTGCGTAGCTGGCGGCTTCTACACCACTCGCCACGCCATGACTCATCTCATCCTTACAGCATTTAAAGATAACACGGCTCATCCATGCCTCGGAGCCTCGACCCCGATAGTACTGCGTGGGCTCTCTGACGGCACCATAGGACATGCCACGCATACAGAGAATTGGCGTAAAGTGGGCGGATGTGCGTTGCATGTGTCCATTTTCAGCAAGGCATTTTTAAGGCGTTTTTCTTCTGCGCTATAATTGGATCTTGCATTTAAGGGTCAGGAATTTCTGCCCCTCCTCACCATGCCACTCTACACCGCCCGAATTCATTACACACCACCGGCCCCACCACCACTACACCATGCCCAACGGCTCTCTCTCTCTCTCTCTTTCTCTCTCTCTCTCTCTCTCTCATGGATATAGACCAGGGGCCACTAATTTATTTGTGCGCTGTATCTTCTCAAGCCTCTCAGTGCTACTTTCTGAACATCCACATGTTTAAGTACAAATCAAATTTGACTTAGGCTGCCAACAGGTCTTCTGTGGATTTAGTTTTCTGTCATAACCAAACCTGCAATAATCCACTTAAGACACAAATTATGCTATATTATGCCTGTTTTCGTCAGAGTAAACATGTCACTGCAAAATTTGCTTTGAACTGTTACTACAGAGTTCTACCTTAACAACTTGTTACCCCCCCACCTCCCAATTAAATCTAATTTAGTTGAAGTATAGCTAACACATTGTGATTCAGCACCTTGGCTAGTTGCTAGAGCACTACATAGGCGCTGACCTTGGTGCTGAAAGCTGTAACGTTGGCTAGTATGTGGAGACATTTGTTTAACTTTATACTGGCTTACATTTTTGTTTGCGTAGAACTGTAAAGTAATGAATTTGCAGCAAGTGATGTTGAGCCACTCAAAATTATGTTTCAGAATGATTGCATTCCCTATTAGTGTATTGTTTCCAAATAAATAGTTGGGGAACTAAACATAGACTGCACTATGAGCTTCAGTGGGCAGGGGCAGTTCATCCACCCATCGCTATCCACCCCACACACCCCTTGACCAATTAAATAAACGAATAAATAATTAAATAAAGTAAGTGACATGTTTGCATGGTAGACATTATAGATGGTAGCTTTACTGAAGGGGTGACTCGAGGTCTGTACTTCTACATAAAGCTTGTTGCATGTGTCATAGTTATTAAAATCACACATTACACTTATAACGTGCTTGTTTTTCTGTTTCATTTAACATATTCACTAGGTGCAGAGCCCATCCACTGTAAACATTACGTACAGTTGTTATGGTTACTATTGTCCAGAGTGTTGATAGAGAACATTTGATAGGTTCTGTTTGTGTAGCCTGAAGTACCTAGATACCCCGCAGCCAGTTTGGAATGGTTTTAATGTCCCCGTGACATTGTCTTCTGTGAGTAATCTCTGTATAAATTTGTGTTCTTAGTGGGGTCACATACTAACACGCACGATGTAACAGGGAAACCTACAACCTCAATTTACTTAATACTTCTTTTACCCAGAAATGGGGTGATGCCGTGCATTTGTAACAGTCTTGCATAATAACGAATGATGTTCCTTACCTTTGCTCCATGGATAGGATATTGGTAATCCTCACTGCAATCCAACATAATTACAATCCCAATTTTTTGATACATTTTCAGTACTTTCACATTCCATTTCTGGTTGCCCTTGACATTGTATAAATGGGATTTAAACAGGTGACATCATAACGGTGACACTTGACAACAGCATGCACATTGACATGGAACACAGACAGTGTCAGTTAACATTTAATAATAATAATAATAATAATAATGATAATAATAATAATAATAATAATCTTTACTTGTATAGCACAATTCATACAAGATGCAGCTCAAAGTGCTTTACAGTTTGGCAAGAACAACACAAGACAACATTTCTTGCAGTCCAGTGTCACCGGAGCAGATGAACACAGGATTATGAAACACAGGGACTCCTGAGAGGTATTGCAGAAAGCAGGGTCAGTCACTTACCTCAGTAAGTGACCTCAGAAGAAGTGGTACACCTACTAATGGCAGAACCCCGTGGCTCTGTTTTCTGAACACTCTGAACATGAGGATGTCCAGGAGGAAGAAACCACAGGGCTTTTCTAATAGAAGATTTACTACTTACTCTGAGTTGACTCACCTGGGTTAGTCATTAGACCATCTTCTGGGAATACCCCCCTGGTCGATGCCTGCCTTTCTCTGTGATCAACTCCACATCTGTCCCTTCCTTTAAAGCAATACTAAGTAGTTTTCATCTTCGGTCGCCCTACAGGTTTGAAGTGGAATTGCTTCTCATAGAGCACTACAGAGAAATGCTCTGCTGCTCCAAACGTAGTTACAGCTCATGGGGGGTGGCAAAGCGAATTCAGAAGTGCCTTTCGCCCTGTTACAAGTTGATAAACCACTGAAAGGATTTTGGAAACATTATTTTAAGTTTGAAAAAACTACTTAGTGTTGCTCTAACTTACACTTTGCCAAGCCAGGTGTAAACACAGGAGTGTATGAGGATTTAGCCTTTGCATTTGTGTGAACCTGTGATTGTATGTGATTTCACTAACTAATTTAGGCACTTGTGGGAATCGGTAGAGGTCGTGACCTAACTGTTCTAGTGGCCACCAAAACATCTGTTCCCCAGTGACCTTGACTCCCCTTGTCCTAAAAAAGCCAGACTGTTGGGTATTGTGCCTCTATTTGTGTTAGAACTTAGTGATCTGTCCTTTAGCTGTGCGGGCACATTTAATGGTCTGTGGGCGATTGTGGTTATTCCACATCTAAATGGAAAGTGGTCCTTCTTGGTTTGCTTGTGTTGTGTTGTACTGTAGTTGCCACTGACCTTTGTCCTACATTGGAAGCCACTTTTTGGTAAACACATAAATTGTCGGTGTCATGTAGAATGACTGCAATACTGAAAAGGGCCCCATTAATCATCAGTCTTACAGCTGTTTTGGGGATGGGATTTCACTGGCTTTCTATTATTAAACTGAATTCACAAACACATTCTCACCCTAACTGAAATACCCAGAGCCATACCAGAAAGAAATACAGAAAAGGATCATACAACAAAAGGATATGTCTTAAAAGCTTCTTATAAGTTATTTAAGTTTCACACTGCAGAGAGATTCAGTAAGGATCATCTGTGTAGCTCACTGTCAAAAGCACTATTATACACAAGTAATACATATGTGAGTTTCAGGTGAGACATATCACATTTTTGTAGAATTCCTCTATATCGTTCTACATGATTAATTCAGTACAGACAGTCTGGCAGTGCTGCATTGAGAAACGATTGCTGTCTGGAAGTGTAGACTCTGCTGAAGTTTAAAACGATTGAATCTTCCTTTACCAATCGCTAACATGTGGTCATGACACATGCAATTAGCCTGGCTATAAGCCTGCCTAGGCACTACAATTTGAATGTAGCACAAAGTCGACGCCATTGCTCACGAACACTCCCTCTGTTTACCAATTGGCCCTGTAAAGATTCTACCGGAGTCATACATATTAATGAAAACACAGGTGGACCGTCTGTATGAAAAGAAGTGTATACCAAGCTAACACTGTAGTACCATCTAGTTCAGATTATATTTTATCAACATGTAGCGTGGCAGTTCATCATGACAGAGTGTACCAGCAGTGACCAGGGGACGCTGACCGTGTGATGGTGCTGCCTCAGTCCCAGCGCTTTTGGGCAGTGGCTCCACTCCAGGCCCCAACACTGGGGCACAATGGCTCCTCTGTGTCCCTCTCTGTTGCTGCCTGCCCTTGCAGACTGTCCCCTTGTAGGGGCTATTTTTGGGGTCGGCTGTGGTTCTGTTACTCCATTCTTTTTTCTTCTTCTTCTTCTTCTTCTTCTTCTTCTTCGTCCTGTTTTCCTCTGTGCAGCCTGTTTTCTCCTGTGGCCACTTAGCTGAAAGGGGATATCCACATATCCACACAGATGAGCAAGAGTTGCATGAGTAATGTAGTTGTGTATTATTTTATTTCTGGAGGGGGTGGAGGTGGGGGCGTGGAGTGTATGTGTGTGTGTGTGTGTGTGTGTGTGTGTGTGTGTGTGACTGTTTTTTTTGGGATTAACGAAGGAGTATACATTTGTGTGTTTGTGTTTGCATCTGTTTGTGTGTTAATTAGGGCCCGAGCACCAGAGGTGCAGGTTGTGGCCTGTGCAAAACCCTACTACGTTTTAAAAGATTATTCTTTTTTTTTTTTTTCTTTTTCTTCTTCTTCTCACGAACTCAGCCTTTTTTGAGGCACTATTTATGCACAAAAACTGAAACTTTGTCTGAAACTTCTTAGGTTAATAGATGTTATGATTACAATGAAATGTAGACACCCAATAGGGCTCAGTCGTCAAAACCATGTGTGCATTGACTGCCCCAGTGCTCTAGCAGACAGACAGATTATGTGACCATGTCAGCGAGTCGTGACGGCCATTTCTCTTGTGGGTATCGGCGGCCAGCCGCCACCCATCAACCCATCAATCCCTCCAGCTCCACTCCACTCCGCTCCGCTGCGTTAACACCCACACAACAAGCACTGAACCCAGCAGCACACATTAACTCTAATTTCCACGGTTCTGATTGACTGTGCTGTTCATGTGTGGGTCCAATGAGTGTGTGTGTGTGTGTGTGTGTGTGTGTGTGTGTGTGTGTGTGTGTGTGTGTGTGTGCTTGTGTGACTGATATCCATATCCTATATCTCTGGCCAGACAGCAGTGCCCCCCTGCTTGAAGGTCAAAGCTCTGTGGATAACAGCATTTGATTGGGGTTTGTGAGTCTTTCGAGGTAGTGTGTGTGCACTTACATATGCACAGGTGTGTGTCTGTGTCAGTGTATTTGTGCATTTTTTGTTTACCTCCAGGTGTGTGTTTTTGTGTGGTGTGGGTGTGTGTTTACTGTGATTATCCACGCAGAGAACGACCTTGAACGGTGTCAAGCAATTGACCGGATCACTGTAATTTTGCTGAATGCAGGAAGAACCATGAGAATTCTAACACATCCCCAAATGCTGCATCACCCAGCCTGACTGCCAAGCCCATGGGCAGGCAGAGGGAATGGCTTTGTTTGTGGCTCCCCCTGGCCTGAATCAATCACCAGGGCTGTCTGCCCCAGCTCCACATAACGCAGGACGGATAATTGAGATGAACAGGCAGAAAAAGACTGATAGAGAAAGACAGCCATTCAGGAAGACAGGCAGACAGACAGGTAGAAAGACAGGCAGGCAGACAGAGAGGCACAGCCATAGATAGGGGAAGATTAAAAGATATAAGAATAGATATAAGAATAGATAGTAATGTTGTTGTTTTTTTTTCCTCTTTTTCTTTTGGATGGTTTGTTCGACAGAAATAAAATGGTGATGTATGCTTCACTTGCCCTGTGGGAAAAACAGAGAGGCTTTGGGGTAGAGAGAGAAAGAGAAGGAGGGAGGGATAGAGAGAGAGAGTGGGAGAAAAAGCGAGGGAGAGAGAGATAAAGGGAGAGGAAAAGAGAGGGGGAAAAGAGAGGGAGGAAGACAGAAAGAGGAGCAACGAGAGAGAAAAAGGGGGAAAATAGAAAGACAAAGAGGGAGAGAGAAGGTGGAGAGAAAGAGGGGGAATGTGGGTTGTGAGTGGTAGAGGGAGAGAGAGAGAGAGAGAGAGAGAGAGGGAAGAAGAGAGAGAAAGAGGGGGAGAGTGGGTTGTGAGGCAAGCGATTGAGGAGAGCTTTGGCATCTCTTGGTGTCTCCATGGCGGCTAGTGTTGCTCTTTTCTTTCCCTGTATCCCTCCCTCTTTCAGCTCCTACGCCCCCACGCAGAGCGGACTGACGGACGGACAAACAGACACACATGAGCAAACACACACACACACACACACACACACACACACACACACACACACACACACA
>CM050200.1:11270709-11273209 GCA_027475355.1 Coilia nasus | reverse complement strand
GATTTAAACGTTCTAAACAAACACACATACAGCACTTACCTACACTTCGCTAAGTGAATGTGTGCTGCAATGAGACTTCTCCGGTAATCACAACTGTGGCATGGCTTTTTCTAATTAACAAACTTACGTCATTTTGTTGACCTTTTTCTTATTCACTCGTTTTTCCAACTACTTTCTTTCACTGACTAATGGAGGCAATCGGGGTAGAAGAACATTTTCACGTGCAGCATGCATATGCAACTCAGGGTGACCTATCGTACAGTATTTCAAAAGAGCAAAGTACTAAATAGTTTCTCGTGGCAGTACTCCTTTAAAATGCAGTAGAGACAAGCCAGATATTGCGTATATGGATTGCATATCCATAGTGAAACATTGCCCCAAGCTACAAGAATTTGTACTGCCATACTGGAAAAACAGTCTGGTGATTACACTGCACATTCTGGCGACAAGTAAGCAACCTAAACAGAGCAAATCTTTTTTTTGTCTCTCCCACTGCCAACAGTGATTCAGCAAGTTTGCTGACACAGGTCTGACAGTGGCAGTGATGGCCTCCACCCCCCACCCCCACCCTCCACACACACACCTCCCCACCCCGCACCGAACAACTGGGCCACTGACATCAATTACACAAAGGCTGACTATCACCTTTCTGTGTCTCAGTCTAGCCCAGATCATCACCTCCCAGACCTCCTGTCTATCCAGTCTATCCAACACTGCTGTTGCGTGTCTTTCCATTAACTGTGGCTCTCCACGGAGGGTATCACAGCCACAAATTATGAGGATTTTATCCATCTATTTTATACCAACACTGCACGACTGTCAGAACTGAATAGAGATTGACTCTTGAATTTTAATTCAGGCCCTTAAATTTGTGTGTGATTTATAACTTTTGTAGCAAATAGGATGTAAAATTGCATTTACCATTTTGCAGTTGAGAGATGCAGAAATAAAACGGTAACCATGGTTAGAAACACTTCTTCAGTGTCTTCTCTCTTTTCTAATCCCAGTGTTTGTTTGTCCTCAGATGAAAGGGACTTTGAGAGGCTTCCAGAAATTTCCATGTGACATTTTCATGTCTCCCTATATGCCGTGCGGTGACTCATGGACAGAGAGCTCAGAGCAAATGATTCAGTATTACACGTCTTGTCACTCCGTCTCAGTTATACGAGCGCCACGCTATTTTTGGGTTAGGGTTATCTTTTGTCGGCTCTGGTGGAGGACAGCTAGGCTGACGTCTGGATACGTGGCTACTTGTATCCCTCGGGCCGTTGCAGGTATTGGGGCGGAGAGACAGGAGTGGGCAGGCAGACAGACAGACAGACAGACAGACTGACGCGAGACGACAGAGTGGTTGAGGGGACAATTTAAAAATATAAAAAAATGTATTTTGTTGGATTAGGGAGAGAAGCATTAAGATAATAAGACATAAGAGATAAAATGACTAGGGTAGATTGAGTGCATGACCTGATGGGAGTTTGTGTGTGTGTGTGTATGTGTATGTGTCTGTGTGTGTGTGTGTGTGTGTGTGTGTGTGTGTGTGTGTGTGCTTGTGTGTGTGTGTTTATGTCTTTGTGTGTGTGTGTGTCTGGATCTGTTTGTGTATAAGTGTCAGTGTTGTGTTTGGCTTTTGTGTCTAGGAGGTGAGAGAGACAAAGTGAGAGAAAGAAAGAGGGAGAGAGAGAGGATGAGAGAGAGAAAGCGAGAGAAAGAGAGGGTGAGAGAGAGAGACAAAGAGAGAAAGAGGGAGGAGAGACAGAGAGAAAGAGTGCGAGAGACAGAGAGAGTGAGGTTAGACAGAGAGAGAAAGCGAGAGAGGGCGAGAGAGAGAGAGAGAGATAGAGAGAAAGCATGAGAGAGTGGTGCCGGTCAGTCTGTTTTTTCCTTTATTGTATGGGTCCCCTTAGCGCTTGGCAACCATAAACACGGTCAGTCAGAGAATTAAAAAAGAAAGAGCCAGAAAGAAAGAGGAAATTGAGAGACATACGGAGAGACAGGGAGGGAGAGAGAGATTTTGAAAGACAAAGCGAGAGACAGACAGAGGGAAAAAGAGAAAGAGAGAGAGAGAGAGAGAGAGAGAGAGAGATATGAGGAGGAAACAGTCCAAACAGAGGGCGTGTAAAACAGAGAGTGAAGGAGATAGAGAGACATCGAGAGAGAGAGAGAGAGAGAGAAAGATAAAGAGAGAGAGATGTGTGAAGGAGATGGTCCAAAGAGAGAGGGGCAAGCGGCTGTCAAGGAGATGGACAGACGGCCACAGCAAAGCAGAGGACAGAGAGAAAGAGAGAGAGAAAGAGAGAGAGAGGGAGAAGATGGTTGGATGGCGAAGTGAAGGTGTAGAAATGAGGAAGAGGAGATGCTGCTGAGAGATGAAAAGACATTAAAGCGCATGAGGAGAGAGAGAGATAGGCGAATGCAAAGAGGGCGTGGGCCATGTGTGTGTGTGTGTGGGTGTGTGTGTTTTATGTACTGTAAGTGTGTATGTTTCTTGTTGACTTCTGTG
>CM050200.1:11255709-11263209 GCA_027475355.1 Coilia nasus | reverse complement strand
CATTTTGTACACAGGGTCTGGACCGGAATCTTGAGGGTCACTTAGTCGGCCCCAGCAAGACCGATTCAATCAGCGAACAGAGGGTGTGTTCGTTAGCCATGACGTTGACCTTGTGTGCTACATTTGAATTGTAGTACGTAGGTAGGCTAATTGCATACGTGACGACCAGGCGTTAGTGATTGGGTAAAGGCAGAGGCTTGTTTTAAACTTCAGCAGAGTCCACACCTCCAGGAAGAAATCGTTTCTGACGGTGTCTGATCTAGACCCTCTGTACAAAATGAAATGAAGTACGAGGGGCGGGTTTACAGGGCTATTAACTTAGTACAGTGTTGTGTGTTGTGTGTGTGTGTGTATGTGTGTGTGTGTGGTGTGTTTATTGTACTTGTTGAAATTCAAGGCTCCCTCTGGTTTGTTTACTTTTGCACTCTAGGAGACAGCCGGGTATCGCCATGACGACCGAGATGCAGGAGATCGCCATCACAGAGGAGAAGCCTTTGCTTCCGGGTCAGGCCGACCCAGCCAAGGTGAGAGGGCACACAGGTCACGCCACCCAGGGACAGGGCTGCTTCAGGCTTCAGCCCACATACACACAGATGCATGCACAAACACAAACACATACACACACAACTGCATACTGATGTTGACATCACTCGCACACACAAATTCATTTTTGACATTTGTTCACATAGACCCACCCACACAAATGCAAACACACACACACACACACACACACACACACACACACACACACACACACACACACACACACACAGACACACACACACATGCATACACATGCAAAAGTGGTTAAGCTGTGCAGAATTGGAGGATTAACGTCAGAAACCCTAAGGGCGTGTTGAGTCATGAGCTCTCCATGTACTGCCCCACAGTGGCCAACCTCAGAACTGCATCCTGTGTCACAGACAGAGCACTTGTTATACCCCCCCTATGCAGACATTATACCTACAGACTCTTTCTAAACCAACTCTCCACCAGCTGTCAGTATAATTAACTTCAGTTTTTAGTGCTCTGACGTCAAGATATTCAAGAGCTAGCATTTAAAGGAACAGTGCACATTGTTAATTAAATATGGTAATTATGAACCTTTAATCGAGTCATTACCTTCCTATAACATACTGGGAGACGTCTGGCAGGCTAATACTATAAGTTGATTTATGAACACTGTCAGCATGCCAGACTCCTTTTTTTAAGACTTGCTCAGTGCATTAAAAGTGAATTCCTGCCATGGACCACCCACCAGATCACGAAAGCTGCCTGCTCCACTGATATGACTTTACTTCATTCTTGGCCATGATTCGCAGTAGAAGTAACATGTTACAGCTTTATAACATATTCAGGTAGTTGTGGACATGGAGCCAAGACTGTTTTTTGTGTGCAAAGTAGAGCAGAGAGAGAGAGGGGGTGAAGAGAGAGAGAGAGAGAGAGAGAGAGAGAGAGAGAGAGAGAGAGAGAGAGAGAGAGAGAGAGATAGAGAGAGAGAGAGACAGACAGAGAGAAACAGAGAGAGGGAGAGAAAGAGAATTAGAGAGAGACAGAGAGAGAAATAGAATGAATAGAATAGAATGCCTTTTATTGCCACTATACACATACACATATACAATGAGATTAAAAGCAGCTCCTTCTCCAGTGTAGGGCATTGCAGTATGTAAACTATTTATGACATGGAATAAAATAAATAATAGTGCAAGAAAAGATAAGCAATAAAAGGAGGGTAGGCTGCACAGTTCTCAGGCGCTATATAGATATACAAAGAATAAATGGGGTTTTATATATACAGTGTGATATGCTCCTATGTGTGTGTGTGAGTGTGTGTGTGTGTGTGTGTGTGTGTGTGTGTGTGTGTGTGTGTGTGTGTGTGTGTGTGTGTGTGTGTGTGTGTGTGTGTGTGTGTGTGTGTGTGTGTGTGTGTGTTTATGTCTGAGTGAGCATAAAGATATATGTTCCAGACAGAGTATGCATGCAATGTTGTAGTCATACCACCACGTATAAAAGGGCAAGGAATGACTATAACATTACTCTTTCATGTAAAAAAGGTTCATCCAGGCACCCCAAATGTGGCAAAGAGGAATGATTTGAAAAATGCCTTTATTACAACTTGGATAGTACATTTTTTAAAAAGGCAACATGTTTCAGCCCAACTGTAGGTCTTCATCAGGGATTAGTCTACATCAAGTGAGGACATGGGTCACATCAGGTTGAGTCGAAACATGTGGGCTTTTTTTAAACGTGTACTAGCCAAGTGTTAATAAAAGAGGTTACATTTTGTTGTGTGCACTGTGTGCTGTGATGTACTGTGGGATCACAATGACCAATGGGATTGACTTTCACTAATTCTTCTCCTTTGTCACTTTTTGGAGTGCATGGATCAATGCATGGATTTTGCTTTAAATGGGTTGATGCCCAACATCCAAGAGCACCCGACATACTAGTGAACATACTTTGACGAATAGAACAACCAGCCATCTGTCTGGATTACTCTTCAGTATTTTGCACTAAGTCTGCTGATATAATAGTAGAAGCCCTCAGAAAAGATCCAGCAGGCTTCCTGTACAACTGGATTTGAAGCATGGAGGGTACCTGGTCTGTGGAAAACGGACCCACCAGCATTGTTGGGTTGAAGTGGGTTGTTGCGTTGTTCATTGATGGGGTTTTTTTTCTTCGTCCCATATAGGAGGCAGAGGTTGCTGCACGGATACTGCTGGACCAGGGACAGGTAAGGTTGCCTTTCACACATGCATTTCAACCCCCCTAGCTTTTACAGTAGGTCTGTTTCAGTGGAGGGCATCTATATGTATTGGATATGGGGTAGTTTGCGTTTGTGTGTGTGTGTGTGTGTGTGAGCACACATTCTTGTGTGTGTGTGTGTGTGTTTGCGTGTTTCTGTGCATGTTATATGTGTGTGGGGCAGTGTTGGTTTGCATGCTTTTGTAGGTGTGTTTATGTGTGTCTCTTTGTGTTATATGGGTGAGTGCATGTGTGGGTCCCCAGTCTGGGAGACTCCTCAAGGTGTGTTTGTGTGTGTGTGTGTGTGTGTGTGTGTGTGTGTGTGTGTGTGTGTGTGTGTGTGTGTGTGTGTGTGTGTGTGTGTGTTTGTGTGATTGCATACATGTGTGTGTGTCTAACCTGTTGTGTGTTCCTGTTGCAGGAGCACATCATTGAGACACCCCATGGTGTGTGTGTGTTTGTGTGTGTGTGTCTAACCTGCTGTGTGTGGGTTGTAAGAGCACAGCATTGAGACGCCCCATGGTGTGTGTGTGTGTGTATGTGTGTGTGTGTGTAACCTGCTGTGTGTGTGTGTTGCAGGAGCACAGCATTGAGACGCCCCATGGTGTGTGTGTGTGTGTGTGTCTAACCTGCTGTGTGTGTGTTGCAGGAGCACAGCATTGAGACGCCCCATGGTGTGTGTGTGTGTGTGTGTGTGTTGCAGGAGCACAGCATTGAGACGCCCCATGGTACTGTATGTGTGTGTAACCTGCTGTGTGTGTGTGTGTGTGTGTGTGTGTGTGTGTAACCTGCTGTGTGTGTGTGTGTGTTGCAGGAGCACAGCATTGAGATGCCCCGTGGTGTGTGTGTGTGTGTGTGTGTGTGTGTGTGTGTGTGTGTTTGTGTGTAACCTGCTGTGTGTGTGTGTTGCAGGAGCACAGTATTGAGACACCCCATGGTGTGTGTGTGTGTGTGTGTGTGTGTGTGTAACCTGCTGTGTGTGTGTGTTGCAGGAGCACAGTATTGAGACGCCCCATGGTGTGTGTGTGTGTGTGTGTGTGTAACCTGCTGTGTGTGTGTGTGTGTTGCAGGAGCACAGTATTGAGACGCCCCATGGTGTGTGTGTGTGTGTGTGTAACCTGCTGTGTGTGTGTGTTGCAGGAGCACAGTATTGAAACGCCCCATGGTGTGTGTGTGTGTCAGGGGCGTCGCCAGACATATTTTACTGGGGCTCGTGCCCCAGTATTGGTCTGTAGTGCCCCAGTATAAATTTCACCAGTTAAAAAAAAAACACTTTCGAGTTTTAGGTCTACATAATCTACAGAATGCGCACATAGCTACTTAATATGGCAACTCATTGCTACTTTATTCACTCCATAAACAATGTGCACATGGCTACTTAATATCGTTATTTATTCACGCGACTTTGGCTGTGACATAACGTGTAACAACGGTGTCTGAGCGCTATGTCTTTCCACCTGTCTTACAGGTTAGTACCGGGTAAATTGCTCATCATTGTTGTTTGTTTTCACGTCTGTGTCGCCATTTCCATGTGGATTTACATATTACAACGTTACTTTTTACGTTTAATGTATGAGGCAGCTGTCATGCAAGCTGTTCTGGCTGTAAATTAAAGTAGCGTACTGGAGTCGTTAGCTGCTGTCTTTCAGCTAACTGGCATATGCCTATTATCGTTGTTGATTCATGTAACAGTTAGCCTAGCACTGTGAGCTCCCACACTCGGTTTCTGGAGATTGCTATCTGACATCTACGATGTTTGATGAGCATATCAACTTAATCTGATATGTCTATTTAGTTTAAAGCACTGTTTATGTTTTTTTTTAAATGATAAATAAGTGCTAAAAAAATTATTCGCGCGCTTTTCACGCTCGCATTAATTATGTGTGCCCCAGCTGTGCCCCAGTACAGTAATAGGTCAAGTGACGCCTCTGGTGTGTGTGTGTGTGTGTAACCTGCTGTGTGTGTGTGTGTTGCAGGAGCACAGTATTGAGACGCCCCATGGTGTGTGTGTGTGTGTGTGTGTGTGTGTGTGTGTAACCTGTTGTGTGTGTGTGTTGCAGGAGCACAGTATTGAAACGCCCCATGGTGTGTGTGTGTGTGTGTGTGTGTAACCTGCTGTGTGTGTGTGTTGCAGGAGCACAGTATTGAAACGCCCCATGGTGTGTGTGTGTGTGTGTGTGTGTAACCTGCTGTGTGTGTGTGTTGCAGGAGCACAGTATTGAGACGCCCCATGGTGTGCTACACGCCACCTTCCACGGCTCTGGAAACACACGCCGACCGGCCATCCTCACCTTCCACGACGTCGGCCTGGAGAGTGAGTCCGTCTCGCTACCCCTCTCCCTCCCTCTTCTCCCTTTTCTCTTTCTCCTTCTGCACCACTCTCTCCTCTTTCTTTTCTCTTTCTCTACCCCTCTCCCACTCTCTTCTCCTTCCTTTCCCTCCCTCGTTTTTTCTTTCTCTTTTTATCCCTCTCTCACTCTCTTCTCCTTCTTTTTTCTTTCTCTTTCTCTACCCCTCTCTCACTCTCTTCTCCTCCTTCTCTCTTTCTCTACCCCTCTCTCACTCTCACCTCCTCCTTCTCTCTTTCTCTACCCCTCTCTCACTCCTACTTTTCTCTCCCTCCTTTTTCTCTTCCTCCTTCTCTATCCCTCTCTCACTCTCTCCTCCTCATTTTCATTCCCTCTTTTTTCTCTTTCTCTACCCCTCTC
This sequence comes from Coilia nasus, assembly GCA_027475355.1. Taxonomy (NCBI): domain Eukaryota; kingdom Metazoa; phylum Chordata; class Actinopteri; order Clupeiformes; family Engraulidae; genus Coilia; species Coilia nasus. The sequence continues at coordinate 11,257,756 of CM050200.1, read as the reverse complement.
TCACTCTCTCCTCCTTCTTTTCTCTTTCTCTACCCCTCTCTCACCTCCTCCTTTTCCCTCCCTCTTTTTTCTCTACCTCACTCTCTCCTCCTTCTTTTCTCTTTCTCTATCCCTCTCTCACTCTCTCTTCCTCCTTTTCCCTCCCTCTTTTTTCTCTTTCTCTACCCCTCTCTCACTCTCTCCTCATCCTTTTCTTTTTCTCTATCCCTCTCTCACTCTCTCCTCCTCCTTTTCTCTTTCTCTACCCCTCTCTCACTCTCTCCTCCTCCTTTTCCCTCCCTCTTTTTTCTCTTTCTCTACCCCTCTCTCACTCTCTCCTCCTCCTTCTCCCTCCTTCTTTCTTTTACATTGCACTTTCTTTTACATAACATTACACTCTTATCCAGAGCTTACAGTTGTTTAGGTACAGGGTGCAGTCCCTGGAGCAATGTGGGGTTAGATGCCTTGCTCAAGGCTACCTCAGTCATGCATGAGGGTGCAGGAGAGCACTAGTTATTTACTGTACTCCCCCACCCACATTCTTCCTACTGGTAGGGGATTCGAACCTGTGACCCTCCAATCTGAAGACCAACTCCCTAAGCATTAGGTCATAGACCCTTTCTTCCTTCTTATCTACTCTTTTATCGCTGTTTTGGCGTCGGCCTGGAGAGTAAGTCCATCTCTGTGCCCCTCTCTCACTCCTCTCATCCTTTTCAATCTTTCTTTGTTTCTTTTTGTCTATCTTTATCTACCCTTCTATCTCTTTACATTTACATCTATCTATCTATCTATCTATCTATCTGTCTGTCTGTCTGTCTGTCTGTCTGTCTGTCTGTCTGTCTACATTTCTTTCATTTCTTACCATTGTCACATTGTAATTCACACCCCATAAGATTACTGCAGCTCAGCTTAACCAGGTCTTACAGGCAGAGAGACTCATGAAGAATTCAAATGAGGTTAATGTGGAAATCCACCCGTTCAAAAACATTTCTTCCATCGTTATGCAGTGATGCGCATTACAGCTTTGCGAAATTCCGTATTTATTCAGTGACGCGGATCACGGCTTTGCAAATTTCCCTATTTATGCAGTGATGCACATCACAGCTTTGCAAAATCCCGTATTTATGCAGTGATGCACATCACGGCTTTGCAAAATTCCGTACTGTAAATCTGTGTTCTGTTTGCTACCCTAGTTCAAAATTCAGCTCAAATTTCAGGCTTGAACAGCAATCTTTTCTGACATGTCAGGGCCTTTTTTCATTTATTGCTGTAAAATCCTTCTATATATCACATTTAAAGCCCAGCAAAGAAATAAGGTATTCTATCAGTGCATTAGCCTATCCTAGCCCAGTCAGCTATAATTTCAACAGGATTGTAGACTGTCTTAACAACATAGACTGCTTTAGCCTGACATTCTCAGTCTCTCCAGTTTTTTCCCACTTTCGGACTTTGGTTTTAGCATCTGACTGTCTGCTACCTGGCTCTGCCCTCTCCATTGCTTTTTTCAGTCCTTTGCCATCGCTGACATATCCCAGAACACCCCATTTCTCTCTCTCGCTCTCTCTCTCTCTCTGTCTCTCTCTCTCTTTCTCTCACTCTCACACTATCCTTTCTCTGTCACACACACATTCAATCATTCTGTCATGTTCTATGTCTTCCACAGCTTTGTAGCACCTGTGCTTCTGTTTCGTATATCCCTCTCTTTTCTCTTCCACACCCACTCTATCTCACTCCTCACTGTTTTTTTCCCCACACCCTTTCTTTTATCTCTCTCTTTTACTTCCTCTTCACTCTCTCTATCTCTCTCTCTCTCTATCTCTCTCTCTCTCTATCTGCCTCTCTCTGTCTCTCTATCTGCCTCTCTCTGTCTCTCTATCTCTCTGTCTGTCTGTCTGTCTGTCTGTCTGTCTGTCTCTCTCTCTGTGTGTTTCTCATGTCATAATGTAAAAAAGGTGAAAATGATGTAACAAAGGAGAGTTAAATCTCTTTCTTTCGCTCGCCTCGCTCTCTCTCTCTTTATCTTCCTCTCTCTTTCATTTCCTCTTCCGTCTTCTCTCTCTCTCTCTGT
>CM050200.1:11158209-11248209 GCA_027475355.1 Coilia nasus | reverse complement strand
TAGTCCCTTTTGACTGCTTCAGTTCTTTGTCATAATTCAGCAGTGAGAACACAGTTATACACACATTTGTCTTTTTACTGTAAGTGATGATGCTGATCCTTCCAATGTTTCCTTGTTTGTCCACTAGGTGGAGTGCAACAGCAAAATGGACCCAACAACGACCTCTTTCCTAAAGGTAGTAATTTGTAATACTGATTTTTTTTTTTCAGTAAAGGAGAGTAATAGCTACATACGTAAACAAGATGCTGCCCCTCAAATATCTTTGACTATGAACCAAAACACGTAATATTAAATATATTTGCTTACCGATAACATTAATTTATGTACTTGAGCATAATGGTACTGCATGATGTCATATAATCTCATGCACTAGCAGTGCAAGTACTCATACCAATATAATTCCACAGAAGAGAGTTTTGTGAAAGATGAGATGTGAAATAAAAGACCACATACTGTAGGCATTTGGTCCAAAAAATGTAGTACTGTAAAATTACCACACTGTCCTCATCCCACTACTGTAAAATTACCACACTGTCCTCATCCCACTACTGTAAAATTACCACACTGTCCTCATCCCACTACTGTAAAATTACCACACTGTCCTCATCCCACCAACTGCTGCCTGGTGTTTTTGTGTTTTTCAGATGGCAGATGCTGGAGGAATGCCACAGCTCACTCAGGTAAACAACTACAGCCAGCACCAGTGTTTATTTATTGTTGTTGTTGTTGTTGTTGTTGTTTAGAAGGAAGTCATTACACTTGCAGACTGGCGCACAAAAACTCTGAGTCAACTCTCTTTCTGTCTGTCAACAGCCTGCAAAGTTGACTGAGGCGTTCAAGTACTTCATCCAGGGCATGGGCTACAGTAAGTGCGCCTCATTCATACTGTATGACTTTTGTCACTTGCTGGCACTCATGGGTGTAGTGGTAAATTCAGAGGTGGGTAAACTATGAATTTGGTGATCACCATGAGGTGGATGCACGCTGGCACACAAGATGTTTTAAAAAGACATGCAAAACATGTTTTGAACAGTCCCAGTGCATTTTAATGGTCTTATATATAGATGACATAGTGTGATTTTGGAATGTTAGAAATTGTGCTTGGTACTGTACATAAATTGTACTATAGGGTGAATAAACTGTATTGATAAGTGGTTTTACTTTGTTGAGAGGAGAATAAGCTATTTTTCTGAAATTTGAGAGGTGGGTAAAACTTGCGTTTAATCTCCACTACATCCCTGCTGGTGTTTCTTTTAAAGCACTACATGTTAATAAAATAACTTTCCATGAATCAGGAACAAACATAAGTCCATAAGTCAGGAAACATATAAGTAATTGCACGTTTTTGTCTCCCTCCCTCCCTCTCTTCTTGCCTCTGTGCAGTGGCCTCGTCCTGCATGACGCGTCTGTCGCGGTCCCGCACCACCTCCCTGTCCTCCTCCTACTCCATGGAGGGCTCGCGCTCCCGCTCGCGCACCCTCTCCCAGGGCTCCCAGGGCGGCCAGCTACCCCCTAGCCCCTCCCACACCATGGAAGTGTCCTGTTGAAGAGAGAGAGAGAGAGAGAGAGAGAGAGAGAGAGAGAGAGAGAGAGAGAGAGAGAGAGAAGAGAGAGAGGGAGAGAGAGGGGAATGGTGAGAGAGGGAGAGTGATACGGATAAGGTAGGAGGAAAGAAAGAGAGAAAGAGATCAATAGAGGGAGGAAAGGAAAACAGGACATAAACACGCCCACTCATGAAGCGAATCAGTGCATCCATCCGGCGAGATCCACCTCCAACTCATTATCCATGACAGACCAAAGGGGGAGCTAGAGAGAGTAAGGGGTTGAAAAGGACAGCTTGATTCAAGGGATTGACACAGACAGAGAGAGAGAGAGAGAGAGAGACAGACAGACAGACAGAGAAAGAAAGAGGGAGGGGAGGTGTAAGGAAGATGAGTGGAAGATCTTCTGTAGTGGTCAAGGATGGATAGAAAGCACCCAATAAAGCGGCAAAGCAATCATGACGACAGAGGGAAGAGGAAGGATAAAAGAAAACAACAAAAAAAAACCCACCTTACCCTGCCCCCTGCTTCACCCCCTCATCCTGTAACAGCAAGGGTAAGGAAGAACCAAGGAAAGAGGGAAGGGAGGAATTAGAGAAACAAATGTACGAGATACAGAGATGAAAGGAGAAAGAGATATTGGGAAAGATTAGGAGAAAGTTTCTAATCTCTCTCTCTCTCACACTCTCTCTTACTCTCTCTTCCCTCGTTCTGTGAGCAGTTGACTGGCCGTAGAACCCTTTAAGTGTGTGGAGAGTGACTGGATACTGTGGAGTGAATTATGTGTAGTGCTAATCTAGAGTAATAATCTGAATAATGAATATTAATAATAAATACGAGCATATTAATGATATTAATAACGTTGATGATAATAACGTAACTGTAAATCACAAAAAATAACCACATTGCTCCTAATTACTGTACGTGTTAACTTTTTAAAGCATATTAAATTGCTAGAAAAAGAAAAAAAAACAATAGAGCATAGGAATACTTATAGTGTGTCTACTTTTTTTCATTTTTGTCTTCTATGTGTGATGTTTTCCTTTCTTTTTGTAATTTGTGTCCTCATGTACTCTTTTCCTGATTTTTTGGTGGGGGGGAGAGGGGGGTAGCCAATCAACCGAAGCCCAGGTGTCAGGTGACCCAGGTCGCATGCCATAACTGGTGTGGGGGGAGAGGGGGTAGCCAATCAACCGAAACCCAGGTGTCAGGTGACCCAGGTCGCATGCCATAACTTACGGCTTCGGGGTGGAACATCTCCTCGTCCCCCTCCTTTCACGTTGCCAATGGCAACACTCTGTCTTCCATTTGCCCCATTTGAAATGACTGTAATTCTGTTTTCCCGTTTGAGGTTTAGGACAAGGGTGTTGGAGAGGGCATGTTCTTTACTCTGGGATTTTTTTTTTGTCTGTTTTGAATTGCATGCTTGCTTCTTGCCCATGTGAATGAGGATAAAACTTTCATTTTAATACACTTATTGTTTTTTTTTGTTTTTTTTTTATTTCAAAAAAAAAAAAAAAAAACTGATCAACTTTGTGTGTTCCGGTGATGTCTATCAAGGAGCCTCAAATGGATGGGAATTGGACTCAGGAAGGGAAACTGAATAAGTCAATTGTCCTTAAGGGAAAATAGGTTATGCTCCACTTGTATGGATACATAAGGCCAGTTGCACAGAGATCAGTGCTTCCGCTGCTACTGCTGCAGTCCCTAACCTCACCAGTAGGGGTCACTGTGTGAACCACTCAACACTAAGCAGTCTAATTGTGCAGTTCTGTTTGCAGCAAAACCAACCCCCTACCTCTCCTGACAAACCAAGCTAGCCAAGCTGCTTATGTTTGTTTATCGAAGAGTCCCGACATGTTTTGGGGATTTGGTTTGCGCCACGGCAAGACACCTGTAGCAGTGCATGGTAGAGGGCCACCCGAGCTATTCAAAGGGGTTTTAGGCATTGGGGCTGTCGCCAGAGAGAGGTCCAAGGATTATGGCTACCCTAATCTAATGGTGTTGTCTTGTATATAGAGTGTGGTTGTGGTTTGTGTGTGTGTGTGTGTGTGTGTGTGTGTGTGTGTTTGTGTGTGTGTGTGTGTGTGGCCATGTTAGGGGCTTATGTGTGTACATTTAGGTATATTTCTAACCGTCCAAGTACAGTACTGAATAGCACATTCAAGACTTTCACATATTATATTCAAAAACCATCTGTGGGAAAAAAGTCCTCTTGATTGAAGTTGCCCATTTGTGAAACATACTGTACCCCTTCAGACACCCCAACACTGCCAAAAGGGTATAGCCACTCTAAAACTAACAGCTGTGGACTGTTAAGAAGCCATTGCTTACCAGTGTTCACTTTGGCACATCCAGTGGCTATACATAAACACCAGGTTAGGCTGCACTAGAGAGAACTGACCTCACTGAGGCTTTATAAAACATAGCAACCTATTAGCCATAAGATACAGATCCCTTGGAACCTGTGAAGTACCAGCCATCCTGTAAAAAAAAAAAAATAATAATAATAATAATAAAAATAATAATGCTGCATTAATATTTGGCCTGCAATGGCAAATTTGCGGTTTGTTCACAATCATCTTCAGCACAACACTGCCCAGAATAATCATTTAGAAATGAACTCACCATGCGAGCGCTTATGTTTTAATTCTCTCATATGATCTGTGTGTTTGTGTTTGTGTGTGTGTGTGTGTTTGTGTGTGTGTGCCATGTGGCTGCATACAAGTTATGTACGGTCTTAATAGCATCATGTTTTCCATTTGTCATTGATTGAAAAAAATGGAGTCTACATCCAGACTAATTTCTTTTGCTGATTAAACAATGAAAAAAAAAGGCAGTATTCACTCTTAGACCTGTTTTTTTTTTCTTTCTTACTCCTTTACTGTCTTTCTTTCCTTCTTGTCGACATTTCAGGTCACTCTGTCTGTTCCCCTTCCTACTGTTCACGCATGGGTCATTTGATTGACAGGGTGATTGACAGTTGATGGCGTGACTCAGCTCTGAGCTGTCTGAGAAGGTGCAGTTTCCATGGTGGCAGTTATAAACAGCAAGGACAAAGCGATGTGTAAACGCGAGGACATTTACCCACCAATTTGGCATCTCTACCAAAAAGTGTGGCGCCTGACATGCTTTACCAAATAAATGGGGGGTGGGGGTTGGATGGGAAGGAATTCACAGTGACAGTGGGGTGAAGCCGTGTGAATGTAGTACACATCTGTCCCATTTTTCACTGTTTATTTTATTTTTATTTTTCCTTTTTTTTTTTGGTCATACATTCTTAGCCATGCCCATTTGCCCTGTTTTCTTTTGTTTTCCAGTTTCTTTTTTTTTTGTGAAATGGGTCCTGTCTCAGTGTGCTCAAGAGTTAGTCATTAGTGTGATAGTTTATGTGTAACATTTTTTTTTAGTGATAGCACTTAAAAAAGGGAAATAATATAATTAACAAAAAAAAGAAACATTTAACACAAATACAAGCAAATTTATGTGTGGCTAATTTCTCTGTGTACAACAATGAACAACTGAAAAAAAGAACTAATAAAATGAAAATGAAGAAAGCAGTGTTTACTGAGTATTTATTTATTTATTTATTTATTTATTTACTTACTTACTTACTTACTTACTTACTTACTTTCAGAACTGCTGTTGAAACCAAATCAGGAGATTATGTGAATTTCCACTGAACTCTCTATTACTTTAGTGAGGTTATTTTTGCGAAGACCTAGACAATGTCTTTTAAACTGATTCCTCAGCAGAACGTCGTTATTGGGAAGTGACAGAAGATTAGTGTGCAGCATCAGTATTCTTTCGTCATGTTGCCAGTGCCACAAAACACCAACAAATATAAGAGTACAAAGAACAATGTGGGTGATCATATAACTGAAGCACAGCACCTGCGGGCTTTCCCTGGAACCTTGTCATTTACCATCAAGTTGGGCTTGGATGTGTTGCCATCGAAATGAGGCACTAACATTTCCCCGTCCTCCTAGCCTCATTGTTCTAATGAACCCAAGCAGCACCCTAAAGTGATAATCACTGACAGGAGAGGTGGGGTAGCTATAAACAAACAAACGTCTGTAGTTCAGGAGGGAGAGACAGATGAAGAGATAGAGCTGTGGCTGGGGTTTATGCAGTAGCGTAGGACATTCTCTAGGTTGCAGGTGTTATAGTTGTGTATTATTAGAAGATCATTGCTATTTTACAACCTCTTATCGTATAAAGATATTAATTCAGTCGTTAGGTTTTTGGTTTCCATTTCTGTTTTATTTGTTGCTGAAAACACGAAAAGACTTTCTTCCACAAAAATATGGACAGGAAAGTAAAGGTAAGCTGGCACAAACCATTCTGAAAGGTTTTACTACTTTTGAGAAAAAAAGACAACTATTTATTTGACATAGATGCAGTTACATGAGTGGTTTGTAACTACTGAATTTGGCTCATGTTTTGGTACCATTCAGTAGTACTAATTCCTTATTAGATTTTATAATATAGCAATTTCAAATGTGGGAATACTAATAGTACATTTTTGGACAAATCTTGATATCCCCTCAGCACTGATGGGATGGGAGGGACTGTGGAGTAAAAACAACTATGTACAATAACAAACTGTTTCAGTTATATGTGTAAATGGGGATTAGCACAGTTTATGTATAATATGTGAGTTATGTTCATGGGCTGGGGATGTGATTGATGTGTTGGTTGGCTTGTGATTTTTCATTTCGTGTTCAAATATTTAATGTCCTATAAAAATATATATATATATATGTTTAAGGGTGATCGAAATAAATATGTGGAATTATACTTCCACAAATATAATTATTAAGAAGTATGTTAACTGTTCATTGATGAGTTTACCAGACCACTACAGGGATCCTACTACAGGATTTTCCCAACGTCTGGACACAGAGGGTGACTTAGGAAGATTCTAAGGGCCCATTACTGATGGGGGCCATTTTACAGTTTTCCTCGCTTTTCTCGCTTTGGTACATTTTTTCGGATCATCCTCAACATTAGCAAAACATTAAGTGCATTTCTGAAAACAATTCATACAAATAGGAAAACCTGCAGCCAATGGATTACCTGCAGCCAATTTCTTGCTCAAAATCCTTAGTTCATCTCTCAAAAGTAAATATATGTGTCAGTAAATATGTTGGTGCCATCAGAATGACAAGTCCTTGTGTCATATTGTATGGATATGACAGTCAGTTTGCTTAGTCATGTTGCTAATATAACAGTGCACTCTGGAGAGATGTTCTGATGTAAACTATGGCTAAAGTTTTGATGACAATTACTATATTGTAAATTGTAAGGTACACAATTGTATAGTGTAGGTGATTGTTTGATGGCAAGAGACAACATTCACATTTATGCTATTACTGCCTGTACTGTAATTTGTTGACAGACCATGTCATTGTGATACAGAAAGAAAAACACAGCACTGCATAGCAAAAATAAAAATAAAAACAAACAAACAAAAGAAGAAATGTGGACATAGAACAATGTCCTTAGGGAAAACTGTACTTGTAGTGCTGTGCGAATTACAGTGCAGTGCAGTCTTCCTACACCTTCTTGTTCAAAGAAACTGCTTTTTTAATGTGTACAAGTGACACAATGATGTCAAGTAGTTTTGTAGTTTTGAGAATTTCAATTGTGATCTGAGCAATGTACCAAAGTGACTGATAAAAAATAAAAAATATGTATAATATATATATATATATATATATGAATTACTCATAATAAAAAGGAGGGCTCAAAAATCTATATCTATATCTTTATGGGGCGCTTTCCCGGCATCCCTGGCTATCAGCTAGCTAAAGACTTGATTAACAGGTGGAGTTGTTCCTTGTGAAATGACCCTTTCCTCACAACTCATCCCCCTCTAGATGATCCGCTGGGCCACATTGATCCTACTGCTGCTGGTGTCTCAGGGCATCTTCACCTGTACAGCGCAGACCAGCCCTGAAAGTGCTACAACAACCCCCCCAATTAGCTCATCCTCATTCGCCCAGTCCATTGGCTACACGTCGTCTGAGACATCCGCCACCCCACCACCTGGCCCGACCACCCCCGCATCGGGGATCACAGGCACCACAACCACAGCGACCGTTTCCACTTCCAGCTCCACCAACCCTCCGCTCTCCAGCACACAATCACCTGCTTCCGTCACTACAACACTCAGCACCTCTACTGCTGCAACAGTTGCTACGACGACCACGACGACTGCAGCTAATGTCACAGCAACTACACTTCCGACACCACCAGCCACTACAACCACAACCTCACTTGGGACTGGGACTTCAGGCCTGCTCACTAACACCACATCTGCGTCTGCTGGGACGCTCAGCACAACTTCATCTTCTCAGCTAAACTCTACTTTGGGAACCTATTACTCTTCCAGCATGGGTAACAGTAGCTATGCAACCACAGCTCAGACAACTGTTGCCTCGTCTTCCAATGTCTTCACGTGTCGATTAAGCTGGACAGGTTTGTACATAACAGAGATATACTGTACGTAACTGTAGATTTGATTTAAGGTAGCAATGCTATTTGTGTTTTTATATTTAGTTTACACAGTATTTATTTCCTGCTGCTATAACAACAACAACAATAATAATAATAATAATAATAATAATAATAATAATAATAAAGGGTCAGGAACAGGCTCAGTGAGATAAATGTTTTATCCAAATATTCTGAAGCAGGCAAATATGCCCATGTGTAGTTCATCATGAAAATTGTTATTGATGCACTTCAATTTCTTTTGCAGGTTTTCTTTTCCAGATGGCGCTGCTTTCTTACTTGTGAAGATCACTAAGTCCACAACTACATCCTTTACATGGGAGCAAATGTGTAGTGGGTAGGGTGGGGTGGATTTTTAACTTCCTGATGATGGGATGGGACAGAAGGATCTATGCTCACATCTGACAGTGGCCTTAGTGAATTTTAACCCTCGTCCTTTTAGAAAACATATAACAAAACTGAGACATACACTAGATACAGTACTTTATTGTTTTTTTGCAACAAGCTACTACAGACAACACTATCAGCAGGCTATGGTGTTGCTGCTTTGTACTTTGCCTTATGATATGTAGCTCATGTAACTAAAAGACATATATTACATTTTAAAGTTTTTGCAATGATGTAACACCAAAGACCATACATATGACAATAAAAATATATAAATATATACACTCTTCAGCATTTTGTAGGACATGGTGAGGCAAAAATATGAAGGCACAGTGCAATACATTCATTATATCAAGAGGAGAAAATTATTTTTCAAATGATTGGGTGTACAGTAGTATCCATAGCAATGACTGCATGTTTCAGCAAAAATGACAGTTAATAAAAATTCTCAAAGACAAAACATCATTATGAGTTATTTAAATTTTTTGATTTTAATGAATATGACATTTAAGTGTGTAAAATGCTATACAAAGTATATATAGCATATGTAGTATTGTGATTTTACTCTCATATTGCTAAAATAATTGTAAAAAAAATGAAGAATTGTCAGAATGACACAACACCACAATAAAAAAGACCCTGAGATATCCCTTTGCTAAATGCAATATACCATGTTGCACACTGCAGGACAAACATTGTAGGCCTCAGATTCGCTGCAAAATCTGTGGAATGCTTAAAGCTATTTAAAAATCTTTGAAAACAATCCAGACAATGAAAATGCTGTTTCAAGGCAAAAGATGTGAGTCAGTCCAAGAGACTGGAGGTTTTCCAACTCTTCACATTGATTTAGAAGAGATTCAACCAATTGACCCAATTCAAATCGTTGGATGAGATGGCGTATAGGAAAAAAAGGAAGAAAGGAGATAGGATACTCAGTAATCTTTACTCTTCTGCCATTGTTATCAGCCTCCTTTAACATCCTAACAGCCTCATCAACATTGTCCTTCAACCACATAATCCATTGATGCTGCTTTTGCAGCTGTTTGATGAATCCAGTATTGCCAACATTGAGTGGATTTGGTTGCAGTATAACCGCATTTAGCAATTTCTCTTCAGTGAGGCTGATGGAATGCGTCAGAGATTCTGCAGCTTTTTCAAGGTCTCGCAAAGCTACACTGATATAGCCACGGTCCTTTACCTGCATAACTGAGAGTGCATGGTTGTACAACGCAATGAAATTGTCATCATTTTCTTCCACTGCTGTTGTGTACATCTCAATACTCTCTCTAAAGCGCCCCTGAAGTCTTAATTCATTTCCATATCTTATGTAGAAAGACACGGCAGAGGATGGAGATCTTCCTTTTTCCAAACACTCTTGGGCATTTCCCATTGCTTCCTGGAAACTGATCTTCAGGGTCTCTTCCGTTTCATTCTCATTGAAACGCGTCAGAAGCCACAGGCCCCAGCACTCGTGCATCGACTCAACAATCACATCAAGCTTTTTGAGGTCCTTATGTCTTTCATGTAGCTCATCCAGCAGTTTCAGATAATCAGAGAAGAGCTCTTCCTTCCTGTTCATTTTTGGAATATCTTCTCTAAGGTAGGATGACAGTCTTTCCTTCACTAACCTGTCTCTTGCCTCCTTTGCATCTGTAACAGCTGTTTTGTTTGGGTTTTTCAGAGGGGACAAAATTACATCCAGAGCTGCTGTTACTTCTTCACATGACTGTTGAGTGTTTTGTTCCTTATTCAACTCTTTCAAAGCTTCACTCAGCCTCCTCTGCACAACACCTAAATCTAATATGGAGAGGCACAAATCTCTCATAAGTCGTGCTAACATCTGGAAATGAGATGTATTTTCAACCATCTGTATCATGGTTGAAACTGAGAAATGACTGAAACACATGATCAGTTGAGCAGACCCAGGATTTCCCTGGCGTGCGGTTCGACCAAAGGCTTGATTCTCAACTCTGGTGTTTAGGGGTAGGAATGTTTGTACCACAAAGAGACCTCCAGCCATATTGACCTCCTCAGATACCTTAAGGTCAGTGCCCCGACCTGCCAGATTTGTTGCTACGATGACTTCTCTTGCCTGAAGTTGCCGACCAGTGATTTCAGAGGGGTCCAAGTTGCTGTTTGTGTAACATTTAGGATGGATGGAAAGATGTGAGAGGGAGTTTTTAACGGCTTTGGCTATAGTTTCGGCTTGGTTTATTGTCTCACAAATAACCAGTACAGCTCTGTTCCCACGGTAACTTGTGGCACTGACTTTTTCTTGGACAGCACTGCAGATTGCTTTCAGCCAGTCTTCCTCATCGTTCACAATTTTTCCCGTTTCCTCAAAAAGTTTTCTGCGTTTGAAGGAAGGTATGACACAGGTTTCCATACCTTCGTAAAGTTCCCGAAGCATTCCAATTTCCTCTTTGTTACCCAAAGTGCCTGAGATTCCATACACCTGGCCCTCGTACATCTTAAAAAGCCTCACATTGGACATGAAGTTTGTAATCACTGTCATGTTGCTCAACTTAGTCTGATGTTTCATTTCGAGAAATTGCTGTAGCCCGTCACTCCACCTCATGTTATTTCGTACAACTCCTGTGCAAGGGTAGTCAACTGGAATGACAGACCCACCCTGTATGATGTAGTCTTTACCCAAATCCATCTCTTTGGCCTTGAAGGCACTTCGTACCCAGACCTGCAGCTTAGCTTGGGTAAAATGCTGGAATCCTGGGATGTACGAGTCTTCAGGTGTTACTTCAGGGCACGTAAATTGAAGACCACTTCGAATCTTCTGCTCAACCCAACTGATACAGGTCTCTTTGTCTGAGAACAAGTGTCGGCATAGGCCTCCTTTGACGAACAATAAGGAAATCTTGTGCCGACCTCCCACCTCTCCATTTTCTGCCATGTTCACTTTCTGTTGACCATCTGCGTCTTCATAAAACAAACTGAAGTAATAGTTTGGAAGTATTTCTTCAGCCAGTTTAAAAAAGTCAGCAATCTGGGTCTGGGCGATACATTCAAGTTTTTGAATCACGTTTTGGGAGTTGAGCTGAGTTATGTCCTTAGTAAATCCATTTGGGAAAATGCCTCTGCCCTCAGACAGCTTCAAAATGTGCTGTACATCCGTTTCAGTGTTTTCCTGTAGAATCTGGACAAAGGACTGTATGGGCCCTGCTGTTTCCCCCCAACCCATTTTCTTGTGTTGACTTACTTCACACCATATTCTGGACAAAACAATGTTAAGATCCTGCATAGTAGGCATGTTGCTGCTGAGATAGACCACTTCCAGGCCTTTATCCAACATGAGAGAATCCACCTCATCGACAATGACACATTCAAACTTCCTGTCGGTCCTTATGTCCCTTCTATGGAAATGGTGTCTTAGCCAGTCACCCGCAAAGCTTTCTGTAGTGCCGTACACTACCTGATGCTGGTAGCATTTTTTCAGGTCCTCTTCAGAGGATTTATTTGTGTTGCAGTCTACTGTAAGGCCGAGTTTTGTATAGAAGACCTTCCAGGCCTGTGCATCCCGCTCGGCCAGCACTGGGGAACTGGAGATGATATCGACCTTTTGGCCATTTAAGGCTCTGTAGGCAGCGAACATGGCCACAATGCATGACTTGCCTTCACCTGTGCCCACCTGTAGCAGGTAGCTGTTCTGTGAGAGAGCCAGAATGCACCAGCTCACCATCTGTGTGAAACGAGGCATCCAGGGACGTTGTTTATCGTCCTTTGTTGTTTGGGCGTGTACTGCTTTGCACAGATCAAAGAGAGTTTTCTCCATTCCTTCTTCCAATGGATGCTTTTTATTGGGATCGAGGGCTTTGTAAACGTGTGACACAATATTTCTCACCCTCTTGATCACATTTTCATCAACTCTGTATTGTAGGGTGATGTCTTCAAGGATCTCCTCGAGATCTTTTTCTCTGTCTTTCCCTAATTCTTTTAAGAGTGTGGTATCATCAATTGTGGAATCACTCACCAACTGAATAACATCAGAATCTCTTACAAGCTTCAGTTTAGCATCAATTTTGTGGATTTCTATAGTGTGCAGTATTTTTGCCATCCAAGTGTCAAAATGGACAGTTTGTGGTTTTTGCAATTTAAAGCGCTTCACTAGAGCCTCAAAGAGCTTTTTTACATCTTCTTGACTCCACCTGATGTTTTGTAACAAACTCTGTAGTCTGGGAAGGCTCAGGTCCATATTGTAATCATCTTCATCCATGGTGTTTTGTGCTCCAAGTTGGACATTCACTGCATTGACCTAAAACCCTGGTGGCAGCTGTTGCAGAAAATAACGTAAAGCTGTTGGTAAATTTATTATATCACTGCCTATATATATATACACATGTGTGTGTGTGTGTATTTTTTTTAGGTTAAACAAATTATTAGCCTGGTAAACCAGGCTCTCATACTTCATTTCATTTTGTACAGAGGGTCTGGCCTTGCTGCCATTGACATTGCTGTATTAGGTAACAGCCAATCCTAGCCAATCAGCAAACAGAGGGAGTATTTGTGAGTGATGACACTGACTTTGTGGGCTACATTTGAATTGCAGTGCATAAGCAGGCTAATTGCATATGTGACGACCAGACGTTAGTGATTGGGTGAAGGCAGAGCCACTTGTTTTTAAACTTTAGCACCACACCTCCAAGAAGAAATCGTTTCTCAATGTAGCACTGCCAGGCCCTCTGTACAAATTGAAATGAAGTACGGGGCTGATTTACCAGGCTACAAATTTATTTATTTATTTATTTATTTATTTATTTATTTATTTATTTATTTATTTATTTATTTATTTAAAACATGGACAGTATTGCAATAGCCAGACTGTTCAGATATGATCAGATCAAATGTCAGTTATACAGCTAATAATACGGGTCACATGTCATAAATTTCCTCATGGTTTAAGCATTTATAAATAATTAGCATTTAATTTGCCTGCAGAAACATACCCCAACTGCTGTCAAACTAAATTGCCGAAAAGCCATTTGTCAGCGTTACTTACTTTGACAGAGAGGAACCTCTCAAAAGTAGCAGCAGTGTAACAGCATCTTAACCACTGAATCCCTTATTGCACGCCTGGTGTCTTCCGTATTCTGCAAGAAAGGTAAGAGTTGTTGTGGGTGTGCACATGGCTTATTACAACATACAGGGACAATACACTTGGTAGTAATGCTGTCTTGGACAGTGGAAACACATTGGCTAACAAAAATGATGATGAGCTGAGCAATGACATGAAATAAACTAATCTCTAGTCAAACCAAGACATTAGAAAGGCGTGTTTTTTTTTTTTTTTGAGAATACTTTGTTACAGAGACTCTATTGTTCACATACCTCACTAGTACTGCCTCCAAACAGACCTGCATAGCCATCAA
This sequence comes from Coilia nasus, assembly GCA_027475355.1. Lineage (NCBI taxonomy): Eukaryota > Metazoa > Chordata > Actinopteri > Clupeiformes > Engraulidae > Coilia > Coilia nasus. The sequence continues at coordinate 11,234,381 of CM050200.1, read as the reverse complement.
ATCTCCATACCGGGATATACTCGGATCACTAAGACCAAAACATTATACCAAATTATTAAACTTTTTAAAATGAACTCATATTTGTAACATTGTCCTGCATTTAATTACACATTTTTAATAAAGTAAATGCATAGTACAAAGATGATTGTACAATCACAGAATTAATTGACCACCACAAATCCAACGACCACAATCGATGATGAGAATCTCACATTTAAATTCTGTTGTTACCAGTGAAAGCAAATAAGCAAATAAACTTCATTATATTCCTTAAAAATGAAACTCTCTTTTCTGATTGGCTGATGAGGTGGGCATTAACTTTCTAGGAACTGGTGACCTTTGAAGTAGATCTAAAAAGTTGAATTGCATTGCATGTCAATGCGCTTATGAATGGTAACCATAACAACTCTAGTAGCCAAATTATCTGCTGAATTACTGTCTATTTCATGCTCTACTTTCCCCTAACAGAAGCTATAAAGAACCAATCGGTTATGTTGGTTGTCTGTGCATATTTTATCTTAAGGGAAATGTGGATTAAAATACTGTATTTCCTGGATGCAAACGGGAGATACAGTAAGTGGGATAATGACATTTGAGGTGACCGGTTCTGTGAAAATTATAACAATAATAATTATCCATTACTTAATGGACACATAAAGAATTACTGTACAGAAAATCCTATTAGAGAGATCAAGAAAGAGAATCCTTTATGAAATGTGAAATGTGAAGCGTTATGAAAGTGATTCCTATTTGACATTGTGATTAAACAGCACACCACAGCACACAGTGCACACAACAAAATTGCAACTCTGCTTTTAACCCATCACACATGTGAGCAGGTGAGACAGACAGACAGAGAGAGAGAGAGAGAGAGAGAGAGACAGAGAGAGAGAGAGAGAGAGAGAGAGAGAGACTGAGTGAGACAGACAGACAGACCTGAAGACTCATTCCTAAATATGTATCACAAATTAGTTGATATATTGGTCAACACAAATGCCTGCCAGGTAGTACAATTGTACTAAATATTGCACATACTTTTAAAACCAACTCATAACAAACTCTACCACAGATATAAGAGATTCCATTCTTACCAAATATTGGATGGGAAGTCGTCCGTCTGCTTTGGGGTATTGTCCTGTTATAACAATGCTCACTCAAACTCAGAGCTTTATATACAGTAGCATCCTTGATGGAACTCCCCTAAGATTTCCAGTTACTGTCATTCTGCTTTAATCAGATGTTGCGTTGTGTCTTACCAAACACAGACAACACGATGCCACCTTCTCAGGTGTTACTGTAAACATGCTCATTTTCAACAAGTGGCAATGTTGTATAAGTTTAATTTTATGTAGTTTTAATATAAAATCTACATTTGGGTGAGTTACAAAGGAGGTGGGATTTCCTGTTTGTTTTCAACCTTTTTTTAAATCACATGCTTGAGAGTAAATTGACCTACCTTTTTTCGTCACGTGATTTAGAGTAAACTTACCTATCCATGGGTGGAGCAGAACACAGATAGAAAGATAAATCTTAGCCACAACATGGAAACCGTGCCAAGACATGAGCCCATGATACCTGCACATAAAACCAAACATTGCACTTACCTGCAGATCTCTTATTCCAACTCTGTTCCTCATTCATGCTCCTATGTATTCATTGCAACAAGTAATGCGGTTTGTGGATAATACATGACAGAGATTGTTTCATTCTAATACACATCAGCTACCAATGTGCCAGGTGTTGCTGGAGTGAATGAAAGAGCCTCAAAACTATCATTATTTAAAAAAGTTTTAATGCACTGCAATGCAGTGCAAACAAGCAAATTGTTTAGTCAGTGCATATATAACAACAATGTAACTAACAAACATAAATAGACCTACTTACAGTATGGCTATCATGTGATTTGTTTACTTACAGTATGGCTATCATGTGTGTTGTTTTGTCAACAGAGCAAAGGTAAGTAAATGTGGCCAAGGCCTCAGGTCATGAACTGCTTTGAGCACCTGCCCCCTCAAAATATCTGTGCAATGGCCTGATGGACACATTTCATAACAAATGCCCAAGGGCAAAATACTTCACAGAAATGAGACAAAAAAACACTCTGTTGGGTGAACAATGGAAATTCCAATGGAAACCACTGGTGCCACGCCACGCCCCGCTTCCCAATTTGCACAGACACTTGAGGACTTGAGGTAAGTCATGTGATTTAAAGAAGGCTTGCGGGCTGGTGTGCTGAAGATTGGCACGGCTTTTTAACAACCAGCCGTGCAGGTGAGTGTAAATGACATAACTATGGGTCCTGCATATGCATCCCGGCATTTTTTTTGTTTGGGTGTTTGGGTATTGAGTTTCCTCATTTGCACAGACACGTCTGGTAAATCACGTGGTACCAGTATGCAGAAGATCATCTGATCAGCTGGTCGCAGATAAAAGTAATAATATTTTGTCATGGAATGCATAGGTGTACAGTATTAATAGGATAAACAAAACTGGGACACAAATTAGTACTAAATGTGCCTTTATAAACATAACTACTGCTGTGAATTCATGTAAATAGACCTATAGGATATGTTGAAATCCTTTCAAGAATAAGAGCATCTTCTCCTGACAAATTTGGCATAACCATTAAATCAAGTCTATCACAGCATTTAAGTCTATTATTTAAGAACTGCTTTAACTGAACCCCTTTAAAACACCTGTGCAATGTCCTGATAGAGATGCTTTATAACAAATGCGATAGGGCGAAATACTTTACCGAAGGGAGAAGAAAAACGTCAAAAAGAAACCACTGGTGGCATGCCAAGCCACTGTAGACTGGCATATGCCCAAGTTTTGGCACCCTTGAAAGTTCTTTCACTTTCCCTTTGCTTCCATACCTAGTGTGCAGTAATCTTACAGTATATGTCTTTCTGCACATTAGTTTGGCCATTTACTCAATTTAAATATTTTTAGTGTATCAAGTGTTTTGTGGGAACTGAGTAGTCATGTTTAAATGTTTACAACGCTGTTTTTAGCTGTGATTGCTGCTCATCACATTGACTGACATGTTTTTTAGTAGTTCATATAGTTTAGTTTTTTAAATAGCCTATGTTTGTCATTGCAGTTGTCTTCATGTAAAATGCAGTCTAGAAAGATTTGGGTTTGTAATTTTGTGGGGGTGGGCGGTGGGGTTGAGTATTCCCCAAGACACATCAGTGCTTTTACCAATCAGCAGTGACTTGGAGTAACCGATTTTTTGTTTTCATTTTAAAATCTAGGCTTAGGCCTACAGGACATGTTGCATCAGCTAAATTATTTATTATGATGATGATGATGATGATGATTATGATTATTATTATTATTATTATTTTCCCCTCGGAGGGGCAATGTCAGTCGAGGAGGGAATATGGGCAGTTGCCCGGGCAACCTGACCAACCCCCCTGTGCACTGTGTCATTAAGTGTATACTGTATGACTGGGGGTCATGTTCAGAGGTGTGCTTCCCACGTCAGCATATTTGGTTTGTGTATTTTTACTGTCTCTTCCTTTGCACAGGCTCTTCTGGTAAATGACGTGGTATGAAAAAAAGGCTTGCGGAGGCTTTGTAACAACAACAACAATGAATGTTACAACGGGCCAACTACTGTGATTCACCCTGTGAAGTATCAACATTTTCAGTTACATGAATATACTATGTGGTGTTTTGGTAGTTGCACACAGCTATTTCTGATGGCAACTGTAAATAATCTAGCAAATGACTGTTCAAAATGTAAAAAAAATGTACTGTATATTAAACAGGTACCAGTGCCATAGTTTTATAGAATGTTGTCAACCACATTTAGTCGCCCGATCGCAAGAGCAAGACCAAGTTGAACTTTGCGTTACTGCAAAACAACTGTTCCTGAAAAGAAGCCCTGGAATGGTAATGTCCCTACGAAGAGTCATTTACATGACCGGGCTCCCATCCAAACCTTATTATAGTAAGTTCACTCAATGTTAAGTTCAGGTTTAGGAACATTTATTGCAACACAATTGGTCAAGTTTGTAGAAGATCTATTTTAGTTTCATTTAAATGCACAACTCTAGAATGACACTCTCATGTTAACTACAAACAAGACACTCAGAGGAAAACCAGACAATGTACAATTTGTATTTTTATGTAATGATGTAATTACTACAAGTTTGTACCAGTGTATGCGTGTGTTTAAGCTGCCTGCTCCCCACACCACTGTACATTTATAATAAGACTGACAGGCCAACACTATAAATACATCCATAATATAAATATCCAAGACGGCGAAAAGTACCATTTTGTGTGATATTTATTTAAAAATCACATTTAAAAGAAAAAAACATTGTACACATCACCAATAATGTAACCGCTAACATATAATGTAACCCAGCATTCACCAGTTTTAGCTATTGCCTAATGGTTAAGCCTTCAGATAACCCTGATACATATAGAATACCCAGATACACATTTAGCACCATTTCCCCTGTCAAAAATCAGTGTGCACTTCAAAAGAATATACTGTAACCCCACACTGCATGGTACTTCCTTTATTGCAAGCGTTTCAGCCCCATGGCCTTTATCAAGGTGAAATCAGATCAAAATGGCATTTGCGTAATGAAGGATAGTGTCTCTGTGTTGCAGTTGCATAAAAAGAGGACGTTTGTGTTAAACAATTCAGATAAATGGTATCTCCAAAACAAAAAACTGTTTATTTTTGTATATCTGTAACTTCCTTACTAGACATTGTGGGGTTAGATGCCTTGCTCAAGAGCATCTCAACCATGGGTAGGGTGGGATTTGAACCAGCAACCTTCCGATTGCAAGACGAACTCCCTAACCACTAGGCCACAGCAGCCCAATATAGTAACAAATGTAATGGCAAAGAATAGCATCGTTATGTATTCATAGAGAGCTTGGGGGTGATCTCTGCCTCCACAACCTCCTTCATTTCCACCAGCTCTGCCAGAATGGTCTCAAAATGGCAGGATGTGTTCCTCATTTCATTGATGAACTTCAGCATGTTCGACTTGATCTCATTCGCCTTTGCCATCGAGATCCTGCCAGCGCTCTCCCTGTCCGCCTTCTTCTTCAGCTTGTTCATCTCGTGGATCTCCTTGGCGTCCTTGGCGATGAAGACCACGTCGAGGATGAGCATGAGACCGGATAGCACGGCCGTCATCTTGCTCGCCACGCTCACGGCACGCGTTGCCTGGGCTGCCACGCGACCCACGTTGACGGCCTTCGCCAGCCGGACCACCTGCAGCAGCCCCGCCGCCCCGCGTCCCGAGCTCACTCCGGCCTGGAGCTTGTGGGTCATCACCGCAAACTTGCGGTACTCTTGCATCTTGGCCACCCTGCAGTTGATCTTGTTTAGGCTTATCAGCACGGGGTTGACCTTGTCCTGGAAGTCATTCAAGATGTCCTCGATGGTCTTGCGCAGGCTCTTCTGGCGGACCATGTTGGCAATGTTGGACGCTGCCCCTGTAGCGCCCCCTGCTGCCGCTATGCCCACGCCCACGGCTGTAACCGCCAGCGAGGCGCCCAGGGTGAACGGCGCTAGGACGAGACCGACGATGGAGGTGATTCCCCCTGCCGCGCCGATGACCCCACCGGTCAGGCTGCCGATGGTGGTTTTGCGGTGCATGGTCTCCAGCTGGTCGGTGATGTCATCCAGCTTTCTGATCTGCCCTTGGAGATGCTGGTGGTCTTGGTGGAAGAAGGCACAGAAGATCTTCAGGTTCTCCACCAGCTCAATTACCATTTCGTTCAATAACCTGAGAAGTGAAGAACATAGAGAAACATCATTGAGATATTAGCAACAATTGTGTGTGTGTGTGTGTGTGTGTGTGTGTGTGTGTGTGTGTGTGTGTGTGTGTGTCCTTACTCTTCATCCTCCAAAAATGAACCTTTGCCATCGATACCTAAAAAAACATTGTGTATATCACAATTATTTCTTATGAATTAGATTGCCATTACAAAGCATGCCATTACTTTTAACTATACTCAGAGTATGAAACTCAATGCCAACTCACCCATTGAATACAGAAGACCTGTGTCAAATTCCTTTTTTAATTCCTGTAATCAAAACGTTTTCATTGTTTTACATGGTGTGGATTATATTATCTACATTTCTCTGCATTGTTGCATTATTACCAATTGTTGAAAAGTTGATGAAATGAATCAGTGGACTAAAAAAGTTGACAAGATTACCTCAATTGGGAGGTGTTTTGGTATACGGCGAGCCAAGATTGGTTTCTTCAGAACATCATTGATTGATGGTCTCTTGGCCGCGTGGACAGTGAGTAACTCCTTGACGAGATCCTGCAGATCTTTAGAGTAGAACTGTGGCAGGCGGAGATTCGCCTCATTCTTATGTGCCGCAATGAAATCTCCGTCTGTGTAGGTCTTTTTGATGTACCATAACAGTCAAAGACAAACAGTTCGAGAATTGACAATGTAGAACACACAGAGAAAGAAAATAGAATAGAATAGAATAGAATAGAATAGAATAGAATAGAATAGAATAGTCAATTACACAACCAAATGATCAGAACATGGGTAGTTCATACAACCAAGTCAATTTAAAAGAAAAGAAAGAAAAACACTCTTACTAGCTTGCACAGATAATAGAGCACCAAACCCAGAGACCAGACATCACTGCAAACATAAGAAACTGCATCAGACCTTTTGGTTTTGGCTTCCTTGGCTGAACTATGACTTCTGACACAAGAGGTGAATGGTGCAGTACCTTGAGGTGTTGTACGGTCGGTTGTAGAGTACCTCGGGAGCCATGTAGGGCAGTGTGCCCGCACAGGTTTGTGCATAAGCGTTTGGTCTAAAAGTAAAAAAATTCTATTCATGATCAAAAAACATACATGAGCTATTTCACAATGGCATTTGTGGTGAGGGTTCATGCATGCTAAGACACTGTTCAGAAAGGGCATGAGCTTGTCATTCTTTTTCATTAGCTACATTGAAATAAAAATAAATAAGTAAATAAATAAGAAGTAGATCATGAGTTTAGCAGTGTTCAGGAGTCTGATGGCTGAAGGGAAGAAGCTGTCTCTGGAACGTGTTGTCTCTGTGCGGATGGACCTAAACCGTCTTCCAGAGGGCAGAAGTTCGAACATGTAGTGACATGTATGAGAAGAGTCCTTGATTATTTTGGAGGCTCGGTTTAAGCTGCGCTCAGTGTACAAAGAAAGGACTGGAGTGAGATCACAACCAATGACGCCTGAGGCCTTGGTCACAATCTTCTCCAGTTTTTTTCCTGGTGTGACTGCCTGCACTTCCATACTAGACAGTGATGGCAGAGGTAGTATCTTATTATTGCGAGGTAAAACAGGATTAGGTGGTAGTGCACATTATAGTTTCAGTTTCACTGTCCATGCATGCACATAGCAGGCTAGAAGGAGATTTCACATGGATGGCTTGGCTAGTTGTAGTCAAGGTGTCCCTTTTGTACTAAATATGCCTGCCCCATGAAAACCTGTCTTCACCTCAACAATATGTCAGCCATGGCTGGAGGCAGTGTAGACACATTGTTCAGATGAAATGATTTCAGTCTGGTATACTGACCTTGTTTACGTAACACTAGTGGTGTAACCAGTTTGCTTGGTTGCATATTTATTTGGATTTCCATATCCTTAATCCTGCTTTTTATTTACAGTCTCAAAGCTGCTCAGAGCTCAACACCTTCATCCCTGTCTCAGATTGATGCTTAGTCACGTGTCTGTCATTTTCATTTTTTATATTTTCCTTACTTCGTAGCATAGAACAGGACAAACTGTTTTGGTTCCATCCTAAAAGAACAACTTTGAACTATTTTTCAAGGTAGCAGCCTTTCTTACCCAGGAAGCTTTTTGGATATTCCAAAGTCCCCAAGTCTCAGTGTCCCCTTCATTGTCACAAATATGTTCTACGATACAAAAGACACCCAGGAAGACTTTAACAGTCATGTATTCAGTCATTGTATGTTCTAACCCTACAACAAACAAACATAAGATCTTTACCTGTGGTTTGATGTCTCGGTGGATAATGTTCTTATCATGGACATGTTTTACAGCAAGACAAATCTGGACAAACCAGTCAAGAACCTACACGCACACATACACACACATGCACGCAACGAGTTACCGAGTGCCAATATTCACATTTCTGAAAAAAATGACCATATGTTTTTTTCTTCTGTGATAATCTGTATACAAGTAACATTTGTACTTGATAGAAGACATACATTGGGTTATTCTTTGAATAGTTGAGAATATTATTGTGCTTAAATTAAGTATGACATCCTTACCTCTTTCTCTTGAAAGTGGAATCCCTTTTCTAGCTGATCGTCCAATATCTTGCCAAGGTCACCCAGCTCACAATATTCCATTGCTATAAACAATTTGTAACCTTCTGTCAATTCCAAAGAAAGATAGTGACATGACATATTAGTAAAATATTCTTGAAATGGCTGATTTAGCATTTCTACCATATGAAAGGTATTCAGTCATCATTCATATGTACAAATATCTTCTGAATATGGGCCCCATTATCACACAAAAACACATGCACACACACACACACACACACACACACGCACACACACACACACACACCCACACACACACACACACACACAATAATAATAATAATAATAATAATAATAATAATAATAATACCTGCAAATGATTCTTTGTACCGAACAATGTATTGGTGATCCATGCTCATTAGAAGATGAATCTCATGCTTTGCGTTTTTGAGATCGTCCTCTGAGAGCTGCATAAGAAACAAACAACAGGTTGGCTACAAAAAGGATCAAAGGATCACCGATATATTACAGGGCAGTATACTACAAAGGTGGTCAAGTGACAAACTATTTTTATTATTTAACCTTAGAGGTAGTCATAAATCCGATAACAGAAGAGCAGTGTGGTGCTTCTGTAGTTAAGAGAATAAAGCCCTGGACTCTTCTAATTGTAACTCTACTAACAGGTTTATACCTTTGGTAAAACTGTCAGGTTTGTCACTTAACCACCTTTGTGTTATTGTATACCCCCTGGTGGGCTCAATGACAAAGCACTCCAACACACAAAGTCCCAAATTATCAACAATATTTCACCCATGGAAATAACACTATGGCCTCACCAGTTTGATCTCTTTGAGGATATAATTCTCTCCATCGTGTTTGCACTTCACCAGGATAGCCTTTCCAAAACCCCCTTTGCCAATTTTTCTTATTTTGGTGTATCCGTGCTGCTCCAGCAGACGGTGAGCATTGCCCATTGTGGAGACAATTAATTTAAATACCGAATATTACACTTTATGAATATAGAAGCAATTACTATCTCCACATCTATCTGCTGTCGTCCGTATTTCTGTCTATTACTCCTCCGGGATATCAATTCATGTTTTTTTTTTAAATATAATATTTTTGGAAAATAGAAGACTGAGGTCTTCATAAATGTACTGTAGCTCTTTGTGTAGTCACGGTATTTATGTCCTGATGGTAAAGGAAGACAAAATGTAACTGGTTCTTTGAAATGAGGCGTGGTGACTGCCGGTAACTTGAGCATTTCACAGCTCCACATACACATACTGGCAAACATCCAAGACAGTTGATTGGTTGTTTTGATGCCATGAAGAGTCTGCTCTAAAAGTATTATCCAAAACCTCCATTGCCAAGTATCATGTGTCTGTAAGGTTCAATTATGTTATAGCTGGTTCAGCAGTATCTTCTACAGCTCTAAATGTCAAATACCATAGTTATTAAATTAAACTGCTTTTTATTATGTAGTCAGATCATTCCAGGCATAATCGCTTGCACTGTTGTTCCAATCTGGACAGTTCACTTTTACTTTCACTTAGACTTTTTTTTGACATTATGTTTGTGACATAATGAAAGCCACAAATTCTCATGCTTCAATGCAATCGTATTATTTGTCATCCGCAGTGCACTTCATTGTGCATCTCTGGAATGACAGAAATCCGGAGTGGCAGGACAGTATTTTTTTTTATTGTACCCCTTAATACAGAACATGGGTCGTTGTGACATAAGTATGATTATGAATATACAAGTAAATGCACCACCATAAACATGTTCTTGACTGGATTTGATTACCTGAGATGTGGGGTACAGTACTGCAGCACCTATTCGCCTGTCACAGCAAACGTGCTGTGGAGCTGAAGTCTTGAGATCTGGTCAATGTTTTTTTGGCCGCTTTTGGATCATTGGAGTGGATTTGGGCAGCTGTGGCCTAATGATTAGGGAGTTGGTCTTGGGATCAGAGGGTGGAAGGTTTGAATCCTGTACCAGTAGGAAGAATGTGGGTGGGGGAGTAAAAAACTAGGGCTCTCCTGCACCCTCATCAATGGCTGAAGTGTCCTTGATCGCTTTGGATAAGAGCGTCAGCTAAATGTAATTTCTTTCTTTGGTCCAACCGTTCCCATCAATCAATATCCCTACTCTTTTAACCATTCTGTGTGCGTCTCTTTATATTATGTACCAGCGAGTGAGCCGAAACATCTGTCCACTACTTTAGTTGTCCAACCTGCTCTCTGACAGGTTGATGTGTTTCCCTGAAGAAAGATTTTATGATTGATGCAGCCTCTTTCAGCAGCATGATTCTGTCAGATAAAAGAGATAATAAAGTGTGTAGCTTGTCCAAATAAATGTTCAGTCGTGATTTTCTTGTCTGGCTTATCATCCCAAAAGCTGAGATTAGGTTGACATAGTCAGTCAGTGTCTCCCATTGCTGATGGTTATTGTGCATGGAGTCACTACAAGTCACTGAGCATTAGGATTCCAAAGGCTATTGTCACTAAATCCATCCAGGTGTCTTTCTGTCTGTGACTTATCAGTTGTTATGTCTCAGTGGCTCTGTTGAGTGACAAAAATCTTGAATGGTGGGACTGAGTGTTTTTTGTTGTTTTTTTTTTTTTTTTGTAATCATACAGTGCAAAACATGTGTTGTCACATATGTAAAGGACCACTATACAGTGTCTTGTAAAACAGTATGTTTGAGACAGATGTCTTCTGGCTGGCATAAAAATGTTTTAAAAGTATTGTTGAGATTAATCATATTTAAAGATTAGTTAGCCAAAGTTTAACCTGGGATAGTCACAGTCTGTCTTGCAAAAAAAGAGAAAACGTTCAGAACTTCAGAAGGTGCCAATACTTAGAGAGGAAATGGAGAGGAGGGAAAAAGAAGCCAACAGAAATGTTGTCTTTGATTTGATCTCTTTGATGCAGATAATGTTCTCGTGTATGTATCATGAACATACTTTGCATACATCTGGTCAAAGGTGTTATTCACCAAACACGTAGGTAGCAGGGCACACAGTACCAACATGCATGCACTTCAAGCATGCAGGTCAAAGCCATTGTTTATGAAACTGTGTTTGAGAAAGATGTTATCTGCATCACATGTTTTAAAGTGCTTATTTAAAAAACAAGTGAGCATTTTATTAACTCTCTGGGGGATTCTTCATCTCTTCTCTCCTTTTTAACCATACCCTTACGCCTTAAAGTAAACTAATGATATGTCTGTGGAGAGCAATGCAGTGACATATTCTCTGTGGTTTCAATAAAATAAAAACAAATTTTCATCAAAGTGCAATACTATAACATCTATCTATCTATCTATCTGTCTGTCTGTCTGTCTGTCTGTCTGTCTGTCTGTCTGTCTGTCTGTCTGTCTGTCTGTCTGTCTGTCTGTCTGTCTGTCTGTCTGTCTGTCTGTCTGTCCGTCCGTCTGTCTGTCTGATTCACAAACCCCAACCATCTCTCAGTTACAGTAAGGCCCATAATCTGGCGTGATGAACCCTCAGGGCACCTGGAGGGCTGTATCTGTGCTCCATGTGCCCCCTGGTGGTGAAAATGTGAAATTGACACACACACATTCAGTTCAGGAGCCTTGAGCATACAAACAACTTGAAAATAATGCAGATGTTTAAAATCTGTTACTTTTTTTTTTAAATCTTGCCTTTAACTAACAATGCTAAATGTAATAAATACTGTATATGTCTGGAAAATGCCATGTGTGTCATTCACAAGTAGCAAAGGATGAACAAGAAGATTGAAAAACATTTATTTTTAAACAGCATGGCATCAGGCATGTGAATATCACTCACCCAATTACACTTTCCCCAATACTGCTCACTGCCCTTCAGTCTTCAGAGAAGCAAAGATTCACCCTGACTCAAATGTACACAACACCTACACACATTCAAATAACACACACATGGACACAGACACAAACACACATCTACTGCACAGCCAACATCTGCAGACACAAGGTAAAACAGAAATGTGCATCAGCTGCCATCGGTACTAACCATGACCATGCCACTGTTGTTCACATTTGTCCATCACTAAGAGCCTTTTGGTCTGCAGAGCAAAGCATGGTCCAGCCCTCCAAAGACATCAGTTGTCTTTGGTCCAGCCCATGGTCACTCACAAAGCTTTATAGTCGATGAGCTACTGTAGACAGGTGCAAGGGGACCATTGTGCCACCCTTACATTGTTTTCCTTCATCAAACAGCCAGTGGTCAGTGAAAAGGCCCCTACTCTGAGCAAGGCACAGGTTTTCCACCATTGTTATAACTATAGTATAACTAAACTGAAAGTATGTCCTGTGACATTCATTGTAATAGCTCAGGCCTCATCTGCCATTCTGTGGCTTCAGGGTCCTCCTTGCCTATACTGTCACAATATAATGCTATTTAAGATTAATTGTCACAATGCACAACTGCAAAATAGCATTTCTGGTTTTGCTTGAATACAGACAAAAATTCACCACTAGGGGGCCCCACAAGGACAACCAGGGAAACTTGCTGTAATCCTGTGTTAAAATATTTCAGAATAATTTGACCACAAAAGTGCAATGAGCAATGATTTTATTTAACACATGACATGTTGACAAGGTTATAGCATTTTACAGGAAATATATAATTTTCCATTTTAATATTTACGTTTCTGTTCGAGACCATGACATAACTGTTTTAAAAAATGATGTGTCTATATGGGGACAATAAGCATTTGAATGATTAAAAGTGGAAAGAAAGGTTAACAGAGGGGGAAACTTAACATGATAAACAAATATGCAGGCATACAGATATTTACTAACATTAAACTTCAGCTTATAGATTATTATTCTAGTTTTTTTCAGTGAGCTGAAAAAGTACACGCAGTGGTAAAGAATCCAGTGATTTTCTAAAATGTTACAACAGAATATATTTTTTCAACAATAATTTGTTTTGGCGAATTATACAAGAGTTGAAAATAATCACTCAGCAAAAAGACAGTTAAGCAGAACAAATGAGTTTTCATTTGAGTTTTCACCATTTTTCCTTTACATTGTTTAATTCATTAATTACTTCATGATTCATGATTCATTATTCAGTGACATAGTGGAGTGTCATATTTATGATTGTTTTTTTTTGTCTGGAGCACTGAAACTGCTGTCTTAAACTGTGTTATGAGTTTGCACGGTCAACTTCTCTAACTCATCTACAACCTCTGTTAATGCTTTAGCTGTGTCCTTCAACTCATCAATGAACTCAAGCATCTTAGAGTCAGCTCTTGCACGTTGCTCTCTTTTTCTTATCCGATGTATCTCTTTGGAATCACTAGCAATTGTAAAAACATCAAAGATTACGCTGAGGCTGGTAAGAACTGGTATCAGTCGGCCAACCACACCGACTGCCCTTTCAGCTTGAGCTGACAGAGTGACAAGAGAAGTCAGGTCTAGGATCTGAGTAAAACCTGCTGCTGCTCTTCCAGTACTAATCACTGCCTGGAGACCATCTACAGCACTGTGAAACCTGTTCAGACTCTCCATGGCAGGTTTGAGCTCTCTCTCACAATATTCCAAGATATCTTTGATTTTCTCTTGAAATGTTTTACTCTGGACCATCTTGGAGATGTTGGAAGCAGCACCAGTGAGCCCACCAGCTGCTGCAACACCCACACCTACACCTGTCACTATCAGAGAAGCTCCTACGGTGAAGGGTGCCAGGGCGACTCCAACCAGTGAGGTGATACCACCAACAGCACCAATCACTCCTCCAGATAGACTGCCGATTGTTGCGCTCCTGTGCATAGCCTGCAGCTCTTCTGTAATCTCCTCCAGTTCTTTGATCTTCTTCTTAATACGTTGATGTTTCTCAGGAAAGAACGATTTTATGAACTTTGCATCCTGCCTCAGCTGTGTGATTCTGTAAGTTGAAACAGTATCAGTATTTTTAATCCTCAAATGTAGCATATCCATTCATTTATAATATGCTTTGTAGAAACAAACACACAGACAGTAATATTATTGTAAGGGCTTTTGAGCAAATGTGTTAAACAAGAGACAAGAGGCAAGATGAAGTAATGTCTTTAAACACCTGTCGCTGTTATCTTGAGCGTCCAGATGGCTACTTGAAGACATTTCTATCTGAGGACAGTCAGTAAAAGTAAGAGCAATAATTAGCGTGACATTTATTATATGAAATACATTTATTCCATGTCAATTCAACTATAAGGCTGTGATCATGCTGGTGATTCAAGCAGCAGAAAAGAGGAATTACCATATCTCTGTGTGTTGGTAATGAACTCTGGAGGAGTTTTCAAAGGGGCCAGTTGTTGGATTGTTTTCCTCCACGAGAAGGAAACTCACTGCCTTCCTTGAAACGTTTCTTGTGTCTGAATTAAGCGTCACACACCTACGGTGTTCTTATCTGTGCCCTGCAAACATCTTGTGGTGGGATTTTCCACAGGTCACCCTGAGGATAAGGAGATGATAATTAAGGGGATATAATATTGTGGACAATGCTATGAGGTTTACATGAGATTTACATACTAGTAAAACAATTAATAGCCTAATAAAGAAATCAGAATGCTACCCACGGACTCACTTTTCATGCTGGTGAGTGGTGTCTTTACATTTCCATATATGCCTAGAATTATTGTATTGTGTTGTAAAGAGGTGCATAGCTGCATTGGCATGACATAGATTGATGTTCTTTATTGATACCAAGCTGGGAAATTAAAGATAATAGGCAATAGAATGATTTATTTTTGTACATTGTCCCCAAACACCTACATAAAACTGCCTTAGAATTGATTTTAACACAGATTAGCTAGCACAGATTAATCAATGGTACAGACATGTTTAACCAATAAACACAAATGCAATATAAACAAAAAGTCAGTATATATTATATATACCTTACTGTCCTGAACTGCCACTTTCAAAAAAACAAAAAAAAAACATGACCTTTGTCAGGTAGTTAACCAAAACAGGATGTAGATTTAGGGGACTGGTTGTGAGTATGGGCCTCTATGCACTTAATTTACCACCAGTACTGTGACTGTAATTTGCTGTTTGATGCAGTAAAAGTGCAGGTCAATGTAATTCAGTTTAAGCAGACCACACATTTAATTTTGTGACATATTCAATGAATAGTTACACTTAAACGTCATCTGGACATGACATTTTGCTTGGTGAAAACTGAAACAAAAGGGTTGTAGAAAGGAAGTAGCTATTTGCAAAGCCCAGAAGCATACGTGACATATGTCAGACAGTCAACAAGAACAGGGTACAGTATAGAGATGTGGGTTTCAGTTTTAGTGTTGTAGAGTCTCTTCGCTGTGGGTCACACCACATCCCGTTCACCGTTAGTGTGTGGGGGAGCAGGAGCAGGGGTCGTGGACAACTCGCTGCTGTCACGTGTATACACACAACCCCTGCGCTCCTCTCCTGGACTAACCATCTGGCTCTTCCTAATGCTATGGTCCTATTACCGAAAAAGCCCATGCACCGTATAGGCTGACCAACTGCAATTTCACCACATGTCCTACAGTCCCAGTATCTCTATGCACATGGCAAATAAATGTCCTTGTATCCTTGTAAATGTTACATTACATTACACTTGGCAGACGCTTTTATCCAAAGCGACTTACAATAGAGCATTATTACATTATTTATAATTTATAAAGCACATTTAAAAACAGCATGCACAGACCAAAGTGCTGTACAGAGGGTGGCTAAAAGAGCAATACGCAATAAGATACAAACAACAGAAATCAAATCATAGACACGTAGCAGTAAAAAGAGTAGGCAGGATAAACACAGATTAACGATAGGCAAAGCCAACTAGGCCTCCACAGAACAACAAGTACATGACAATAGTGAAAGACACACACATGATTAAAAAAGATAAGAAATAGACAGCTAAGAGGGAGCAAAGGGTAAAGAGTATAGGTGGGCTTTGGGCCTGGATAAATTATGGCTAAATTAGCAACTCTGGTAGTTGGTTAAAAATTGGGTTACTTTTCTATTAGGCTAAATTTGGCCAAGCAGAGTTTCAAAACTCTATAGGCTAAGACATTTCACAGCATTATATGACTGAAAGTTATGCAGGGATCATACTAAGCTAGGAGCTATAAAATGTCCACAGAAAATAAGAGCATTTTGAAGAGAGAGAGAGAAAAGCGCAGAAATGCATCAAAAGTAAATGTATCATTGCAGAGTTGGTTACAAACAAGCAGGTAAAGCAGAGACATTATGATAGAAATGACAGCCTCTAAATAATTAGGTGTGGCGTACACTGTCTACATGTAAGATAAATAGAGGAGTAAAATCCAGCTTGATATTTTCCCCCAGTCTGCCCCTGATCTACAGATTATAATGGTGGGATAGCCTTTGGATATGAAGACTTTATTAATATGTTCACCAGCGTTATTTTAGATTTTTTTTTTTTTTCAGTTTTTAAAACATACATACAAGAGGAGAAAAAAAGTGAAGATATGAACAACAGGAACAAAAATGAAAGTGTTAAAAACTGTAACTGTAAAATGTGAGAACAATAAAACATTCGGAATTAAATCATTCTCTCACTTTTGTTGGTAGCTAATCACTAGATGAAATTAAATAGTCGTAACATAATTGTTGACTCACCTAATGTGACATCCATGCCGGCATATCAGAATATAAGGTGAAGCAAGATTGACTATGGCACTTCACTCACTGTGTGCAGGGTCCTCATAAAAAATACATACGCCACTTTCAAAAAAAAAAATGACCTTTGTCAGGTAGTTAACCAAAACAGGATGTAGATTCAGGGGTCTCGTTGTGAGTATGGGCCTCTATGCACTTAATTTACCATCAGTGCTGTAATGTGTTGAATTTGCTGTTTGATGCAGTAAACATACAGCTCAATATAATTCAGTTTAAGCAGAAAACACATCTAACCTTGTGACATATTCACTAAATAGTTACGTGTAAATATCATTTGTACATGACATTTTGTTTGGTGAAAAGTGAAACAAAAGGGTTGTTGAAGGGAAATCGCTATTTGAAAAGCCCAGAAGCATACGTGACATATGTCAACCACAACAGGGTTTAGCATACGGGACATATGTCAGAGAGTCAACCAGAACAGGGTTTAGCATACGTGACATATGTCAGAGAGTCAACCACAACAGGGTTTAGCATACGTGACATATGTCAGAGAGTCAACCAGAACAGGGTTTAGCATACGTGACATATGTCAGAGAGTCAACCACAACAGAGTTTAGAGGTGTGGGTTTCAGTTTCAGTGTTGCACTCTTCGCTGTGGGCCACACCACATCGAGTTTACACATCGAGTTTAGTGTGTGGGGAGCAGGAGGACGTGTTATGTGGACAACTTAATGCTGCTGTGCTGTCATGTGTATACAGTAGACACAAACCCTTGGCTCCTCTCGCTCCTGGACTAAACATCTGGCTCTTTCTAATGTTACAGTAATATTAACAAAACGGCCAGAGAGAAAATATAGTGTAACTGTGTTTAACTGTGATGGTGTACAGGCTAAATAATTAACCGTGGCAGTTGGTGAAAGGCTGGGTTGGGTTAGTTTCATGCTGACCAGATGCTACACAATACCTGTGAGACATATGTTGTCTGGTTGGCTGGTTGGTCAAAATGTTTTAAAAAATATTTAAGCATTAGTTAGCCACAGTTTAAGCCCTGATAGTCACATTCTGTCTTACAAAAAAAAAAAAAAAAAAAAACATTCAGAACTTCAGAAGGAGCCAATACTTAGAGAGGAAATGGAGGTCGGAAAAAGAAGCAAACAGAAATGTTGTCTTTGATTTGCTGTCTTTGATGTGTAGACAATGTTCTTATCATGAACATACTTTACATACATCTAGTCAAAGGTGTTATTCACCAAGCACGTAGGTAGCAGGGCACACAGTACCAACATACATGCACTTCAAGCATGCAGGTTAAAGCCATTGTTTATGAAAATGTACTTGGGACAGATGTTGTCTGCCTGACATGTTTTAAAGTGCTTATTAAAAAAAAAAACAAGTGAGCATCTTATGGACTCTCTGGATCTTATGAATTCTTTATCTCTTCTGTCCTTTTTAACCTCTTACCCCTTAGAGTAAACTAAAAATATGTCTGTGGAGAGCAATGCAGTGACATACTCTCAGTGGTTTCAATTAAATGTCAAATCATTTATTCATTCACACTTAAAATAAAAATAAATGTTCATCTATCTATCTATCTATCTATCTATCTATCTATCTATCTATCTATCTATCTATCTATCTATCTATCTATCTATCTATCTATCTATCTATCTATCTATCTATCTATCTGTCTATCTGTCTGTCTGTCTGTCTATCTGTCTGTCTGTCTGTCTGTCTGTCTGTCTGTCTGTCTGTCTGCGTTATTCACAAACCCCAACGATCTCTCAGTTACAGTAAACCCCATAATCTGGAGTGATGATCCCTCAGGGCACCTGGAGGACTATGTGTGTGCTCCAGGTGCCTCCTGGTGGTGAAAAGCGGAAATTGACACACACATTCAGTTCAGGAGCCTACAGTGTACACACAACCTGAAGCTGATGTAGACGTTCTACATCTGATATTCTTTCAAGCACACTCTTGCCTTTAACTAACAGTGCTAAATTTCATAAATACTGCATATTCAAAAGTACCAAATAAGGATGAACAAGAAGATTGAAAAACATGTATTTTTAAATGGCATGGCATCAGACATGTGAATATCACTTGCCCAACTACACTTCCACCAATACTGCTTCCTGCCCCGCAATCCTCAGAGATTTACATAGCCACAAATGCACCCCCACAAATGCACACCTACAGTACACACATGCAAAGAGCGGTCATCATCGTGAGAGCGTGGCTGTTGTTCACATCTTGCCATAACAAAGAGCATTTTCAGCTGCAGAGCAAGGCCTGCTGGTCTAGCCTTCCAAAGACATCAGCTTTCTGTGGTTCAGCCCTTGGTGGCTTTATACAGCTTTATAGCCCACAAGCTGTCTTTGGCTGGAAGTAAGGCTGCATATGAAGCTAAAACTCTATATACTATATAGTGTACAGTACATTATACTATATACTATATATATAGACTACAGTATATTAACACAAAAGAATCCCAGTGATCTCATAACAGAAAGTCACATGTCTCCTGTCTGACATTAAGACAATTATTTTTTATTGAAAAACACTTTGTGTTTGTGCATGTTGCAATTAAACCCACTTAGAATAATTATGCTGTTAGTTTACATGTGTGTTTTATATGCCTAAACACCAGCCTTACTCCTGCCTACAGAGTTTGTGGGCCCACTCTCTGCCTAATGCTGTGAGGATCAAATCAGTCCCAGTTTGTCTTTATGGGTGTGGATAGTGGGAGCAGTGGTGAGAGTCAAACATAGCCTGGTAAACACGCCCCTCGTACTTCATTTCATTTCGTGCAGAGGGTCTGGACCGGAGTCTCTTGAGGAGCATTTGGCAAGTCGCAGAAAGTACGGTCCAATCAGCGAACAGAGGGTGTGTTCGTTAGCTGTGACACAGACCTTGTGTGCTACATTTGAATTGTAGTGCGTAGGTAGGCTAATTGCATACGTGACGACCAGGCGTTAGTGATTGGGTAAAGGCAGAGGCACTTTTTTAAAACTTCAGCAGAGTCCACACCTCCAGCAAATCGTCTCTGTTCCAGACCCTCTGCACGAAATGAAATGAAGTACGAGGGGCGGGTTTACCAGGCTAAGTCAAACATAAGGTAATGTTCAGTTTGGCTTGGCTTCAACATACTGGTGTAACTTTGTATTATAAAATCATGTCTTTTGCTCCTCCAAAAATGAATTTCTTTGCCCTTTCCTGATGACTTCTATTTGGTTTTGCAAGTTCACATAGCTTCAAAGCAAAGTGAAAACTGATGCCAACTTGCTGAGGGTGTGTTCCACAAATTGCTGCTTGTCATGAAATTGCTTCTTGTAAAAATAGGTTTTGTGTAACTATCTCATTCAATCTATGGTGGGCTTAGATCGCATGTCGTTTCTTTTTACTAAAGTGAGGTTTGTCCAAAACCTGGATATTGATTTTTATTTTTACTCTTAAACTGTGTTTTGACTGCATGTCCAAAAGACTGCATGAATTGTGGTTTTGTACAATTGTAAATAGTTCAATAAAGTTCAAACACATTTCAATGACATTAGGTCTATCTTGTTTATTATTAATGTAGAAGATGTGGCTTAAATGTGAATATGAAAGAAAAGCAAACTACTGATATACTACAAATAAAAAAAACTCAACATTCACAAGAACCAAGTATTTTTGAATGTTAAAGCTTACACACAATCCTACTGTACATACTGATAAATTTGCATATAGAAATCCAACAATATTAACCTCATTAGAAGTAAATGGATGATGAGTGATATGAAATGACAAATGAGAAACTGCAAAGGAGAAACAGCACTGTGAGTCAGTGGTAAATATATAGTATAGCATAGTCATATAGTAAATATAGTTTGTTCAGTTTAAAATATTACAGATGATTGGTGTGTATGTGTACAAATGTTGTCTTGTGCATGTCTATCTCTTACCAAGCCTTTTTAAACTCTTGTCAAATATGTAGCCTATTTGAGTAAGGTTATTAAACCTGAAGTATTAAATAGTAAAAGAGTTATGAATTCATGCTCAACAGGGGAATGATCTCAGTGTCAACAACCTTTTTCATTTCCACAAACTCTTTCAGAATGTCCCCAAAATGTGCAGTTGTGCTTCTCATTTCAGCAATGAACTTCAGCATGTTTGACTTGACTTTTTTTGCTTCTGCCTTGTTCTTCAGCTTCTTCATCTCGTGGATCTCTATCGCATCTTTGGCAATGAAGATTATGTCAAGGACGAGCATGAGACTGGAGAGTACTGCTGTCGTCTTGCCTGCGACACTGATAGCTCGTGATGCCTGGGCAGCCACGCGACCAATGTTAACTAACTTTGCAATTTGGAACAAATGCAATAACTTGTACATATTGACATGTTTGGGGAAACGGGCCTTAATGTCGGATGTTGACGAGGTGAGTCCCGAGGCAGCCTCGCTGTATTCTTGCATTTTCGATAGCCTGCTGTTCATTGTGTTCATACACAGAAATGTTTGGCTGGTCTTGTCCTGGAAGTTAGTCAAGATACCTTCAATGGTCTTGCGCATGATCTTTTGTTGGACCGTGTTGGTGATACTGGACACGGCTCCAGTAGCACCCCCTGCTACTGCAATACTGGCCCCCACTGCTGTGACTATAAGCGAAGTCCCCAGGGTGAAAGGGGCAAGGATGAGGCCGACTATGGAGGTGATCCCCCCGGCTGCACCAATAACTCCCCCAGCGAGGCTGCCAATGGTTGTTTTGCGGTGCATGGTCTCCAACTGGTTAGTGATATTATCTAGGTTACTAATCTCCTTTTCAAGATGCTGGTGATCTTCGTGGAAGAAATCAGAGAAGATCTTGATGCTTTCCTCCAGTTCACTTACAATTTCTGTGATTAATCTGACAGGTTAGGAAAATATTGAATCATCATTAGTACATAACGTTTAAGTAATGTTTGTGTTAATGTGTGTTCATTAGTGTGTGTGTGTGTGTGTGTGCATAATGTTCCAATTCCTTACTCTTCATCCTTCAAAAAAGAGTTGTTTTCATCAAGACCTAAAAGATGAATCACTGTTAGGAAAACTGTCAACTGGTTTTACAAAATTTGATATCAGTTTTTTACAACTAACTGTGCCAACCCACCTATTGAAATCAGCAGATCTCTTTCAAATTCACTTTTAAGGGCCTGTAACAAACAGCATTAATATATTTTTAAGTATGTATACATTAGATTTCTGTATGACAATTGTTTTTTACATGTTCATATGCTTTTCAATTTTTGTTACTTTTTACCAATATTACCTCAATTTTGTGATGTTTTGGTATACGACGAGCTAAGATTGGTGTCTTAAGAATCTCACTGATTTTTGGTCTTTTGGCTGGGTTTCGCTGCAGCAACAGGTCAACAAGATCTTGCAGATCACTGGAGTAGTGGCTTGGAAGACGGAGTCTCCCCATATGGGCTGCCCTATAGTCTGTCTCTGTGTAGGCCTTGACAATGTACCATTAAAGTAATTATGCAGATTATTAACTTCAAACAATTAACTTCACAAGTAAACTATCAGAAAATGGTTGGCATAAAAGTCAATAAAAAAAAAAATCTTACCAGGTTGCACAGACTATAGAGTAACAAACCCAGGGACCAGATATCACTGCAAAGCAAAGAGAAAACATGTATATGTTTTTAGTGCTTCTCTTTCATGTTGTACAGACAAAACTTCAGATACAAAATAGTGGTACAGTACCTTGAAAAAGTGTATGCTTGTCCGCCATATATCTCAGGTGCCATGTACAGTCGTGTACCAATCTGTGTTGCCGTGAAAGCGTCTGAGCTGAAGGTGGAATAGAATTTTTACTTAACATCAAGATTGTGTTTACTTAACATTCATTTATGCAATTTAATTTTCCACTGACATTTGTAATGTTTTATTCTTCTGAGAGAATGGATTTGTGTATCAATAAAGATAAAATAACTGATCATTGTGAGTCCAAGCTATGCTAGAACCACCTCAGGAAAAAAAAACAAGAAGGCGAGTTTGGAAACATTGCGTGGCCAGCACAAGCTCCAGACTCCAGACCCCATCAAGGTGGTTTGGGATGAACTGTACAGAATGGTAAAAGCAAAACAATCTACAGCAACCTAAGTGTCACATTTTATGGAAACATCTGAAACAGATTTCAGAACCACTTTCTGACAAATATTTACTTACCATTGTAAAAATAAATAGATAGATAATGCTTTAATAGATAGATAATGCTTTATTGCCACATAACAAAGTTGGTGGTAATTGTTGTTAAGGTAGCTCAGTCCAAGGAGAAATAAATAAATAAATAAATAAATACATAAATAAATAAATAAATACATAAAGAAATAAATAAATAAATACATAAATAAATACATAAATAAATACATAAATAAATAAATAAATACATAAATAAATAAATAAATAAATAAATAAATAAATAAATAAATAAATAAATAAATAAATAAATAAATAAATAAATAAATAAATAAATAAATGCAATGAGTATTGTAGCGCCGAGGCTGCCCACCTGTTAACAGACTGTCTCCTATGTTCCCCTGTGTCCTCTCTCTCTGTATGTGTCTGTGTGTATGTGTGTGTATGTGTGTGTGTGTGTGCCTGGGCGTGATGGGTTCACAAAATTCTGGCAGAGCTGAGGAGAATAATTGAGAGTAGGTTTATTGTAAGTAGTCCTACTAATTTTAAAGTGAGTTCATTTATTTACTTATTCCTTTTTTTAAGTGCAGTAGTTTGTTGTTTTGAGTAGCGGGACACCTCCTACTGCCCTTGCTAGTCTGTACACATATATAAATCCTTGATTGAGAAATATTTACAGTTGAGCCCAAAATGATTAGCCCACCTTATGAAATTAGACAAAACTCTTAATTTCAGCATGGAAATAATAATTAGCAACAACTGTTTGTAGTGTATTTCTTTCCTAAGTGTCAAACAAAATGTCCACTAAGTTTTATCAGGATATTTTACTGATACACTGAGTTGAAACAAGAAAAAATGACTTGTCTGAAATTATTGGCCCCCTGGCTATTAAAAGTCAATAGTTTACCGTTTCTGAGCTACAATCCACAACAACCTCTTAGACTAGTTCTTTACTAGGTTGGCACAGGTCTCCTGATGGATTTTGGCATATTCTTCCATTGCACAGATTCTCAATAGGATTGAGGTCTGGGCTCTGTGCGGGCCACTCCAGGACATTGGTTTTGGTATCCTTGAGGAACTGTTGGACCAATTTTGATGTATGCTTTGGATCATTGTCTTGTTGGAAGACCCAGCAATGACATAAGGCTAGACTATGAGCAGATTTATCCCTCATACATTCAAATGTCTGTTCACTCCACAAAATTATTTACAACGCTTCTGCTCTCCCTCTGAAAATGTTTGTTACTCAATTATGTTAAATAATTTGTGTGAGTGTGGTTATTTGAGGAGGGTGAGGATGGGGAATGCTGCAGTGTTACAAATGTTATGTATATGCTTATATGACCTGGCACTCCTGTTTTCCGTGTTCGGTTTGTTTATCTATTTTTAAAATATCATGGTCATCATATTTTTACCATGCCATTTTTTAACAATTTTAATGTTTGGTCTTTTCGTCTGGTCTTACCTAACCAGGGACTACAGGTGGAAATTAGCAAATTTTGCTATAACCTGGCTCAAGACATCTTTTCTTGTCTCAAAAGATTATTTTTTTATTGTGCATTGTCCCTGTTGTAAATAAATAAACTCAATCAATCAATCAATCAATCAGTCAGAAAGACCTTTAAGAGAATTTGTATGGCTGCATGACAAAACCAATTAGAAGTTTAAGGCCAATCAATATTTCAGGCATAGCTTGTAATTACACTACATGTACAATCAGTTTCTTGCATTGTAACTCTCCAATGTTCAGTAAACCTCACATACTCCATGGGCACAACTTTCTTTAAGACCACAACAAATCTCTTTCTGAAATTCGATAGGTAGCACTGTTTCCTTACAAAATCTGAAACCTAAAACCATAAACCATAGTTTGTGTGTCAACTTGCCAATTGCTGCGTTTTTATGATGCAACAAGTTGTAGCAACTCAGTCCATAAATGGTCATTTGCAGTATAGTGCCACCTATAGGAAACATTGTAAATGTCAACATTGCGATTTTAAATTGCCAGTATTTTGGAGACAGCCACGTAGGCCATATAGGATCATGACTCCTACCACCGTGCCTACCTCCTACTGTTACCACCTACAATGTCCCTGATGCTGCTGAACATTCGTGTCTCATGCCATTAAGCATCAACAGTTTTAGATCAATGGACTGTACCTCTGAATTGTTGAGAAGAGACAACATTGGGCAAAACAACTTGTCTTCTTAAAGAGTCAGGGAAAAAAATCTAATGTTTAGTGCAATCTAGGCCTAGGGTGCAGTGTTCTTAAGGGCCAGTAAAGCAGCTTACAGGTATATGCTTTTAAATGAAAACTGCAGCCTAAAATACCCTGTCCAAGACATAGGGTCTTTTTTTGGTAACATTCTCAAAAACGTTTACAAGTAATATCAAAGGAGTAAATACTGGATTATTAGACATATTTACCCAGAAAGCTCTTTGGATATTCCAAAGTCACCAAGTCTCAGTGTTCCTTCCATGGTCACAAAAATGTTCTGTGGTATACAATCGCAGAATCACAGATGAAGAAAAATATCAGTTGCTGTCACTGATTAAAACGATTTAAAACAGGGAAACAAATCAAACTGCACCTGTGGTTTGATGTCTCTATGGATGATGTGCTGATCATGAATATGCTTCACAGCAAGACAGATCTGGACAAACCAGTCAAGAACCTACAACACCCCCCCCCCCCCCCACACACACACACACACACACATACATACACACACATAGACACACAAATACACAATGCCAAGTGACAAATGTAGGACGGGTTTTTTTTTTTCCTGAGGATGTGCATAAAGCTTAAGCTTGTCTGTAGACCCACAGACTTTAGACCTACTGTTGGTGATTGAATTGATTAAAAGGTCATTCTCACCTCTTTCTTTTGAAAATAAGTTCCCTTTTCTCTCTGATCTTCCAACATCTTGTTAAGATCACCCCGCCCACAGTACTCCATTGCTATAAACAAGCTGTTGCCTTCTGTCATATATGGATAGTGTCATACAAAACAAACTTAAATACTGTATGACACAAAATAGATTTCATGTACCGTAGAGAATGTTTTAGCTTGCAATGTGAATATGCACACATCTGAATGTGAGTACTATCCTCCAAAACATACCTGCAAATGCGCCTTTATAATGCACAATGTATGGGTGGTCCATCTTTTTGAGATGACTGAGCTCATCCATTGCATATTTACAGGTGGCCTTTGAATCCTGCACAGACAAATGAACAATAAATGTGTGCTTAAACAAAGACCCCCCAAAATACCAAAAACATATATTTGCAAAATATCACCCTTGACAAAATGAATGACCTTACCACAGTGATCTCCTTAAGGACATATTTCTCTTCATCATGCTTAGACTTCACCAGAATTGCCTTTCCAAACCCTCCTGAACCAATTTCTGCTATTTTGGTGTACCCATGCTCCTCCAAAAGATGCGAATGTTTTCCCATCTTGAAAAAGTCTGTTTGAAAGACAATTAGATTTTTTAATATTAATGTTCACTGTAGAAAACATTGCATTTTTTTTTTACTGTGCAAGTCTGTGTTTTCTGCATTTTTTTGTTTTATATTAGCCATTTAGGCTTAAAAGAAATGTCTCATCATGCAGTGTTATATCCAGATGATACAAGAAGTTATGATGTCAGGAGCAAAGTGGAAACAAAAAAAAAAAAAAAACATTGGTCCTTTGAAATAGGACGTGGTGAATGAGGTGTGCCGTTGCTTCAGTCCTGTGAAGAGTCTTAAAAATATAAATCAAAATTAGCTTCGCATAATTTCCCTATTTGCAAGTAAATTATATTACTATTACATTATAATCTATTTTAACATTAGCTGTTTGTCTGCGAAGATTCGGATTCATCCAGGTCATGATAGTCAAACGAGCTAAGTTATAACTAGGCTTCTTTTTGGAGCTTAAAATCTTTTTACCTTTCATCCAAAAGCCTTCTTCAGTTCTGATCCGTTTATGGAGAACCCGGAGTTATATCTCTGGGCCACTGGAGATAAAGCTTTAAGCTGTAGATCACACCCATATAACACAAAGGACACGAGTCACTCATTAACAACAGCTTTTATGACTCACTGTGCTAAGTCCCATGCATATGACTTGACCTGCATTCAAACATTATAGACTTATGCATTTAAAAATTGCAGAGGTCATGCTTACAAACATTATCTGTTTAACCAATAACCAAATTGACTGAATGTAAAAACAAAACAAAACAAACAAACAAAAACACATCAAATAACAGCTGTGGTCTGATATCTCTGCTGATATTGTGGACAAACCAGTCAACACACACACACAGTTAAGATGAGGAAACTTTACTTTTGCATTCGCACTGTTTTTCAAGTAGGTAACTCAGCTATATCATTGCCATTGATATACACACCAAATATAGATTATGAAACTGTGTGCATCTTTCCAAGAATGAGAAAAAGATATGGTAGGTAAATGACAAGCTGTAAAGCAGTGGGTGAACTATGCACATCATGAAAAGGCACGTAAACAGTGTTAAAGTTTGTACAGGGCGTATACTCACATTTAACCTCCACTACACCACTGCTCCTTACATGTACAACACCTTGGTCAGTATGTTATAACACACCACCATCATTTTAAACTATGCAAACTGAAGCTCATTTATGACCATTCAAGCAATGCTATGACATGGACATACAGTACTGTAAAAAAAAAAACTATCCATGAAAAAAAGTTGCTTTCAGCTTCATAATCTGACCATTTTCCCTAGTTTTCCAACTCATGACATCACTGAAGACAAGTCATTGTCATAACAACTCACAGCATCACTGAAGACAAGTCATTGTCATAAACTGTAAAAAGAAAGGAATAAGCTTTAATTTGAATGTTTTTTTATGACAGCCTAAATCACTGAGAAGATGTAGTCCATTTTTTCTGGTCAACCCTTTATTATGATTGTGCACATTCTGTTGTGTGCATGGAAATCACTTTGCTTTTTTTGTTTTAGTTTTTACTTGCATAAGGAAACATTGTTAATCGTCAGAGTGAGAAGAATCAGACATGAGGTGGGACATATTTTAATATTTGCACACACAAGCATACAGGCACGTACACACACACACACACTGCTCAGATATATATTGTACCATATATGGTATTTTCAACAGTAATTTAATGCTTTGTTAGTGGTAATTGCAATTATCAGGTGGTTTAATGATGGTGTAAAATGTATCTCTATCTGTGTTTTTGTTAAGATACCAGCACTGCCAGTGCATGACATATTTAGGTTAGGTCTCTATGGTTTTTCTATGTACACATGCTTATGTCTATAATTTATGTTTATGTAAGTGTGATTTAAACCGCATACTGTTCCACAAGCCTGGACTCTCAAAACATAAGATGAAGTTTTCTACTTTAGAGACGATAACAACTTATCTTATCTGAGACTTGAGGTTGCTGCTACAGTAAAATGAATCTTCAGACCAAAGGTTATTTTGGTGGATATTAAACATAACTCACGTATGTTTTGTTGATTATAAATACTTTTCTGATAAATTAAACGGTGCTGAGGTTCGTACAGGGCATACACGCACATTTAAAATCCACTAATTCCATGTCACTCACTGAGGCTTTATGCTAAATTACATTACATAGGATCAGGTTGTGGTAATTTAAAAGGTTTCAGGTTTTTCCTGCTTTGTGCAACAGTTTGTACATATATTGTTGTCTGTGTGAGCAAAGCCCAAAACATCATCTGACACCCCCCTTTTAACACTACAGTAGCTTAGATCAGAAGTATGATATAAGTTCAGAAGTTATACATCTCTGAAACATGCTTAATTCCTTTTTGTGACTTGTGCATTTAACCCATTCATAAATACCATAACTTAGCAGTTCTCTAGCATGCTGTATCATGCTGTATCCTCATGATGCCAAACCACCTTCACCACAGGTACAATGATAAGTTATCTAAATGATAATCACTTAGGTTAGTGACAGGTAATGACATACAAAGGTTGCAGTTAGTATTACTGTAAATTATATAGCCTACTTCCAGTAGCCTTGAGTTAATCATTAAGTAGGCCTACTGGTTCCATAAAATATATTGTGCCACCATAAATGTTTACAGAGGTTAATTTGAGGAGACATATCTAAATTACAGATTTTTTTTCTGATTGCTTACACATTACTGTTGTTTCTTATCGCGTGCACAGTAAAATAAAAGGTTTGCCACAGTTTTGGAAACCTAACACATGGAATAAGAAAACACTGCCTCAAGTTGACACAATTTTAAGCGCAAGATATACTCATTATTCAGCAGATAAAATAGCACATCGACTGTATTTCACTCTTTGATGCTATCATGTCTATCACTCACTGACAAACAGACCATGTGTAAAGTATCTAAAAAGTCACTTCAAATAAATATGACCCTGTAAAATCTCCATGCTGATGCATACTCAGGCTGACAACCTAAAACATCTGTGAGGTGTGTGGTGAATATCTAAACTTATGGTGAATATTCAAACTTAAGGTGTTAGATTAATCTGTCATATTAGTCTGTAGCTTGAGCATAAAAAAGGTTGTTGTGACACGCATGCACACACACACACTCACACACACAAACACACACTGGTGGAAAGATCAGAGACACTGAATAAAAAAAAATCCACTCTACTGTCTCCGGAGACTAGACAGCCAACTGCAGTGGGTTCACTTTGCTATACACTTAGTGTATCTTTGGGTCTTTTGCCTATTATTGCTACGAATTGGCTGACAATGGTGAAGACAGCCTTTCCTGTCGGAGGTTTCCACCACAGGTGCTTAAAAAAGGTGCTGAGTGTTCAATTATGTTCAAAAAGTCTAAATCAAATTTAAATCAGTGGAAGGTGTTCAGCATGCAAGGGTCATGCCTCGCTATTAACATGCATGATGTCTGTGTAGCCTACTTTACACTAAAAGCCCGCCCAAGCAACGCACATTCACATTCACTCATGCGCACATACCTATACTCTTCTTATGGGAGGAAACTTTCCCGGTAATGTAGGTGAGCTCACCTGACAACACTCGACCAGTCATTCAGCATTTTTGGCTCAGGTGGATATAGAGCGGAACATGCACTTGTGTGGCCTTGGTTAGTCAATCGGGGAAGTGAATGTGCAGGATTAACCACGTCAGGTGTAACCGGTGGAGAAGCACCATTTTGGGGAAATTACACTTTCTCATTGCGCGGACATAAACAAACGGTATGTAAGATGTAGTTATTTTATGTAGCCTACTCCACGTTATAACGAAGAAAACATGTCCATGCTGATGCACTGGAAGCTTTGAAAAAGCAGCTATGTTCCCTAATCCAATGATTTATCATAACATATCTACAATTGCACCAGGCGTGGACAAAATTACAGTTTTTGTATCTGTTTTTTTTTTTTGATAACAACTAACTGTAGGCTAGGTAAGTGTTTTTGTTTCTTTAAGCAGGGCATCCTAAAATAACTTGTTAGTTTGTAAATAATAACAGATGTCTTTGCATTGTAAATAGTTACCCGCTGGGCCCTTTAAGGCCCTGCGATTGTAGTGATAGGTGTTAGTGACTTCCCTCTCCACCCAGTGTTGTGATACACTATTGTCTTATCATCATAGAAGGTTTTTCTGCCTGTCTGTGCCTCGTTATACCAGTAGCATATTTCAGAACAGTAGACTAATTCAGGCACGGCATCAGGTTTCATTATTATTACATTACACAGCTGACATTCTTATCCAGAGCAACTTACAGATATTTACAGGGTATCAGTTACACTCCCTGGAGTTAGATGCCTTGAGTGTTAGAGTGTGGGGTCAAATGCTTTGCTCAAGCACATCTCAACCACGAGTAGTGTGGGATTCGAACCAGCAGCCTTCCAATTGCAAGACCAACTTCCAAACCACCAGGCCACAGCTGCCACAGTTTTATGCCTAATCATTGTTAATAAGGAATTTTATTTTGAGTGACAAGGGTGAAGACATTTGTGTCACCTAGTGTATTTATCATGTACTAACTAACATGTAATGATTTAGAATAGGGTAGCACGGACCTCATGTGGTGCTATAATGTTTGCCAATGACTCACTGAACTAGCCAATTTTTTTTAGCACAACTTTTCAACAAGGTTGTTGGGATGAACTTTAATTTGATGTGATTGACGTTTTCTTTCAGTGTTTGTGAGCTGTGTGATTAAAGGGAATGCTGAAGACAGTGTCACACAGTGCACCCACCAACCATTTTGAGGTATGTTATATGTATATCTGAGGTATGTGTCTATTACTGTCTTTGTAAGGCTGTCTTTGGAAAGACACACAAAGACACACACGGTTTTACAGACATCCAGCTTTGGATCCAGTGCTTGTAGCTTACACAAGACTGCAGGTGAGCAGGTTAGAGCTGTGAGTTGCATGGCAGCATCTTAAGTCTTGGGTTCCATGGTTAGATGAGCAGGAGAACAGCTAAGTCATCTTTAGAAGGCGCGTTTGAAATAGCTGGATGACTCAGTGGCTGGCATAAAAGAATGCATTCTTGGACAGTATCGTCTGAATGTCACCGTACCACATGGGTACCACATCTGTTTTATCAGTTTCACCCATTGTGCTTGCCAGTCATTATTTTACTATCATATTATTTACCAAATTAAGGATACATCGATGACATCATGCATGTTCTTAGTAGCTCTCCAAACAGTTCAGACAGGCAGTGTGTATGTTTTACTGACATCTCATGAGTATGGCAGCTTCGGCCTAATGTTCATGTTGGAGGGTTGCGGGTTTGATTCGCCTAACTGTAAGAAAAAAATGTGGTTGGGGGACTGAATAACCAGCACTCTCCTTCCCCCTTATCCATGGCTAAAGTGCACTTAAACATGGCATCTAACCCCACATTGCTCTAGGAGTACTGTCATACATGTAATGTAATGTAATCATAGGATATTGTTTTCTCTTTCAGAATGGGGGCACAGGTGCCCAGGACCCCCCTGTCAGTTCAGTCGGAAACCCCTTTACTAGAGCCATGAACGTATGTTACCTGTGATAAACACGTTACATAACATGGTGATGTATCACACAGGGCTTCATGTGATACTCAAGCATTTACATGTAAAAACAAAATTGTGTTTTTATTATCGTATACCTTTTACACTCAAATCATTTAAATGCCAATTGATCGATATTAATTTTATTGTAATTGCATTGCTCTTAAGAATATTTGGTGTTGGGTTAAGTTTAAACGTCTGTCTGTCTGTCTGTTTAAATGTCTGTCTGTTTGGTGTGTGGGTGGGCACATGACCATCACTGTAGACTGCCATCTTCTCCTGTCTTCTGTAATGTGTTTGGACGTTCCCTCTGACAGGATTTTTTTAAAATCCTGATGCTTTTTGATGGTGGCCAACATAATCAATGCTGAATATAGGATTTCAGTGTGGCACTGGAATCTAGTTGGTTGACATACTTGGCTGGGTTACAGGTTGCACTTTTTGCCTTTTAAATTTTTGTAGTGCTCTGAATCATTACTGTAAATGAAGTAGTATGTAGTATGAATGTAGTATACTTTTTGCCCCATTTTCTAATAATGGGAGCTCAGATGAATAGGTTACCACCTACTGTAATATGTGGTATTTCCACAGTTATTTGAGGTTTTCCTCAGAAACTACATTTCCCAAACCACCTTTTGCATTCCCAGATTGGCACATTCACGTGTTCTTGCTTTAGGACCTGTGCATGTGGAGTATTTTGTTTATTTCGATACCATCCATGAAGTCAATGTTATGCTTTTCTTGACACAGAAATGAAGCTGACACAGAAAAGTTTTCCCTTATGTGGCCTCAGAAGGCCTGATGAATGTCTAAAATGCATTATTATTTACATTCTGCTGCCTTCGCTGCCTTCGCTGCACTGTAATCACAGTGGAAATTGTTTAATTGTTACATTAATTAATTAATTAATTAATTAATTAATTAATTAATACATCTTAGCTAAATGGATGATTCAATAATTGTTTGAAAACTGATTTTTGAGAAAATACATAGAGTAGTGGTTCTTAAGTGGAGTGGCCTAGGGACCCATAATTTCCCATCACCAGGAAGTTAGTTTCCCATCACCAGGAAGTCACAACCCAGATTTTCAAATCAACCCAGTAACATGCAGACGTGCACAGGTGTTGCTCAACACTGGCATGAGTAGCGATTAGAACCGGTTCAAGTGTTTGAAGTGTTGAAATTTGAAACTGTTAGAGAAACTGTAGGTGTGGTGGTGTTTCCTGTTCCTGACAGTGCTGTGATTTTACAGGAGACCCCAACACAAGGAGAAGAGGGATCCCCCTCAGATGTGACCATTGTATTCACTGGTGAGGTGAGGAAGAACAGACATGTGCTGTTGTGTCCGAACAACAAAAGTGTGTGTGTGTGTGTGTGTGTGTGTGCACATGTATGCATGCATGTGTGCGGAGCTGGCCGTCACCATTTATTTAGTTGGTTATTAACTGTAACAATGTATATATATATATATATATATATATATATATATATATATATATATATATTTTTTTTTTTTTTTTTTTTTTGGTCATGTAGCAATGTGTGTTTTGCAGGAGGTGTGTATGTTTGCAGGTATGCATATGTGTGTGCGTGTGCATCTGTGTGTGTGTATGTGTGTGTGTTGGGCATTAATTATTGGTGTGTGTGTGTGTCTGTGTGTGTTTGTGTGGTCATTAACTGTTGTGGCGTGTGTGTGTGTGTGTGTGTGTGTGTGGTGTGTGTGTTTGTGGTGGTCATTAACATTAGTGTATGTATGATTTGCAGGAGAGGTGTGTTGAAGACTGGCCAGAAGACAGCCCTCAACTTGCCTCCAACTGGAAACCAGTAAGTGTGTGACACAGGGAGTCCAACGCTTCATGGCATGCCATGTTTTTTTTTTTGCTTACCTTACAATTACTTGTCATATTTTATACACGTTTTTTTTCTTTGGGTTTGAGGTGTGTTGTAT
The DNA here is from genome assembly GCA_027475355.1 of Coilia nasus. Taxonomy (NCBI): domain Eukaryota; kingdom Metazoa; phylum Chordata; class Actinopteri; order Clupeiformes; family Engraulidae; genus Coilia; species Coilia nasus. The sequence goes on along the minus strand of CM050200.1, from coordinate 11,200,288 downwards.
GTCTATTCATTATTTTATGATCGTAATGGTTAAATGTTGAATCAGGATCAGAATCAGTTTTATTGGCCAAATACACTTACGTATACAATATATTTAACGAGGGGGGAACACAAAAAGAGGATATGCCTTGATTAAGTTTCCAGGGCAGGGACATGTTAGTCAAGTCTGGGCACCAATAACTTTCTCTGCTGTCCAAATTGTACGCCGTAGTCTGTGTTTGTCCTGTTTTGTGGCAGCTCCAAACCAAACAGTGATGGATGAGCAGAGCATAGATTGTATGACAGCAGTGTAAAAGGTGACCAACAGCTCTTGTGGTAGGCCAAGCTTCCACAGTTGCCGTAGGACAGTGGCGGTTCTACAGTACATTGAATTACTCCCCGGGCGAGACCCCGTCCGAGCGCCCCCCCCCCAATGAGAAAAAAAAAAAAACATAGTTTTGCTATGACCACATAGTGATTATTATTATTGAAATGCACTTGAAATTAACATCAAAACACTGTAGGCTACAAAAACTCTTATACAAAACATCCAAAAATTACAATTTCATTATAATAGCATGCCCTTACATGCCAAATGTCCGCCAAATCTTATGGTGAAATTAGATCTTGTGTTTGTTGGGCTAAGACCGAATTATTGTTGAGTATAGCAATCGTAGCATCATAGCTACAACGCTAACAAACGTAAGAGTTATACCATAATTAACATTAGCCCTTCATTCATGGCATGGATAATGTGATCATGCAGAGAGAACAGTTGCATACCTTCATCTTTTGCTCGTTTGTACCTTTCTAATGGCTTTGACCTTTTTCTTTCCATCTCCTTCTGTTTGTCACTCGACAGTCAACATACTGTATTTCCCATGCCCGAACACTGTCACTGTCGACCAGGAGTTAAGACTTATTCACCTTGGTGACCGCCTACTCGTTTTGTATTGCCCTGTTTTATTAGCCCTTTCACACAAATAAAAGATGTGCAGGAATTATAAACCTGTAAATATAATGGTAGGAATAAACTGTGCGTTATTGGGAAGGAAGCTTTTGCAGAGTATTGCACACTTGTGCATTGCATTTGAGAGACGCAGAGGTGAACTGTCCCCCGCACCCCCTCCCCTTTGCCCTTCTCTCACAGCTTCTGTGCACTGGAACTTTTCAGCAGGGGCGCGGGCAGCCAAAGGGGGCGCCAATTTGCCAATTTCCTACACAGTGACATGATAGATATTAAAAACTTTTTTAGATGATTTTTTTTTTCAAGCGCTCTTGAGGCCAATAGCACAGTGCCCTTCACGAAATTGCTCCCTGGGCAAAGGCCCAGGTCGCCCACCCCCCCCCCCCCCCCCCCCCCTAGAACCGCCACTGCCGTAGGAAGTACATCCTCTGCTGAGCCTTTTTGAGGATGCCGTCGATGTTGGCCTCCAACTTCAGATCCTCGGAGATGATGGATTCCAGAAATTCCAGAATGAGTTCCAGTGTTGTTTAGTAACGAAGTAATAATACTTCACTACTGTACTTAAGTACATTTTGGAAGAATTTGTACTTTACTTGAGTTTTTAAAAAATTGATAACTTTTACTTTTACTTCACTATATTTCCGAACCTAATTGCATACTTTTACTCCAATACATTTTCAATGGGCCGTTTAAATTTTTAACTGACTGCAAAGAAGGCTACACCTGTTGGTTTCAAGCAGTAAGCTAGCTTCGCACTCAGTCCTGATGGAAGAGGAGACAGAGACAACAGTGTTTTATTTATTTATTTATTTTTCTTGATGGTGAGATGTCGCCTCATTTTCAGCACTGACTTTCAAGTAACATTTTAGTCAGTGACTTCGACTTTTACCAAAGTCATTTTTTGAAGGGGTACCTTTACTTTTACTTGATTGTGATTTTCCAGTACTTTATACAACACTGATGAGTTCACATTCGACACTGGGCTGTTGTGAGGATATTGTGGATATTTGTTCAGCTCTAGATTGTGTTGGTTGCACCAGAGAGCGAGTTTTTCAACTTCCTGTCCATATGCAGACTCATCATCGTCCTAGATAAGTCGTCTGCAAATTTAAGGAGCTTGACCGCTGGGTCGTTGAAGGTGAGGTAATTTGTATAGAAGGAGAAGAGCAGTGGGGAGAGGACACTGCCTTGGGGAGCACCAGTGCTGATTGTCCGTGTTCCAGATGTGACACCTCCAAGCCGTACATGCTGACTTCCTGACTGTCAGTCAGGAAGATGGAAATCCACTGGCAGGAGATGCAGTTAGCTGGGAGAGTTTGGTAGTGAGGATATCTGGGATTATGGTGTTGAACGCCGAGCTGAAGTCCACATAAAGGAGGCCACTGGTTGGTCGTTGCAGGATGAAGTGCAGCCCCATATTCACTGCATCATCCACTGACGTATTTGCCCTGTAGGCAAACTGCAGGAGGTCGAGCTAGGGGCCTGTGATCTTTTTGAGGTGGGTCAACACAAGGCGTTCGAAGGACTTCATGGCAACTGAAGTCAAGGTCACAGGTCTGTAGTTATTTAGTCCAGTGATGGAGGGTTCTTGGGAACTAGGATGATAGTGGAGATTTTCAAGCATGGTTCGAATCCCGTTCCAGTAGGAAGAATGGGGGTGGGGGGGGGGGGGGGGGGGTAAAACAACTAGTGCTCTCCTGCACCCTCATCCATGGCTGAAGTGCCTTTGAGCAAGGCATCTAACCCCACATTGCTCCAGGGACTGTAACTCAGACCGTGTACCTAAATATCTGTAATTCGCTCTGGATAAGAGTGTCAGCTAAGTGTAATGTAATCTAATAATTGATTGACAAAGTTTGGTAAAATAGTTTCCGGTAATTGACTGCCAATGAATAGGGCCTGAAATCTTGGTAATGTAAGAATTAGATGAATTCTTTCGATAGCAGGGACCATTTCCTATTAAAGGAACACACATTTTTTAACCAATTTTTTAATTCAGCAATTTGGCTATTATCTTAGCATAAATCATTAAATCCAATTAGACCAGTAGCATAAAACATTGAATCGGACTGGTCTAATCCGATTCAAAAGTTTAAGATGAGCGAATAGCTAAAGTGCTTCTGCCAGATCACTGAATAAATTAAAAAACTGCAAAACTCAGCTGTTTTACACTAAGGGAGTGGGAAAATCAGCCTATTTCCCAGAAAAATGTAGTGTTCCTTGTCAATTCGATGTAACTGACTCTTCTTTTAATTGCAGTCTGAAACACTGCTGGTGACGAGAGAGGCACTCTTGGTGAGTATAATGTACACCTCTAAACAGTTAATGTATAGTCCTGAGAAGATAAGATCTCGCGGTCACAACATCAGAACAGAAATGGTGCCAGTCCGGTCTGTGTTCTTGGTGGCATTCTTGGGGTTGCAGTCTGAAAATGTTTGGAATGCTAGGATGTTTCTTGGTATTCCATAGGTCACAAGTGCTGATAATTATTTATATTCAAACTGGACTGATAAAAATATCTATATACTGTATATACAATTTCTCCTCCCTTGATAATGCATTAAAATGTAAAAAATAAAATACATAATAATAACAACAGAACTCATAGTAATAAACATACAATTTCATTGTGCATTTCAGTTCGTACAAAGTATGTGTTGTGTAGTGGTGTAATAGTAATTACTTCTTTGCAAACACAGTTGGTGAAAATGAAATTAGTTTTTGTCTTTCTAAGGAAAAAGAAAATGGAAGTGGCGGCAGTGACAAACGTGGGAAGAAGTCGTTGGTATGTGTACTACCTCTTAAGTCTAGTCTCTCTAGGTGTACAAACATGGCCGTACTGTTCTCATTTCAATAACTTTTCTTACAGAAAAAGTTGTCTTTGTCCGTTTCCACTCGAAGACAATCAAAGGTGAGACACTGCTTCCATCACACAGAATAAAAGCCAACGAGCTTTATTTGTCACGTGCAAAGTAAGAAATAAGAATTGAAAATGGTAAGAGAGTTAATTAGACAGAAATGGATCAGATGAATGTCATAGAAATAAATAGGCTCCCTGAATAAAAATAATAGAATAATAAATTAATTCTTCGTCTTCGTCACGTAGGACAAACTCACAGACGATTCCAAACATGGAGATGATGGTGCTGAGGTATTTGTTTACCTTATACTGAGCCTGCATGTTTGTGTGTGAAAACGCGAGTTTGTCTGTGTCAGTTATTTACGTTATCTTCATATCTACATTGCTGTCGTGTTTTCTTTTTTCTTTTGTCCAAGCAGCTGTCAGGCACCAGTGCACCGACGCAGGCGGTAAAGGTAAATATTGCAACACAAGTTGTGCAGCATTGGCTTCCATGTTAGTGTAGTCAAATTCCTTGAAGGTTTATTAGATTGTAAATGTCAAAATGAGAAAATGAGACAGGTGAACAGACGGAACAGACCCAAGAGCGTAACATAACCAAACAGGCTTTTATTTAGGGTAAAGGGGAAGTGAGAGAGTTCGTAATCCACAACAGGCGAGAGTCGTAACCTGGAGAGCCGAGCTGAGTCGTGGGCAGGCAGGAGTCGTACCGGAGCTGGAGAGCGGAGCAGAGTCGTAGCCGGGGCAGGCGAGTTGAGCAGAGTCGTGGGCAGGCAGGAGTCGTTGCCTGGGGCTGGAGAGTAGAGCAGAGTCGTAGGCAGGCAGGAGTTGTTGCCGGGGCTGGAGAGAAGAGCAGAGTCGTGGGCAGGCAGGAGTCGTAGCAGGGGCTGGAGAGAAGAGCAGAGTCGTGGGCAGGCAGGAGTCGTAGCAGGGGCTGGGGAGCAGAGCGTGGGTCGGTTCGGTCCGAGTTTGTCACCAGGAGGCAGGAGCAGGGAAGCGGGGAGCAGACACGGAGGGGAACTGGAGGCAGGAGGGAGACAACAGGCAGGCAGGGACACAGGAGACAGACGAGCAGGTAGCAGACACAGGAGCAGAATTACACACGAACACGACAGCAGGAGCAGGGAGAAAACGCAGGTTGGAAACAGGAAGCAGAGCCAGAGTCAAAAACGCTTGCCAAGATGAGTCTATGGTTCGCTGACGGACTGACAAGGAAGGAACGGGGAGAGAGAGAGACTAAAAGGAGGGTGTAATTAACCGGGGAGCCAATGAGGGGTGACGAGGTGAGGGTAATCAGTGCGAGGCGGGAAGGCAGAGTGGCTAGGACGGGCAGTGGCGGTTCTACATTGAATTACTCCCCGGGCGAGACCCCCTCCGAGCGCCCATTTGCCCTTTTGCTCGTTTGTACACTTCTAATGGCTTTGACCCTTTTCTGTCCATCTCCTTCTGTTTGTCACTCGACAGTCAACATACTGTATTTCCCATCCCCGAACACTGTCACTGCCGACCAGGAGTTAAGACTAATTCACCTTGGTGACCGCCTACTCGTTTTGTATTGCCCTGTTTTATTAGCCCTTTCACACAATTAAAAGATGTGCAGGAATTATAAACCTTTAAATATAATGTTAGGAATAAAATGTGCGTTATTGGGAAGGAAGCTTAAGTGTGACTGACTTCACTCACTAATTGCAGAGTATTGCCCGCTTGTGCGTTGCATTTGAGAGACCCAGAGGTGAACGGTCCCCCGCGCCCCCTCCCCTTTGCCCTTCTCTCAGCTTTGTGCACCCCTCTGTGCACTGGAACTTTTCAGCAGGGGCGCCTGCAGCCAAAGGGGGCACCAATTTGGCAATTTCCTACACAGTGATATGATAGATATTAAAAACTTTTTTTAGATGATATACTGTATATATTTTTTTCAACCGCTCGTGAGGCCAATAGCACAGCGCCCTTCACGAAATTGCTCCCTGGGCAATGGCCCAGCTCGCCCCCCCCCCCCCCCCCCCAGAACCGCCACTGAGGACGGCACCTAATTACGTGATTACGAGGTGCAGCGGGGAAAGACAAGACAGAGAAGTGGAAAAAACCAAAGCAGGAAGAGCGAAACCATGACAGAGACAAGCAAACACAGCTTTTTAACTCAGCGTAGTGAGACCGTTTACTAGCTCTCAAACGTACATGTTACATAAACTCTTACAACTTCCTGGTAACTTCCTACATCCAGCCACTAGGCTGACAATAATAACAAACAAATAAAAAACAATTTTTTCCTGTAGGAGGGTCTCTTTACAGACTCTGACCACCTTGGGGACATTGTCATACTATTTTCTTGACTGTGTAAAATGAAATGATTGTACAGTTGCAGTAAATTAACTCATTAAACAAACATAAATAAAAACTGCCGGGTAGCATGGCTACATAAATGTTTTCATAAAGATGCAAAGTCGGGCATTGAGAGACACTATTGCATGAATCGGTCTCGGCTCTTGCACAGACGTACAGTAGCAAGACTGGCCCCAGACTGTTAATTCTGCAGCTTGGTAGTACATTATTTTCCTGCCAGGGCAAGAAACTGAAGTTTAAAAGATCCAAGGTTCTTCGTAGAAAGTCAAAGGTCAGTCACAACATTCACATCACATCTTTCAGGGGCCTGTTACGAAAAGGCAGGAAGTGTGTTTTTGCCTACAAATCCCCTAACACCTCAGGTGTGTCACTCTTTTCTCTTTCTCTTTCACTCCATGTCTTAGAGATGTGATTGGATACTGTAGGAACAAGAATTAATGTACTTGTGGCAAATGATGCAATGATGCAATATTACTTTGATAAGGATATTATGCGTACTAGCAAGTATATGGTCTCTATATTAGAATTGTATTAAGTTCAGTAAAAAAATGGAATAATTGAGTGTAGAAAAATGTATAATGTGAGCAGAAATAGTTGTTGAATTGTTTAATGTTACAACCTTAATTCATTGTCATATACTGTAAAACACATTATTATTATTATTAGTATTATTATTATTATTAGTAGTATTATTATTATGTTTCTCCTAGTGGGACGTTGACACGAATGATGTGTTTCGCCCTACAACTCCCATTATACCTGAGTTGCATTTCCAGATATTTGATTACCTTTATACTACTTTAACTGTATGCTACTTTACTTTATAAGATAAACCTACTGCATTTCATCTTTATCCATCATTGCTCATAGTCTACAATCTTTTAATAGGCGAATAACAGCAAAATATCATAATTAAATGTCATATGGTTATTACTGTCTTCAGAAATATGCAGTGAATATGTGGATGGTGGATGGCTGTAAATTTAACACTAACTGTGGCAAACATTTAATCAAATCTATGTTATCTTACACAGGGAAACAATCAGAACTATTTATATCTTTAGTAGAAGCACTATGCTGACAAGTCAGGTTTGATTCTTGTGTTTCAAACATGTGTAAATACAAAATGAAACTTAATAAGTCTCCAACTTTCTATGATTATGCGTTCAGAACCAATTGTATCTCAAACAGCATAACGTTTCTGCAGAGGCGGATTTAGCCACGTGGGGGCCCTAGGCAAAATATAGATGTGGGGCCCTCATATTTGAAACACACACCTAAGTCAAATAACCATCCCTATACCTCTTGGCTTATCGCAATGAACCAAGACTGCAGTACCACCAACAATGGTCTTAACTCTCCACAGCAAATCAGTTTCAGATTACTCCAGCATTTGCTAAAATGATTTGTTTATTGCTCAGATCAAATGAGAGAGATAGAGAGAGAGAGAGAGAGCACTATTATGCTCCATGTTTGAAATCATGTTTGAAAACTGCCAGAGACAAAACCTGATCTTGTGCTTATAAGAACTAGAATACAAAATGGAGATGGAGCCAATGGAAACTGCTATTTACATTTCAACAGGACTGATGAAAATATTTTTTGTGTGTATGTGGACAGGAATAACAATGTGTGTGTGTGAGGAGGGAGAGAGAGAGAGAGAGAGGGAGAGAGAGACACAGAGATACAGAGAGTGTGTGTGTGTGTTTAGGGTAGCAGTTAGTAAAGTTCTCAAAAAAGATTGATTAGTAAAGATTGAGTGGTGTGTGTGTGTGTGGCAGCAGGTGTAAAAAATGAAGTTAGTTTTGGCAGTGTGTCTGTATTCCTTTTGTTTTCTGCCCATTTTTTTTCTTTTAGCATAGCCACTCATAATTCCGCTTCATGTTTACAGTTCCCGCTTTGGTTTGAGTCACGTTGTGTCACGCATTGCTACATATGGACTAGTCCAATGCACAACAGTGAAGGGGGGTATGTGTCCTGGGACAAATATTGTTTAAACATTAATTCAGTATTATTCTGATATTTACAGGAATAATATTTTTTTTTAATTTATTTACCGTGGCTTGGCTGCTCATATTTGGGGCCCCATAAAGAAGGCAAATTTGGTGGGGCCCTAGGCAAATGCCTAGGTTTGCCTATACCAAAAACCGCCTCTGCGTTTCTGCAGTCATGCATTATTCACAGTAAAGTGTAAGCAACTAATCAATATTCTTTACTAATTTGTATAATCATAAGGGTTGTTCCCTCTTACAGTACTTGCGTGCACTGTACTTACAGCGCCACAACATTATGGTTTTTTGAGTGTGTCTGTGTATTGTAATTAGGCCTTTTTAGATGAGGACACGCCCCAAAAACAAACTATTCATCAGGAAACGTATGAAAAGGAGGAACAACATGGCAAACAGAAGAAGAAAAGGGTAAAACGCGCTCGATAACATGTCATTTAAAAACAGCTTGCAAACTCTTACCTTTTTTGTCCACAGAAGAGTTCACATGTTCCACATTTGACTTGTGGAGACATTCGGTATGCCAGTGGAAGAAAACATAATTTGTGTGTGTGTGTGTGTGTGTGTGTGTGTGTGTGTGTGTGTGTGTGTGTGTGTATGCGCGCGTGCATCTGTGGATTTCCGTGCCATTCCGTTTGTGTGCTTTTTCAGTGCTACTCTTAGCACATGTATGTTAATTTCACTTAGCACATGTATGTCCATTTTTTTTATGACCGCCGCTAGCTTTGTAAGCATGTAGCCCTAGAACGTTTCGAGCGACTAGAAGCTTTTGGCCCCCAAGGGCCACCCCCACCCGCTGTGCCAGTGTCCATCAAAGAGAGGGAGACGCCCAAAAGTTTTTGCTGAATAACTCAATGAACATTTCAACCAAGAACATGAAATGTTTGTGATATGTCAGTGTTACAGAGGCGTATCAACCCAGCCAATAAACACTCACTTAAAGCATAGCACCACCTAGTTATATGGGTAAATGCAAAAATTGGGATTTTGTATTGCCAATATTTTTTATTTTGTCTTGCACACAGAACAACCATCACACAGATGTGGGCTCCTCGGGTACGCAGAGCAGAGACTACGACCCACCAGGGGGTGTAGAGGTATAAGATCCTTAGTTGCTGTTGCTCTCTGCGGTTGCTTTCACACCAACAGCAGACGTGCGGTCTATTCGGACCAAAAGCCTGTAGTTCGGTTCGTTTTGGTTGCTGGGCGCACACTAAATCAAGCGGACCGAGACTTCCAAAAACAGGAACAATTTTGGTTCATTAGCCGACCACAAAAGTGGACCACACCACAGTCTGTATGCTACATAGTAACAATTTTACAACCTACCCCAGGCCAAATAATCGAACTAGTGGTGTGAAAACGCCTTATGTGCTTGTTTGACTTGGGTGTGGGTGAGGTAGCAAACCGGTGTTAATTTACATCTGTGTTTACACTGTATGTATGATTATGTTTGTCATTGGTTCACATAAACAGGGTTATAATTCACCTGATGGAAAGAAGAGTGATCACTTCTTCTCACCCACCCCAAAGGTAAGAGAACCTCACATTTGTGTGTGTGTGTGTGTGTGTGTGTGTGTGTGTGTGTGTGTGTGTGTGTGTGTTTATGGTTTATGTGTGTGTGTGTGTTAGTGAGAGTTAGATGGGAAATGCATGCATACATTTCTGAGCATTTAAACTTTGTTCTCTCATAGGAGCGACACCTGTTCCCTGCAGTAGAAGAGGAGCCACTCAAGGTCACCTCTATGGTTCGTGAACACATTCACTCACTCACCTGAACACATGTGTGCACACAAACACACACACACACACACACACACACACACACACACACACCTGAGTGCACATTACACAGGGACCCTCTATCGGCCCGATTCTCCCATTGGCGTGTAAGTCTTTTTTACGTGCACACTTTGTAAACACTTTCATCTTGCGTGGATTCTCCCCTCTGAACCTCTGCCACTCCCCTAGCGCTTAACTCCGAAATACAGTGCGTAACTCAACATGGGCATGATTTATGTAACATGAAAGCAGCATCAGTGCCAAGTTATGTATAAATATAAATATATATGCGGTGATCATAAAATAAACAATAGCTATATTCATTGTGAAGCGCAACACTGTTTGTTGAAAAGTCAGAAAGTAAGGAGTAGCATACTTTCTCGGCACTCAAATTGTACAGTCTATATTATTTGACCTCTGTTACAATGCTCACATTTGAGAACTGAAATCACTCAGACGTTTCGTGTCCAACAAGCAAGTGATTCTTACCCTGAAAACTGTCACTTTCCAACCCAACCGTAACAAACATATCCATGGCTGAGGCCTGTTTCATCCACTTTGATTTGGCTGTCACATTCACTTGAGGTTATGTGATGTATTGTAGGTGTTGCAAATGTGCTTGTTTGGTTTGAAAAATAGCAAACCCTTGTATTTTACATCAGTGTTCATGTGGATGTTTTGTTTTTGTGATTGTTTCACATAACCAGGGTTATAATTCACCTGATGCAAGGAAGAGTGATTACTTCTCACCTAGCACAAAGGTAAGGGAACCTTACGTGTGTGTGTGTGTGTGTGTGTGTGTGTGTGTGTGTGTGTGTGTGTGTGTGTGTGTGTGTGTGTGAGAGAAAGATGGGAACATGGATCATCACATTTCTGAGCATTTAAACTTTGTTCTATCATAGGAGCGACACCTGTTCCCTGCAGTAGAAGAGGTACCACTCAAGTTCACTTCTATGGTTCGTGAACACACTCACTCACTCACTCACTCACCTGAACACACGTGTGCAAACACACACACACACACACACACACACACACACACACACACACACACACACATGCGTGCACACGCACACACATTTACTCATGAAGATGACCGGTGACTGTCTTTTCAGGGAAATGTTGCTTCAGTAAGAGAAGACTGTGGAGCGATATCCAGCACAAGCTATACGGTACATTTGGGCAATTCAAATATATGTATATTTGTTTATAATGCAGGCTACGCAGCTTATGGTTTGGTGTGGTTTCAAATCCACTGTGAATGTTAATCATATGCAACCATGTCTTTTAGGAGGACTATCTTGACTCCAGTCCTGCACACAACAGTACAGGCTTCTTCACCACTGCTGAGAAACAGACTAAGACAATGCAGGATTGTAAACCAGTATGTTATTTTTTTTATTTTTTATTTAACCTTTATTTAGATAGGATTGACCCATTGAGACTGAGCGTCTCTTTTGCCAGGGAGTCCTGGTCAAAATGGCAGCTAAACAAATAGTTCCAGACATAGACAAACACATTAACACATAATAAGAAAAATACATTTACATAAAACAGAGTAGCAACTGAGAGTTTTGTGAGATACCTCTAAAAGCGATGACGTTCGCCAGTGTTCACATTATTAATTACTCTTTTTAAGCTCTCCAAAAAAGGCAGATAATCCATACTCCATGTATCCTGGACCTTATTACTTTAAAAATATATACACCCACAAACGTATTTGCAACACACACAAAGACACACACACACATTCAACTAGAATGATTTTTTTTTTTGCCACCGCTGCTAACCCAAGGTGCTGCAGGGTTTGTAGGTTTGAGCCCTGGGTCACAGGACTAAATCACCCAGTAACACATGGGCTAGTTACATATGCAAATTAATTTGTAATATATTTACCTGTGTGTACAATATTACTGTTACAACTAAGTACTTAAACAGCTTTTAATTTGTCTTCACTGCTATTTTTAGAAACACCCCTCGAAATTTGGTGTTAAGCCACGTCGGAAATCAAAGGTAGGTTCTCTTTTCAGGTCTAATTTTCTCAATGACATTTGCTATTCTTGGTCTTCTGTATGCTTGTCTATAGTGTTGTTTTTTAATGCAACTGTCTGTCTGTTGCATCATTGTGCTGTTTTGCCTAGGACAAGTTTTCTAAGCATGGATCAAGACCCTCAGGATCAGACTGTCAGCCATCGCCTCAATTTCAGGTTTATTTGCTGCCCATCAGACTTATTTGCACATGCTATTAAACATGGTGTGTGTGTGTGTCTGTGTGTGTGCTTTATCATGCTTTCAGCACTGTGCACTAATTTGTTTTTTTCTTTTGTTGTTCTAGTCTAATCTGATGAAAGATGAGTTCTTTCGAGAGGATGCGGATGTGTTTATGGAAGGACGATATGGCAAGGCAGACACAAGAAGGACTGAGGAAAACCACAGCACGGTATGTCTTGGATATCATTGCATATCATGGGATATCACTGCTGAGTCCAAAAACCTCCATAAGCTCCCCAAACACTGCTCCTCAGCAGCCCCCTGCTCACATGTGTGATGGGTTAAATGCAATTTTGCTGTGTGAACTGTGTGCTGTGTTACAATTGCAATGACAAATGGGAATCACTTCACTCTAAAACTTAACATTGGCTTTCCCACGCAGTGTCTACCTCCTCTGTAACTGTACGTTCACACCAAAAGCGACCAAAGCGACCAGGTCGCCGAGGTCGCTGAAGAAGCTTCGTCGTTGAGTTCGCTTTGTTCGCTTTGTTCGCTCATGACGTTTCAAGTCATTTAAAGGGCCGCAGCAAAAAAAAAAACTCCCCGACCAACAGTTGTAAAAGCGGCAATACATGTATATGCGTAGGGCAAAACATCGACGTACTTGAACTTTGACATGTTTGGTTAATAAAGGAATAAAAGAGTATAAAATGTCTACATGCACTGACAGCTGAAAAATATTCATATTCATACAGTAATTCATGAATTATTTAAGCCGCTGACTGAGTACATCAATTTACTTTTTAATTAGAATTGTTTGCATCCCTGTAGAAAAACAGGGCTGGGTCGTAGTGAACCGAAGAGCCTGCCACTGCTGTGATGAGCTTCTCTGCCATTTTTAATACAAAGTAGGAACTAGGTACTAAAGTTACACCGTTTGTTTCCTCGAACCCACCTGATTGTCGGACGTTGGTAAATCAATGTATTCCGATTGGTATTCGCGGTATTCGCCGAACCGCGTCATAGCTCATTACCATAAAGTTAACTGACTTTTAACTTCTCTTTTTCGCTCTGGTCGCCCAGTTCGCTTCGCTGCCGGCGAATTCGCTTTGTTCGCCCAATTCGCCGACCCTCCATAGAGAAACAATGACTTCCGTCGCTCTGGTCGCTTTGGTCGCTTTTGGTGTGAACGTACAGTAAGGAGGACTGTACTTCATTTGCCAGTCCATGTGCACAAGCATTTGTGTCCCAGCATTTGAAATAATACCCTCTGCCTTGATATGTAAATAAAAGTGCTGTCTGCACATTTATGACCATTTACTCAATTTAAGTATTAATCACTATGTTCTTCAGAATATCTTTTGCTGGTAATTAAATCTGATAATTTGCTGAAGTGTTCACAAAACTGCCATGTCCCATAGTTCTGCTCTTGGGAGGAACTTCTTCACTCACATCTGCACACATCTGTACACGTTCATGCACAAGGTCACCGAATGACTGATTCACTCATTCACTCACTCTCACACCATTTAATTATTTCACTAAACAAAAATGTTAATTATTTCATTTAAATATTTCTCAAACAAAAAATATTCAGATTTGTTTTTTAAGACTTTTCATATTTCCCTTCATTTACTCAACACAATGTTAGTGCAAGACAGCCAAGGACATCCCAAGTTTAAAAAAATCCCTTTTCTACTAATTGGTCGCTACTTCATATTAACCGTTTACCATTTGGCGGTTAGGAGTTTCTAGAGAGCAACTTCCCAGAAAGGTGCACCATGTACAAGGAGGGTAATGGACTGTACGGAGAAGACCCAAGCCCAGGCAAAAAGGTATAGATGTAAATGTTTTGACACCATTGCATTCATATAAATTTATAAAGTATGATTTACACACAGCCCTTTGTTTTTATCGAAAACAGAAGAAATCACAAAAGCTCTCAGTTCCACATCTAGGCCGAAAAAACGCAAAGGTAAGTGTCATGGATATCTCTGTGTACGACAATTTGACTGTGTGTGTGTGTGTGTGTTACTGTTTATAACTATTTAACTATTATTAATATGGCAACAATATTAATATGCCTCTCATCTTCATCGTACTGATTCATTACATGTGCCAGGCCATCTTTGACAATTTTTTTTAAGCTTGTACGAATCACAAAATCAATTTTTAAATACCCCCATCCTCTTACCATTTTGAAACGGTTATTGTAGAAACTGTATGCTTTTTAGTTGTTTTTTTCTGGACTGTGTCAGTTCTCTTTTCCTCACTGTGAGTTTGTGTTTGTGTGTTTGCTCACCTGACCACAGAGTAAATCCCAGCAGTGTGACGATCCCTCAGGAGCCACAAGTCGTGACTACTATGTGTCAGACGCTGCGAAGGTAACGTTAAAAACAGGCACAAGTTAACCTCATTGACTGTGGCATGGGTGCTAAGCTATAGGCACAAATACTGCATACAATTGCTCCTATTACTACTGTGTTACTATATGAGATTAATTTAGCCTTAAATGGGGCCACAGGGGGTGGGAGTACTGCCCTACAAAGCCAAAGTGCAGTAACTATACGAACACTGAAACTGAGAAAAATGCCTTCAAAGTTTGTCACACTGCCCAGTCAATCATTTTGTAGGTCTAATAGTGATGATGATGATGATGACGTTTATGTAGTCAAAGGAGCTAAGTTGTAAAGCAACTGGACTTCTTTTTGGAGCTTGAAGATTTTTCACCTTTCATCCAAAAGGCGTCTTCAGTTCTGGTGATGGTGGGAAACCAGGAGCTTTATCTCTGGATGACTGGAGGTGGTGTTGTAGACCACATCCCTCATTCCATGACGAAGGGTCACACGAGTCACCCGTCAAGGTGTGAATTGGAGTGAGAGTCGTTGTGTCACTTAATCCAGAGAATGAGAACTTTTCTGATGGTGGAGAGCTCTCCGATGGTTCTCATTCTCTGGATCAGGTGACCACAACGATGGGAATGAGGGGCTCCTGGTTTCCCATCATCGGGCCAGAACTGAAGAAGCCTTTTGGATGAAAGGTGAAACGTCTTCAAAGTCCAAATAGACATCCTGTTGCTTACAACGTAGCTCCTTTGACTACCATGACCTGGATAAATAAGAATCTACACAGACACATCTGCTCATTCGTTCATTTATTCATTCACTCACTCACTCACTCACTGACTCACTCACTCACTCACTCACTCACTCACTCACTCACTCACTCACTCACTCACTCACTCACTCACTCACTCACTCACTCATTCCTTCTCTTCACCTCAATCTGTCAGGTGGAATGGCAAACTTCTCAGATGGACATGAGAAGAACAGACGAGTATGAGGCCAGGGAGATTGAGGAGTTACCTGAGGAAGATGAGGGGGTGGGACACTTTCAAAAAAAAAAAAAAAAATATATATATATATATGTCATTATATAGTAGTATATCGTTATATATATATAGTTATATATATATAGTTATATATAAATTCAGTCATGACTATATGATTGAGAATTTGAAACTTTCTCATTTTCTCCAAGTGCAATATCAAACTCAAAAGACACATGCAAGCAGGTTTATGTTAATTCTTCAAATTTAAAAGGTTCTGAGGTGAATTGCTGTTGTAATAACACCTTGTGTGTGATGAAATGGTCATATTTCTCATTGTAAATTTAACTTTACATAAACATTAAGTCAGCCAAATCCTTGTTACAGGACACTGACAGCCTAATGGAGTGGTGGAATACGGTTGAAAGTGAGTTTCATTCTTTGTTTGCTTGTCTTGTTACATTACATTACATTGTATTACAGTTAGCATCCGCTTTTATCCAAAGCAACTTACAAAAGGATGACACAGCAAGCTTAAAGGAGTACAGAGTAAACAACACACACACACACACACACACACACACACACACAAACACACCAACATGCATGAAGGCACCTACTGTAGGTAAGAGTTAGTTTTGTTAGGAAGGGAAGCAGTCTCCGGAAGCAGTCTCTTGGCTGAGTGTCCGTCTGTCTGTCTGTCTGTCTGTCTGTCTGTCTGTCTGTCTGTCTATCTCTGTCTGTCTGTCTGTCTGTCTGTCTGTCTGTCTGTCTTCTCAATCTCAATCTTCCTCAATCTCTCACACATTGCCCAAACACTTGAGGAGAAGTACCACAACACAGGCACATGTTCCTGTGTTACAATTACACTGTCATGTGCGTATATAGATAAAACTGCGAACTCCTGTCCCAGTCTGTGTAGACACATAGCAACATATCCTGCTTAATATTTTCTCATGATTTTTTCTAGTGTGGGATGAAGTTCCCTCAGTTGAAGGGAGCACTCTTGGAGAGGAAGAGACAATGTAAGAATAGCTTCTCAATCATTTGTGTTTAATGTATTGTGTTAATGTAACAATTATTGTAGGTGATGTCCCTGTCTATTTGAATGGTTTTGCATCATTCCTAGGTTTTAGTTTTTATCTTATACAATCTGTTCTCCTGCATCTCTTTCACCTACTGTACCATCTCGCATTCTCCTTTGTTCATTGTTTTATTTGTAAATATTTAGGACTATTGATTTGGAGATTTGGAGATCTGCAGACAAGATCTGAAGACCTGTTTGGTCTCCTCTGTCATATCTCATCTTTGTGTCTGTCTGTCTCTCTCCCTCCCCAACTTCTCAAACCCCCACCATGTCTAATGTCCCTCCTTCTTGCCCTCAACTTCACATACCTATCTCTCCCTCCATCCCTTTTTCCCCTTCCTGTTTCTCCCCATTCCTCCCTCTCTCTCTCTCTCTCGCTCTCTCTCTCTCTCAGGATCGTCACCCAGTCGGCGGACAAGGTGCACCGCGGCCTGCGCGTCTTCAACAAGGTGTTCATGGAGCAGGCCGAGGTGCTGTACCAGCACGTGCTCATCCTGCACGCCATCGCCAACAGCCTGAGCAACCGGCGCGCCAAGGTGGAGGAGAGCAAAGTGGTGGGTGGCGCGGTGGCTAGCTCGGCGGCCACCGTGGGCCTGTTGTTGGCCCCGCTGACCTTTGGAGTCTCGCTGATGGCGGTGGGCGTGGCGGCGGCGATCGGCGCCAGTGCCGGCGCGGTGTCGACGGCCATCTCGGACGCGAACCACCGCAAGAAGATCGAGCTGGTGGCCAGCGACTACCTGGCGCGGCTGGATGAGGTGGCCCGCTGCCTGGCCTTCGTGCGCGAGGGAATGCGCTGGCTGTCCCGCCACCCGCTGCTGCGACGCCACGACGACGACTACTACGCCAGCAGCGACTGGGCCGTGCGCCGCGCCATGCTGATGGTCAGCCTGGTGCGCGAGCACGCCGAGCAGGCCGCCACAGTGGCCGAGAGGGACGTGGCCGCCCTGTCGGGACTCTTCAAGCGCATGGACGAATACTACGTCGCGATCAAGAATGGCAAACAGAAGCAGCGCAAGTCCTGCAAGAAGAAAGCCACAGAGGAGGTGCACTCAGTAGCCACCCTGCTGCACAAGGATCTCACGGAGCTCGACTCCATCCGCAAGAAGATGCTGGATGTCTACGGCAACATCTGAGGAGCATGTAGAAAACCATTGCTCCCGAGTGTGTGTGTCTGTGTGTGTGTGTGTGTCTGTGTCTGCGTGTGTGTGTGTGTGTGTGTGTGTGTGTGTGTGTCTGTGTCTGCGTGTTTGTGTGTGTGTGTTACAGCAACATCTGATGGGGACTAACTACACTTCTCCACACCACGCTGCTGCAGGAGGATCTCACAGAGGTCAACGCCATCCGCGAGATGTTTGGATGCTTACGGGGAGATCTGATGAAAAGACCATAGCTTGTGTGTGTGTGTGTGTGTGTGTGTTACAGCAAAATTTGAAGCTAACTTACTAAATTTTCAACACCTCCATTGCTGCAACGGGGTCTTACTCCATCTGTGAGTAGATACTAGATGCCTACACCAACATCTGAAGAGCATGTAAAAATCACTGCTCACTTGAGTGTGTGTGTGTGTGTGTGTGTGTGTGTGTTATGGCAACATCTGAAGAGGACTAACTAGCCTCGTAAACTCGCCCCTCGTACTTCATTTCATTTTGTACAGAGGGTCTGGACCGGAATCTTTTGAGGGTGATGCAGTCGGCCCCAGCAAGACCGATTCAATCAGCGAACAGAGGGTGTGTTCGTTAGCCATGACGTTGACCTTGTGTGCTACATTTGAATTGTAGTGCATGGGTAGGCTAATTGCATACGTGACGACCAGGCGTTAGCTATTGGGTGAAGGCAGAGGCACTTGTTTTAAACTTCAGCAGAGTCCACAACTCCAGGAAGAAATCGTTTCTGACGGTGTCTGGTCCAGACCCTCTGTACAAAATGAAATGAAGTACGAGGGGCTGGTTTACCAGGCTAGGGACTAACTACACGTCTTCACACCACCCATGCTGCAAGAGGGCCTTGTGGAGCTCCACACTATCTACAAGTAGATGCTGGATGCTTACAGCAACATCTGCACTACAGATATGAACTACAACAGTTCTCCCCACCTGCTCTGTGGATGTATGCTAGGTCTTGTCCAGCAACAGGATCTCCAGATTTTTCTTTAGGGTATGTTGGGTGTTTTAGGAAAATGTTTTGCAGTCTGTTAAGTGTTTTTCTTCTAGGATTTCTTTCAAGGTGCAGGAGCAGGGCAGCGCCGAATCCACGACCAACCGATGCACTGACCTGACTTTTTCAGTTTCAATACAGATTTCGAAATCTGGGTTTTGTGTATCGATCAATACCGGATACCGAGCTAATATTACCACTGAATTAATTCAACTGTATACCTCACCATAAAAGCAAAAGCCTTGACTAAAACCTATAGACCATTCTCCGAACTGGACATTATTTTCTAACCAAGACAAAAAAAATTATTCATAGATGTTTATAATAAAGTGTTATTAAAGATATCATTTAAAAAGTGTGAGACAGCAATGCACTTCGGCTACATTGTTTTTGTAGGCAGAGACTTTCTTATAGGCTAAGGTCTAATTAGGCACCTGTGACTTTAATTTTCCTAATGATCCTGACATGACAGGAAATGGTGTTCTAACTTTGTGTGCAGCTACAGTCACAGCAGATGTAGACTCATTTGATTATATTTTTTTGGGTAAAACTTTAAATAAATATTCATGAAACAACTGGAGTTGAATCCTTGTTTGATTATGCAAGAAATGTGTCTTACAAGGTGCATTTTGTGCTGATTTTGGTGACTGCATAACATGACATGCAGACTTAGAGCTAGTTAGTAAGTTCGCCAACAGAAGCCATCCAAGTATAGTGTACTTGCTGGCTAGTGGTTATTAGGCGTAAAATCGTGTGTAAATTTACAACAAGCCCTATTTGTATAGGTTGACAACCTGTGGCACTAGCCTAGTGAATTGGTAACAAAATGAGTGTCATTATCACCATTAGGGTTGTAAAAATCCTGGAATTTTCAAAGTTGGAAACTTTCTATGGTAATTTTCAGAAATTAACAGGATTTTTTGGGAATTAACAGGGATTTTAGTGAATTCATCGGAATAAACTGGGAATTTACTGGGAATTATCAAAGTTGAAGGTTAGGGGCATCAACACAGTTGGTAGAAAAAAATATTGTAGCATAATCTTGGCTAAAATAATCAGATTGATGTGAATAAAGTTCTGTATAGTGTGCTGTTCCTCCCTCATATGGACATAGGACACTATTTTTTGCAGAGCCATTGAGGCCACACCCCCCACATGCATTTTGCATTCCTCTATCACATGCACAATAACCACTAGAATTCTGAAGAGCCAAAGCTACTGTTCTGATCTCACAACAAATACAGACTACTGAGGCCACACATGCCAGCCAGAGGACAATTATGCAGTCAAGTAAGTTTTGAGGATATCATGAGGAACAAATAAATCAGTCATGTGTTTTAATTCTCTCCCCTTTGCAATAATGCCTGCTGATGACAAAATAAAATGTTTATATTTATGTTGGTATATAACACACAATAATTACCATAAATTCCCCAAATCCCCGTAATTCCTGTGCAAAGTTACCAATTTGAAAATTCCCAAAATTCTTGTGCCAAAGTTTCCATGGAAATTTTCCGGAAACTTTCCGAAAGTGAGAAGTGAGAAGGGCTAGGAGCTGTGTGAAATGCTGTCTGTTTCAAAGCTGTGAGATAGGAGGGGGTAAGAGACTGTGATGATGAGCTGCTTGTTGCAAGGCTGCTTTGCTGAGCCCTTGTGGTTTCCTGTTGTCTCAGCTAACCTGTTGTAGACATTTATTTACTCATTAGCAAAGTCTCTAGTTTTGGTTTATGTTACCGTAGGCATGAAATGACTGGGTTGCGACAACAACTCATCAGCACGGGCTGAGGAGCCCAGGATACAGGAGTTTGATCCATATCCATGTAGTAACTACAGTGTTTAACAGTGTTAATTGTTATTAAAGACAAAAGAGACACACCAGTATTGGGTGGATATTAAGATCAGTAAAGACCTTAAGTGAACCAATAGTGTGGTTTCTGTGGTTTTAAGATAATACGTTGTAGCCTCAAGACATTATGTCATTATTTTAAGATTAGTTTCTGTTTTGAGTTATATGTCGTTATTTTGAAATATTATCTTGCCATTTCGAGATCTGATTGATGTTCAACTTTGTACCAATAATAATAGGAAGATATTATTATCTTATCCATTGAATCAAGTTCTTGCCCACAGACTTAGTCAGTTATTACTCTTCTAAAATTACTACAACAAATATTGGGCCAGTCATTATTTTATTATTTTTCAGAGAGTGTAACTATATTGCATTTTTTAATTTTATTCGACAAGCGACGTTTGTGGATTTGCATCACACAGACAAATATGGGAATAATGTACACACTAGTCTCTGACGCGCTGCACTCTCCTCTGCACTTTCACAGTACTCATACGCACCAGTAGATGGCAGCAGCACAGTTGGTACCATAGACATCCTATACATATATACATATGTTTAGGATGCCTATGGTTGGTACCCCATGGGACCATTTCCATTGAATGGAAAACTGGAAAACGTGATATTTATCATGCTTATCAAACTTTTACAGACTGAACAACTAGAAAAATATGCACAGCAAATACAACAGTACATAACAGGTGTATTGAACAATAGGAGGCGGGTGTCAAATAGAGCTGGTGGAATGACATGCAAACTATACGTCTCGCATTACGCCCTATATTCAGTGACGCTTGTACTTTTGTACTGTCGTCTAATAACATGAACCTCAGTGCTATATTACATTATATTGCCAGTCTTAAATTAATTGGGGTTATGGACGGTTCAAATGCAGCCGTTTTCTATACTTTTTTTCGTGTATATAAAGTTGACGATGGGCCATGCCCTCATAATAACATGCATGATGTGTGTAGGCTACTTTTCACTAAAAGCACGCCCAGCAACGCACATTCACATTCACTCATGCGCACATACTCCTCTAAAGGGAGGAAACTATCCCGGTGATGTAGATGAGCGCACCTGACAACACTCGACCAGTCATTCAGCATTTTTGGCTCAGGTGGAAATAGTGACGGACACGACCTGTAGGAACGCGTACTGGTGTGGCCTTGGTTAGTCAATCAGCGAAGTGAATGTGCAGGATTAACCACGGCAGGTGTAACCGGTGGAGAAGCACTATTTTTCTGTTTGTCTTTGCGCGGACATAAACAAACGGTATGTAAGATGTAGTTATTTTATGTAGCCTACTCCACGTTGTAAACATGTCCATTGTGCACTGGAAGTTTTAAAAAAGCAGTGATATTCCCTAATCCAACGATTTATCATAACAGATCTACAATTGCACCAAGCGTGGACAAAATCACTATTTTTGTGCCAGTTTTCTTTGATAACAATTAACTGTAGGCTTTGCACGTGTTTCATGGCATCATACAACGACGATAACTTGAACTTTTAAGAAGAAAACAGGGAGAAAACACGGATAACATTGTTAATAAATTATTAGCGTTTCACTAACAATATTTGGCGTTATAAATAGCTGTCCATTGGGGCCCTTTAAAACTTTGACGGCTCTGTGAAATTATCTAAATTAGACAGATGTTAGTGATTAGTGACAGCCCTCTCGACCCATCGTTGTGAAACACCATCTTATGATAATGGAAGTTTTTTTAGCCTCGTTATACCAGTGGCATATTTCGTAACAGTAGACTGATCAGGCGCGGCGTCAGGTTTCATGCCTAATCATGGTTGATCAGCAATTTTATTTTCAGTGGTGGAGACGTTTGTGTCACCAGTGTATTTATCATGTACTAACTAACAAGTAGTGTTTCAAAATACGGTGGCACGAACCTCATGTGGTGCTTTAATGTTTGCCAACGACTCACTGAACTAGCCGATTTTTTTTAGCACAAATTTTTAACAAGGTATAGATCAGCTAATTGATGAATTAGGAGACATGGCCGGATTACTGGATTAATGCTTGATGATACAACATTGTGCAGTTAATGGAATAGAGTTCCAAGCCGTTCCACACTTTCACACGTCTAATGTTGACAAATGAGGGTTGTTGGGATGAACTTTAATTCGGTGTGATTGACGTTTTCTTTCAGTCTTGTGAGCTGTGTGATTAAAGGGAATGCTGAAGACAGTCTCACACAGTGCACCCACCAACCATTTTGAGGTATGTTCTTTGCATCTATGAGGTATGTATCCATTTCTGTCTTTGTAAGGCCGTCTTTGGAAAGACACACAAACACACACACGGTTTTACAGACATCCAGCTTTGAATCCACTGCCTGTACATAGGACTGCAGGTGAGCAGGTTAGAGCTGTGAGTTGCATGGCAACATCTTGGGTCTTGAGCTCCATGGTTAGATAAGCAGCAGGTCAGCTAAGTCATCCTTTTAAAATTGGCTGGCTGACTGACTCAAAGGAATGCGTTCTGGACTTGAAATAGTTGCACTTTTGGACAGTCTCGTCTGAATGTCACCGTACCACATCTGTTTTTTCAGTTTTACCCATTGTGTTTGCCAGTCATTATTTTACTGTCATATTATTTACCAAATTAAGCATACATCGATCACACATGCATGTTCTTAGTATCTCTTAGTAACTGTTCGGACAGACAGTATTTCATACGTTTTACTTACATCTCATGAGTATGGCCGCTGTGGCCTAATGTTCAGTGAGTTGGTCTTGGAATTGGAGGGTCGCGGGTTTGATTCCCTTAACCGTAAGAAAAAAATGTGGGAGGGGGAGTGAATAACCATAACCAGCATCACTCTCCTGTGCCCTCCTCCATGGCTAAAGTGCCCTTAAGCAAGGCATCGAACCCCACATTGCTCCAGGAGTACTGTCTCTGTACCTAATTCACTGTATGCTGCTCTGGGTAAGCATCAGCTAAATGTAATGTAATGTAATGCAATGTAATGTAATGTAATCATAGGATATTGTTTTGTCTTTCAGAATGGGGTTACAGGTGTCCAGGATCCCCCTGTCAATTCAGTCGGAAACCCCTTTACTGGAGCCATGAACGTATGTTACCTGTGATAAACACATTACATAATATGGTGATGTATCACACAGGGCTTCATGTGATACTCAAGCATTTACATATAAAAGCCAAATGCTGTTTTATCATATACCATTTACACTCATAGAATTTAAATGCCAAATAATTGATATTAGTTTTATTGCAATTGCATTACTCTTAAGAATATTTGGTGTTAGGTTAACTTTAAATTTCTGTCTCCCATATTGTTTGTGTGTGGATGCAGGACAATCACTGTAGACTGCCATCTTCTCCTGTCTTCTGTAATGTTTTTGGACGTTCCCTCTGTCATGATTTTGATATTCCTCATTCATATAAGGCAACAAATATTAAATAGCTTTTTGATGATGACCAACATAATCCTTGCTGAATATAGGATATCAGTGTTGCACTTTTCTATAGGGGTTTGAATTGCCCCAAAGGTGTTCTGTTGGAATCTAGTTGGTTGACATACTTGGCTGGCTTTTTTACTTGGTTGGTTGACATACAGTACTTGGCTGACTTGTTGCACTTTTGCAGTGCTTTGAATCACTGTAGTAAATGAACAGTATACTTTTTGCCATATTTCCTAATAGTGGGTGTCCAGATGGAACAGATTACCACCTAGGTTTTGGTATTTCCAGAATTATTTGTGGTTTTCTCCATAAATAACATTTCCCAAAAACCTTTTGCATTCCCCTATTGGCACATTCACATCTCCTTGCCTCAGGACCTGTGCATGTGGAGAATTTTGTTTATTTCGATACCATCCATGAAGTGGACGTTATGCTGTTCTTAATACAGAAATTCAGCTGAGACAGAAAGTTTTTCCCTCATGTGGTGTACTTTTAATGTTCCAGAATCTGTCAGGTGCAGGCAGAGATGCCCAGCAGACGGCCTCATCTGATTGGAACACGGACATCTTCCAGGCAGATTCGTCCAATCAGAATGCAGATATCTTCCAGGCCACACCATCCTATGAGAATACAAACATTTTCCAGACAGTCACCTCCAGTTGGAATACAACAGGATTTTCAAGAACCTTTCCTTCCAGTCCTCAGGTTGACATTTTCCAACCTCACCCATCCAGTGTGGAGACACATGTCACAGAATTCAAGCCCTCCACTATACCGTTTGGTATTTTTCAAAGTACAGAATTTGACCAAAATGTGGATATTTTCCAGAAACCAAAACCAGCAGTCCCAAAGAGACCAGATGCTCCTGCATTCAATCTTAAACGTAACACTCCAGTTAGCCAAAGTACACCATCTGAAGTCTCCTCCATAATTTCACAACAGAAAGATTCACCAGTGTCAGATTCCAGCTGGCTACATGGTCTGCAGGTCACCCCCTCTGCACTGTCAGATGCCTGCGAGACTCCATCTTTCATGAAAGACAATCCGTTTGCCCCTTCATCCAGAGCCTCAACCTCCAGTCCCCAGGTTGAAATCTTCCAGCCTGTCACAGAAATCAAGCCCTCCAGTCGACCTTTTGAAGTTTACCAAAGTCCACCGTCCAGCCAAGAGGCTGACATCTTTGAGAAGCCAAAACCAGAAGTGCCTGAGAGGCCAAATGTTCTCAAATTGCGCCTCAGGAATGACGTCCCATTTACTCAAAAGACACCATCTCCTGCATCGTCACATGCCTTCCAGACTCCGTCCTCCATGAGAGACATCCCATTTGGCCCCATCCAAAACAATGTCTGCCACGAGTTCTTCTCAGATACTCCTTCCTCTGTGACCCCTGACCTCTTTAGGCCTCCATCTACCCATTCCTCCATCTTTCAGCCTACGCCATTTTCCCAAGTCCTCTCCTTAGTCCAACCGTCTCACGCGGCTAGAAACCCTTTCCACCCTACGCCCAATGGGAAGCCAAGCTTTGGGGGGACCGAGAAGGTCGCTGAAAATATGTCCACTAACCGGGAGTTGAACATCGTGCTCACAACACCGGGTGGTACGGAACGAGCGGCCTGTTCGAACACCCCATCAGATGTGACACATGGGACAATCTCGTCATCTTCTCAGGAACATGGGACGCCCATAAGCACAGCATCTGAATTCTCACGGGTAAAGTAAAAAAAAAAAAAAAAGTTTTGAAAGTATTTCATATTATTTCAATATTTTTCAGCGTAACATGTAAAAGTTACAATCCCTTTATGTTATGTAGTTAGTAACCTATACTGTTTTTTGTAACTCAAGCCTTTGCAGAGAGCTCCCAGAGCACCTCCAAGACCCAAGGCCCCTATTCACCCAGTAATGCAGGTAAGCAGAAGGCCTGATGAATGGCTTATGTTCATTATTGTTTTCACTCTGCTGCCTTTGCTGCATTTTATACTACTGACACTGTAATCACAGCGGGCAGTTATGTAAGATTTAGATCTCAACAGTCCTGCCCTCTTCTGAAGAAAACAAAACAAAAACAAAAAAACTATGAAAAAATGCAAGGTTAAACTTGTTCCTCTGTTTTTACCTCAGTTTTTTTTTTTTTACCTGCGTTAAAATGTTTACTTGTCCTTAATGACCTTTAAGCTAAGTAGATGATTTAAGGCTTACAATAGTTTGAAAAAATACATAGAGGATTTACTTCTGGTTCTAGATACCTGTGTATGAGCTCTATCTGTGTCCAGCTCTACAACACACAGTGTTGTGGTAGGACTGGTGTGGCCAAATAGGGTTTGATCCCTGATTCAGGTTGACCATTGTGAGCTGTTGTCAGTTTCGATAGAAACATCTGCTAAATACCAGAAATGTATAACCAGTGATGAAAATGAAACCAGCGATAACCTAGAAAAGCACTCCGAGAGTGCAGACCTTCGCCAGGGCAGCTCAGATCACCACCAAAATCTTTTAAGCTAGCCCATTTTTGACCTACCCTGAACATTTCATCAAAATCCATCAATAACTTTTTGAGTTATGTTGCTAACTAACAAACAAACAAATGCCGATGATCCACTGGCAGAGGTAATAATGAAAATGGTAAACTTTATTGTTATTGTTCAGTTGAGCTGGGGACAGTCAGTAATGGTTTCACATGTATTATGTAGCCTGTGCCAGCCAAGCTGCTGGCTGGTCTAATCTGACTGGTCCTGCTTCTTTGACTCACATGCTTATGTCATGAGGAAGTCATTTAATCAGGGAAGTGCACGGGTTTTGCACAACACTGGCATGAGTAGCAATTAGAACCAGTTCAAGTGTTTAATTGTCCTTAATTACATCTTAGCTAAATGGATGATTCAAGTCTTACAATTGTTTGAAAACTGTTTTTTGAGAAAAGCGGTGATTTGAAAGAGCAGTGGTTCTTAAGTTGTGCGGCCTAGGGACCCATAATTTCCCAATACCAGGAAGTCATGACCAAATTTTCAAAACAACTCAGTAACATGCAGACGTGCACAGGTGCAACACTGGCATGAGTAGCAATTACACCTGGTTCAAGTGTTGTGAAATTTGAAACTGAGAGAGAAACTGTAGGTGTGGTGGTGTTTCCTGTTCCTGACAGTGCTGTGATTTTACAGGAGGACCCAACACAGGGAGAAGAGGGATCCCCCTCAGATGTGAACATTGTACTCTCTGGGGAGGTGAGGAGGAATGGACATCTGCTGTTGTATCCGAACAACAAAAGTGTGTGTGTGTGTGTGTGTGTGTGTACGCATGCATGTGTGCGGAGCTGCCGGTCACCATTTTTGGTTGGTTATTAACTGTAACAATGTGTATGTGTGCATGCATGTACATCTGTGTGTGTGTGTGTGTGTGGGTGTTGGTTATTAGCTGTAGTGGTGTGGGATTTGCAGGAGAGGTTGTGTATGTGTGTGTGTTGGTCATTAACTGTTGTGGGGTGTGTGTATGTGTGTTTGTGGTGGTCATTAACATTAGTGTATGTATAATTTGCAGGAGAGGTGTGTTGAAGACTGGCCAGAAGACAGCCCTCAACTTGCCTCCAACTGGAAACCAGTAAGTGTGTGACAGGGAGTCCAAGGCTTCATGGCATGCCATGTCTTTTTTGTTTTGTTTTTTTCCCCACTTACCTTACAATTGTGTTTGAGGTGTATTGTATTTGTATTCATTATGTTATGGTCGTAATGGTTGAATGTAGAATGTTTTCAGCATTGTAACTGCTTGAAAACTCAACTGTTCACTCTAAGGGAGTTTGAAAATCAGCCTATTTCCCCGAACAATTCAGTGTTCCTTGGTATGCGATGAAACTGACTCTTCTTTTAATTGCAGTCTGGAACACTGCGGCTGAGGAGAGAGTCAATCTTGGTGAGTCTAATATACACCACTAAACAGTCAACATGTAACTGTTGCGCACATGCAGCTGTGATACGTTTGACTTGTAACAGCAGCTGGGAATATATAGTCCTGAGAAGATAAGATCTTGCCATCACAAGATCAGGACAGAAATGGTGCCAGTCCGGTCTGTGTTCTTGGTGGCATTCTTGGGGCTGCCGTCTAAAAATGTTTTTGAATGCTAGGATCATGGTTCTTGGTATTCCATATATCACAAGTGCTGATAATCGTTTATATTCAAACTGGACTGAGATAAATATCTTTATACTGCATATAAAAATTCTATTTCCTTGATAATGCAAGAAAATGTAAATGATAATTAATAATAACAACAAAACGCAATATGATTGTGCCTTTTAGTTTTTTGCAAATTATGTGTTTTGGTAGTGGTGTTATGATAATTTTATCTTTGCAAGCACAGTTGGTGAAATTAGTTTTTGTCTTGCTAAGGAAAAGGAAAATGGAAGCGGTGGCAGTGACAAACGTGGGAAGAAGTCGTTGGTACGTGTACAGTACTACCTCTTAAGTCTAGTCTCTCTAGGTGTACAAACATGGCCGTACTGTTCTCATTTCAATAACTTTTCTTGCAGAAAAAGTTGGCTTTGTCCATTTCCACTCGTAGACGATCAAAGGTGAGGCACTGCCTAAGATGCTTCAATCACACTGAATAAAAGCCAACGTGTTTTATTTGTCATATACTGTACATAATTTAAGTTTTTAACGCTTAGTGAAGGGCATTACTGGTATTTCACAGACTGTGCAAAGTAAGAAATAAGAAATAGAAATGGTAAGAGTTAATGACACACAAATGGGTCAGATTAATGTCATAGAAATAAATAGGCTCCCTGAAGGTTGGAAAAAAAATCAAATAACAAATTAATTCTTCGACTTTTTCACGTAGGATAAACTGACAGACGATTCGAAACTTCGAGATAATGGTGCACTTTACCAGCGATCTGAGGTATTTGTTTACCTTTTCCTGAGCCTGCATGTCCTGTATGTGAAAACGCAAGTTTGTCTGTGTCAGTCATTTGCGTTATCTCCATATCTACATTGCTGTCGTGTTTTTTTTTTTTGGTCCCAGCAGCAGTCAGGCACAAGTACACTGACGCAAGAACTACAGGTAAATATTGCAACACAAGTTGTGCAACATTGGCTTCCATGTTACTGTAGACAAATGTGTTGTGGTTTATTAGATTGTAACTGTCAAAACAAGACTTCAGGTGAACACAGCTTAAAAATGTAGTGAGGTCATTTACTGGCTTTACAATGTACAGTACGTGTTACACACTAATAAACTCTTACAACTTCTTGATAACGTCCTACATCCAGCCACTAGGCTGCTTTGCAACTCACACACTCATTTACCAGGAAATCATATCTGATACCTTGGCAGTAATTACAATCAAACAATAACCCAATGTTTTTCTTTAGGAGGGTCTGCTTATAGACGTGTGTTCATCGGACAATGGGGAAGACCAGACTCATGGAGAAGGCTCAAAATGGGTATGCTATTTTACAGTGTCTTACCAGACTCTGAGCATCTTGGGGACATTGTGTCATACTATTTTCTTGACAGGATAAAGTGAAATAATTGTTTAATTTGTTAAATGTATTGCAACTGTACAAACAAATAAATATACATACAAACAGTGTCCTGTAGCATGGCTGCATGAATGTTGCCATAAAGGTGTCAAAGCTGGCCAGTGAGAGACACTATAGCATGGATCCATCTCAGCTCTTGCACAGACCTACAGTAGCAAGACTGTTAATTCTTTTTCTTTTTTTTTTCTAATTTGTACATTATTTTCCTGCCAGGGCAACAAACTGAAGTTTAAAAGCTCCAAGGTTCTTCGTAGAAAGTCAAAGGTCAGTGTGTGTGTGTGTGTGTCAGTATGTGTGTGTGTGTGTGTGGTGTTTGTGTGTGCTGGATGGTAATGAGTGAATGCACTTATCTCCCATAGTAAGTATGATTTGGGGAATGCTCACTTTAGAAGTGTAAGTATTATAAGATCTGATTGTGTACAAACCCTTCTTTACAGGAGAAGCTTAGTATTGGCCAGAACACACCTGAAAACCACTTGGCATTAGAGTTATATGAGGTACGGTACATACGAGGCATGCAGTATTGCCTTGTTTCATCACATGTAAAAGAAAATTGTAAGGCCACAGCTCAAAGTGATTGCCACACTTCTTTCAGGGGCCTGTTGGGCAAAGGGCAGGAAGTGTGTTTTTGCCTACAAATCCCATAACACCTCAGGTGTGTCCCTCTTTTTTTCTTTCTCTTGCTCTCCATGTCTTGGAGATGTGATTGGATACTGTAAGAGCAGGGAGAAGAATGAATGTACTTGTAGGAAATGATAAAATATGCAATGATGGAGTATTACTGTGACAAGTATATTGTCTCTCTATTAGAATTGTATTACGTTCAGTAAAAAAAATGAATAATTGAGTGTATAAGATGTCATGTAAGCAAAGATAGGTGCTTAAATGTTTAATGTTAAAGCCTCAGTTCATTGTTATATACTGTAAAACACATTATTATTATTATTATTATTATTATTATTATTATTATTATTATTATTATTGGTGTGTTTCTCCTAGTGGGGCGTTGACAGAAATGATGGTGTGTTTTCCCCTACAACTCCCATTATATCTGAGGTGCGTTTCCAGATATTTGATTAACTTTATACTGCTTTATACTACTTTACTTTATAACACTATCCTACTGTATTTAATTTCTTTACATCATTGTTCATAGTCTATGATCTTTTAATAGTCAAACAGCAGCAAGTAAAACATCTACTTTAATTAATGTTATATATATCTTGTACTTACATATGTTACATTACTCTCATATGGTTATTGGCGTCTTAAAAAATATGCAGTGAAGTCATGCATTCTTCACAGTTCACTGTTAATTAGTTCACAGTTTACAAGTAATTAATCAATGTTACATACTGAATTGTATAATCGTAGGGATTGTTCCTTGCATTGCTTGTATTTGTGTGCAGTGCATAACATTTGGAGGAAAAAACATTGTTTCATATCTGATATCAGGACACCACTGAAGATGACATGAAGGCGACATCTGTGTCAACTTCTCAAAAGAGAAAAGTACCGAAGAAGAGGCTGTCAAGTTTACATCGTCGAACTCTGAGGGTAAAATACTTCCATGCTAATGCCTTAATGTTGCAAGTCAGACATTGAATTGTCCAGGAAGTAAAACATATATGCAATACAAAATAGATTGTTTTAAAGCCATCACAAACATAGTGATACAATTTAATTGAAAGTTGACAGTCATTATTCATGTTTTTTTTTTACTTTTTTTTACAGGATAAACAATACCATCACCACAACATTGATGATGATGATGATGATGATTCACTGCATCAAGATTTAGAGGTAACTTCTTTAATTTGGGGTCATTTATAGAAATAGAATGCGTTTATTTTCATGATGAGCATTGTGAGACTTAAAGCACATTTACTGGTTGGATATGTTCAGTAATAGTCAGAGATATGTTTCTGCCATTTGCATTTGTAAAACTAAGCAATGCTTTTTAATTACTTTTAATTTGACTTGGTATTAATTAGGAAGTTCCTCCAGAAGAAGCCCCATCCCCTTTTTCGGATACACCCACATGGCCTAAGGTATGAGTGCATGTGATGGTCTGCCATAGTCAAATTAAAGCCGTGTTACCAGAAACTAAATGCCCTATCACATATTTGTTTCCGCTATTCATGTCACCAGCTGATTGTAATTGCAACAACTCTTCAACATGGTAGACAAAACTAATCTATAAAATTCTCTGTTTTTACATACACACACAAGGTTAAACCAAAAGATCACAGGACTTACTCTCTTAAGCCTTGGTGCCCCACCCCTGGATATAAAGTCTTGTATTCATAGAATCAATAATATGTCTTCTTTGAATAAATACCCCTAATTTCATATAATCCTGTTATTGTTTTGTTTTGTGCCCTTTGTTTCAGGAAGAGCAAGAGCTGCATGAATCCAAAGACATCTTTGTACCTCACGACATCTCTTCAAAGGTACAAACTAAAAATAAAGAGGCGTGTTTGGAGAGCACAGACATTTTCATGTTGGGCGTGTAACTAAATGCCGTGTTTCACAGGACAATGAACTTCATGCACAAGACAACTTCTACGAACACAAGGAATGGGACTATGATGGGGTGCACCTTCCCCAGGAAAATGTAACACAACTCCACACAAAAATCATTTATATAACATATATGAATGAGTATCCAACTTTACCTCGAGACATACTATGTTGTTTGTGTTTCTGACATCGCAACATTATATATTGTGTGCACGTTGTAAATAGGCCTTCTTGCATGAGGACGCACCGCCCTATGAAGGTGTTCATCATGAACATGAGAATAACGGACTGCACCTTCCTCAAGAACAGGTAACATAACTTCACATGAAATTCATGTATGGATGAATGTGTGTACCTAAAGACACATTACAAGCCACATGGAGCAGTGGTGGCCTGGCGGTTACGGTAACGGACTTGTGACCAAATGACCGCAGGTTTGAATTCATCGACTGCCAGTAGTGCCACTGAGGTGCCCTGATCATGGTACCGTCCCCACACACTGCTCCCCGAGCACCGTTGTACATTAATGTCTATTGCTGCCCCCTGCTCATGTGTGTGCTGGGTTAAATGCAGAGGATAATTGAATGAATTTCGTTGTGTGCACTGTGTGCTGTGATGTGCCGTGTGATCACATCGACCAGTAGGACTGACTTTGACTTTCGTTACTGCAGTGGTGTCCTTGTTTCTGGCATCACAGCATGTTAATGTGGTGTCTGTCTGTGCACTGTAATTAGGCTTTCTTAGATGAGGATCCGCCAGCTTATGGAGAAGCTGTTCATCATCAACAAGACTACAATGGGATGCACCTTCCTCAAGGAAAGGTAACATAACTTCACATTAAAAGTCATCTATAGATGACTGTGTATTTAAATGTGCTACTGGTTTGTTGTCCTGGTTTCTGGCTTTGGAACATTAAAATGTAGTGTCTGTCTAATTAGGCTTTCTTAGATGAGGACCCACCAGCCTATAAAAACACTCTTCATCAGAAACATAACCATAATGAATACCACCTTCCTCCAGAAAAGGTAATGTAACTCTGAAAAGCATGAAATCACGATCATTGATCATTGATCATTGACATCAATGTGTATCCCTAAATGTGTTACCTGTATGTTGTTCTCGTTTCTGGTAATGCAATATCACAACAGTGTCTGTGTATTATATTTAGGCCTTTTTGGATGAGGACACGCCCCAAAAAGAAACTCTTCATCAGGAAACGTATGAAGAGGAGGAACAGCGTGGTAAACAGAAGAAGAAAAGGGTAAAACGCGCTCGATAACATGTCTGTAGCAATAACTACACGATGGTCTGCTCATTTAAAAACAGCTTGCAAACTCTCATCTGTTTTTGTCCACAGAAGAGTTCAGTCAAAATCACTGTTCCACATTTGACTTGGAGACATTCGGTACGGCAGTGGAAGAAAACATAATTTTCTGTTTGTGTGTGTGTGTATGCGTGTGCATCTGTGAATTTTCGGGCCTGTTTGTGAATTTATCCATAGTGTTCTTTTGCAGTGGTACTCTTGGCACATGTACAGTATGTCAACTGCCCTGTGTTTTATTATTTTGTCTTACATACAGAATAACCATCACACACATGGAGGTTCCCCAGGCATGCAGAGCAGAGACTACGATTCACCACAGGGTGCAGAGGTATAACCCCTGTTAGATGCTGGCACTCTCTATGTGCTTGCTTGGTTTGACTTGTGTGGGTAAGGTAGCAACCTTTGTATTTTACATCTGTCTTCATACGAATGATTGTGTTTGTAATTGATTTACATAAATACAGGGTTATAATTCACCTGATTCAACGAAGAGTGATTACTACTTCTCAGCTAGCCCAAAGGTAAGGGAACTGTACATTAAAGAGAGAGAGAGAGAGAGAGAGAGAGATGCATGCATCATCACATTTCTGAGCATTTAAACGTTGTTCTCTCATAGGAGCGACACCTGTTCCCTGCAGCAGAAGAGGAGTCACTCAAGTTCACTTCTATGGTTCGTGAACACACACACTCACTCACCTGAACACACGTGTGCACACACACACACACACACACACACACACACACAGACCTAAGCGCACATTACACACATGCACACAGACACATTTACCTTTTAAATCATGAAGATGACCGCTGACTGTCTTTTCAGGGAAATGTTGCTTCAGTAAGAGAAGACTATGGAGCAATATCCAGCCCAAGTTATACGGTACATTTGGACAGTTCAAATAAATATATGTATATTTGTTTACAGTATAGGCTACAATGTTAGTCATATGTAACCATGTCTTTTAGGAGGACTATCTTGGCTCCAGTCCTGCACACAACAGTACAGACTTCTTCACCACTGCTGAGAAACAGACAATGACAGACAGGACAGACAGGACAATGCAGTATTGTAAACCAGTATGTCATTACTTTAAATTTACAACACACACACACACAGACACACCCACACACACACACGCACGTTTAACTGGAATGGATTTTTTGCCACCGCTGCTAACCCAAGGTGCTGCAGGGTTTGTAGGTTTGAGCCCTGGGTCACAGGACTAAATCACCCAGTAACACAGGGCTAGTTACATATGCAAATTACTAAGGCCTCATTTCCACCGACTTCAGCGTGTACAGCATGTAACCGTGTACAATATGTGTTTATGTGTGACAGAATACGCTCAGATTACGCGTGCGGTGGAAATGGTCTAATCTGTTAATGTGCATTCTAAATGAATACGGACAGAAAGTGGGCATTTGCTGTCTACGCCCTGTATACGGAGAGTGTTTAGTGGAAATGAGCCCTTAGTACTTGAGCAGTTTTTTTTTTATACATCTCTGCTGCTATTTTCAGAAAAAGCCCTCGAAATTTGGTATTCAGCGACGTCGGAAATCAAAGGTAGGCTGGCTCTCTTTTCAGGTCTATTTTTCTTAATGGCCTTTGCCATTCTTGGAAAACTGGATGCTTGTCTATAGTGTTGTTTATTTAATTCAACTGTTGCATCATTGTTCTGATTTGCCCAGGACAAGTTTTTCGAGCATGGATCAAGACACTCAGGATCCGATTATCAACCATCACCTCAATTTCAGGTTTATTTCTTCTTTATTTCTTTGCACATGCTATTAAACATGGTGTGTGTGTGTGTGTGTGTGTATGTGTGTGTCTTTTATCATGCTTTCAGCACTGTGCGTGTTTTGTTCTTCTGTTGTTCTAGTCTGATCCGATGGAAGATGAGTTCTTTCGAGAGGATGCGGATGTGTTTATGGAAGGACGATATGGCAAGGCAGACACAAGAAAGACTGAGGAAAACTATGGCACGGTATGTCTTGGATATCATTGCATATCATGGGATATAATTGCTGTGTTATGGCCTAATGGTTAGGGAGTTGGTCTTGGTCTTGGGATCAGAGGGTAGCAGGTTGGATTCGCGTACGAGTCCACCAACCTCTGTAAGAGCCACTAAGGTATGCTGAGCATGGTTCTGTCCCCAAATACTGCTGCCACGCTGCATCCCTGCTCACATGTGTGATGGCTTAAAGCGACTATGCTAAGCTAAGGTCAGTGCCGCCAGATGCGGACAATGGCTAGGTGTGCTAGAAAACGCTTCTGCCCACTTATCCAACTCTAGGGACTGCAGGGACAGACTCAATTTCATCAGGGGGCGGCGTATTCCTTTAAATACATTTTCGCTGTGTGAACTGTGTGCTCTGTAATTACAGTGACAAATGGGAATTACTTCACTTTTAAAATTCAACATACTGTAGGCTTGCACACGCAGTGTCTATCTCCTCTGTAAGTCTGTACTTCATTTTTCAGTGCACTTAGTCAGAGCCTTTAAAATAATACCCTCTGTCTGCACATTTATAACCATTACTCAATTTAAGTATCAGTCACTATGTTCTTCAAAATATATTTTGCTGGTAATTAAATCCGATAATTTGCTGAAGTGTTAAGAAAACTGCCATGTCCCATAGTTCTGCTCTTGGGAGGAACTTCTTCACTCACATCTGCAGACATCTGTACACGTTCATGCACAAGGTCACTGAGTGACTGATTCACTCATTTACTCACTCTCACACCATTTCATTATTTATCAAACACAAATATTCAGATTTGTTTTTTTTTTAAAGACTTTTTCATATTTGCTTTTGTTTACGCAACACAATGTTAGTGCAAGACAGCCAAGGACATTCAAAATAAAATAAAAAAATCCCTTTTCTACTTCATATTAACCGTTTACCATTTGGTGGTTAGGAATTTCTAGAGAACAACTTCCCAGAAAAGTGCACCATTTACGAAGAGGACGATGGATTGTATGGAAGAGACCCAAGCCCAGGCAAAAAGGTACAGATGTGAATATGTTTAAACCGTTGTATTCATATAGATTTATAAAGGGGTGATTTACGCACAGCCCTTTGTTTTTATCGAGAATAGAAGAAATCACGAAAGATCTCAGTTCCACATATGGGCCGAAAAAACTCAAGGGTAAGTGTCATGGATACCTTTGTGTGTGTGCAACTTGACTGTGACACTGTGTGTGTGTGTGTGTGTGTGTGTGTGTGTGTGTGTGTGTGTGTGTGTGTTTATAACTATTATTAATATGACAACAATATCAATGTGTCTCTCATCTTGATCATACTGATTCATTGCCTGTGCCAGTTTTGGACAGATCCCAAAGTTGAT
The DNA here is from genome assembly GCA_027475355.1 of Coilia nasus. Lineage (NCBI taxonomy): Eukaryota > Metazoa > Chordata > Actinopteri > Clupeiformes > Engraulidae > Coilia > Coilia nasus. The sequence continues at coordinate 11,163,551 of CM050200.1, read as the reverse complement.
TCAAAATGCCCCATTCTCTTACCATTTTAAAACGGTTAGTGTAGAAACTGTGTGCTTTTTCAGTTCCCTTTTCTTGACTGTGAGTATGTGTGTGTGTTTGCTCACCTGACCACAGAGTAAATCCCAGCAGTATGACGATCCCCCAGGAGCCACAAGCAGTGACTACTACATGTCAGACGCTGCAAAGGTAACGTTTTAAATGGGCACAAATTAACCTTATTGACTGTGGCATGGGGGCTAAGCTATAGGCACAAATACTGTATGTAAATACATTTCTGACATGTCTATTAGTCATATTTTACTACATAAGAATTGATGAACAATAACAATCTGAGATCTAAGTAATATATAACTCTAAATCTATATATGTCTAATTCAGTAGAAAGCAAAATAAAACCACACACACACACAAACCTAAGGTCATTCCTAGGACCATGGAAATTTACAGTCAGTTTTGGCAATACATGAAACTGCTGTGTGTGTGTGTGTGTGTAGGTATTCAATTTCCTTCCTGTCAGAGGTAATCTCATGACCAGCTGTGCACAGTCATGGCAGTGTATCTTTTTTTTTTGTCTTCTTCTTGGCTGTGTAACTGTAACTTCTGCCAACACCCACCCCAGCAAACCTGAGTGACTGGTTTGGTCAGGTCAGAACACAGTTCCTGTTTTTTTTATAATGAAGTGGGCCATACCTCAGCAGTCACATGACAAAACCCTAAGCAAGAACCTGGAAACTGTGGTAGATGTGGGGTAAAAGGTTTCTGAGTCTATGTAGAGATGTATTAGCCCGTGGAGTCATGTGATCTGTTTATCTCACTGACGGTTTAGGGTCACCCCCTTTGATTGCTACAAGTTTGTTAGCACATGGTGCTAGTGCTAATGTAGACATGGGGAGATCACGGCATGAGCGTGAGCTAGATGAAACGGGATACAAGGATACAAAGATATTTATTTGTCACACTCATAGACATACTTGGTAGAGTAGGACATGCAGTGAAACTCCTGATTGTGAGTCTAAACTGTACATAGGGAGGGAAGAGAGTAAAGTGTGTAGAATGCAGTTGGGGGGGATAGCTACCAGATGAAGAGCAGAGGTAGAATAGGTGATGGGGTGTGGGATAAAGTGCATATAGTGCAGTTGGGGTTGGAGGGGAGGACTGGCTTTGGCAGTAGCAGTGACGGTAGCAGTTTAAACACAGATTTGTTGGATAGCCTTGTTGACCTACAGTATTCCCTATATATAAACCTATATACTGTAAACCTTCTTGACTTATATAAAAAGGAACTTCCTTTTAGATTATTCCATACAAGTTCAGTAAATTATTTTTTTAACATGCAGAATCTACCGCTACCCATACATTTTCAATGACTGTTGCATTTCTTTATTCCCTTTTTCATTCATTCATTTATTCATTCACTTGCTCACTCACTCACTCACTCACTCACTCACTCACTCCTTCCTTCTCATCACCTCAATCTGTCAGGTGGAATGGCGATCTTCTCAGATGGACATGAGAAGAACAGAGGAGTATGAGGACAGGGAGCTTGAGGAGTTACCTGAGGAAGATGAGGGGGTAGGACACTGTCTTTAAATATATAATTATTTATTTGTTTGTTTGTTTGTTTGTTTGTTGTACAACTGGACTTCAGTCATGACTATCTGATTTAGAATCTGAAATTTTCTCATTTCCTCAAAGGGCAATATCAAACACAAAAGACGCATGCAAGCAGCTCTATGTTAATTCTTCACATTTTATAGGTTTCATGGTGAAGTGCTGATGTAATAATGCTTTGTGTGTGATGGCAGCCATATTTCTCATTGTAAATGTAACTTTACATAAACATTAAGCCAGCTACATCCTTGTTACAGGACACTGACAGCCTCATGGAGTGGTGGAATACGGTTGAAAGTGAGTGTCTCTTCTTTGTTTGTCTGTCTGTTTTGTGTGGATATTTTTTGTCTGTGTCTTCCTCAATCTCACACACATTGCTCAAACACTTGAAGAGAAGTACCACAACACAGGCACATGTTCCTGTTTTACAATTACACTGCCATGTGCATATACAGTATAAATAAAGCTGTGAACTTCTATCTCAGTCTGTGTAGACACATAGTAACATATCCTGCTTAACATGTTCTCACGTTTTTTACAGTGTGGGATGAAGTTCCCTCAGATGAGGAGAGCACTCTCAAGGAGGAAGAGATAAAGTGAGATGAGCTTCTCAATCATTAGTGTTTAATGTATTGTGTTAACAATTATTAATGTAACAATTATTGTAGATGATGTGCCAGTCCATCTGAATGTGTTTGCATCATTCTTAAGTTTTAGTTTCTATCTTATACAATCTGTTGTTCTGCATCTCTCTTATCCACCATCTATCATTCTCATTTGTTTATTTTTGTTCCACTTCATTTAAATTTTTTTAAATGTTTAGGACTATTCATTTAGAGATGGAATAGTCCTAAACATTTAAAAACAACACAAAAGAAAAAAAAAAAACCTACTCTTCCTGTGTGTTGTGGTTTTGTGCTCCTCTGTCATATCTCATCTTTGTGTCTGCCCCCCCCCCCCCCCTGTCTAATCACTTAACCTCTGGCCCACAACCTCACATCCCTCTCTCCCCCCCACCCTCTTTCTCTCCCTCTCTCACTTTCCTCTCTCTCTTTCTCTCTTTCTCTCTCTCTCTCTCTCTCTCTCTCTCTCTCTCTCTCTCTCTCTCTCTCTCTCTCTCTCTCTCTCTCTCTCTCTCTCTCTCTCTCTCTCTCTCTCTCTCTCTCTCTCTCAGGACCTTCACCCAGTTGGCAGACAAGGTGCACCGCGGCCTGCGCGTCTTCAACAAGGTGTTCATGGAGAACGCCGAGGTGCTGTACCAGCACGTGCTCATCCTGCACGCCATCGCCGACGACCTGAGCAACTTCCACCGGCGCGCCAAGGTGGGCAGCATCACGGGCGGGACCACCATGGCGGTGGGGGGCGCGGCGGCCATCACGGGCCTGGCGTTGGCCCCGCTGACGCTGGGCGTCTCGCTGCTGGTGTCGGCGGTGGGCCTGGGCGTGCTGACGGCGGGCGGCGTCACCTCGGCCTCGGCGGCCATCTCGGACAAGGTCAACGACGCGCACGACCGCAAGAAGATCGAGCTGGTGGCCGGCGACTACCTGACGCGGCTGACGGAGGTGGCCCGCTGCCTGGGCTTCGTGCGCGAGGGCATGTGCCGGCTGTCCCGCCACCCGCTGCTGCGCCGCAACAACTACTACGCCAGCAGCGACTGGGAGGTGCGCCGCGCCCTGCAGATGGTCAGCCTGGTGCGCGAGCCCGCCGACCAGGCTGCCGCGGTGGCCGAGAGGGGCACGGCCGCCCTTTCGGGACTCTTCAAGCACATGGAGCGCTACTTCGTGGACAAGAACGGCAAGCAGGAGCTGCGCAAGACCTGCAAGAAGGAGGCCACGGGGCAGGTGCACTCAGTGGCCACCCTGCTGCAGGAGGGTCTCACGGAGCTCAACTCCATCCGCGAGCAGATGCTGGATGCCTACGGCAACATCTGAGGAAAACACCATGGCGCACGTGTGTGTGTTTGTGTGTGTGTGTGTGTGTGTGTGTGTGTGTGTGTGTGTTATGGCAACATCTAAAGGGGACTAACTACACTTCTCCACACCACCCATGCCTGCAGGATGGTTTCACAGAGGTCAACTTCATCTGCGAGCAGATGCTGGATGCCTACGGCAACATCTGAAGAGCGTGTGAAAATCATTGCTCTCCTGTGTGTGTGTGTGTGTGTGTGTGTGTGTTACGGCAACATCTGAAGGGGACTAACTACACTCCTTCACACCACCCATGCTGCAAGAGGGCCTTGTGGAACTCCACACCATCCGCAAGTAGATTACAGTAACATCTGCACTACAGATATGAAATACTACAGTTCTCCCCAACTCCTCTGTGGAAGGTCTTGTGTCCAACAGGCTTTCCAGATTTTTCCTCAGGGTTATATTGGGTGTTTTAGGAAGATGTATTGTAGTCTATTCTTAGGTGTGTTTGTACCATTTAATGAGCAATAGTTCCTGTGATTATTTTGAACACATTACAGATGAATAACAAGTGATTGAACAATTTAAATAAGTGTTCTTTTGTTTGTCACAGATGGATAACAGGGCACACTTTTACACAGTAAAATGCTTCAAATGTTCCAAAGATAAACATTAACAAAGACAACAAAGACATTTAGGACAGTTTGTTGTGCGTGTGTTTGTTGTACTGGTTATTGTTGTTTACCAATGGGCAAACTATTAGCCATATAGGAGTGCAATATTGAATTGACGTGCCTAGTTTTGTAAATGATAAATGATTGCATCGGCTGCTTTGTTTGACTGTTTTGTCATGTAATTGTTGAGGCATTGTTTGCGCTTTAAAAAAGCCACAGCAGAAATAACCACCTCCAACAGGGAATTGATGTTTTGTTTCTTGTTTAGCATATATGGAAATATTTGTGTAAATATTCTTGTTGTCTGTCTTAGAAACTGTGTCAGAGTATTAATGTAATGTATTTCTATGTATCTAATGTATTTTAAAATGTTGCAATAATAAAACAAAGGAGAATTTATTCTGTTGGACTCTTTCGTCACATTTTTTACACAGACACAAGCAGGTGTTTGTTAGGTTTAGAACTAGATGTACATATACGCTGTGTTTTTCCAGCGGAATTAAATAGGAGAGCTTTAAAGTTCTGTGTGTGTGAATGTGACAACACGGAGCCAGTCAAGTAGGTCTAACAATACGCGGGCACACCCATACTTCAGGTAAAAGCACGGGATTCGAGCGATGGAAGGGAGGGATTACGAGATTCTACCCAGTGCAGCAACCTCAGTCTGAGGCAGGCAAAGTTGTTTTGAGTTCCTGTTTCGCTCTGCCCCAGAAACGAAAGATTTCACCTGACAAGTTACTCATCCTGAATGCAGCATCGACTGTGCACGCTGCTAAGCTAACTGTAAACGTCTAAGTCTTACTTGCTGCCTTTTTGACATTTGACTGTTGAAAACAACGCATGTCGCCCAACAAGTAGGCTATAAGAAGTTTAGAGCCTTACAGAAACATCGTGCGTTAGGGGAGAACGGGACATAAAGACCTTGCTTAACAGTAAGGTTCTCTGTTCTCCAAAAAGGTAAGCACTTTGGTTCTAACGCAAAGCTAAAAACGAAGGATCCTGCTTGTTGTTTTGTTGGTTCGTTTCAGTCGTGTAGCCTACGCAATGTAGCTATCGTCGCTTCTTTCCGCGTTAAGTTTGCTATTTTGCAGCTGTAACGTAGATGCGGCTGTTTCTGTTAACTTACACAGGAATGCGACAACTACG
>CM050200.1:11145709-11150709 GCA_027475355.1 Coilia nasus | reverse complement strand
TAACAATCTATGATTTGAGGGATCTGTAAAGGACATTTTATGAGTGGAGGCATCTGTAATGGACCCTACACAAATTGAAGGTGATGCAATGTACACTGTATGAGTGCATGATTCTGTAATGGACCATAAATAAGGGGAGAGTGTTGCGATATACATTACGTAATGTGGTTGATTATGATTTTGCTTCAGTCTACTGTATGTTGTGCGTGGGTGCGTGCGTGCGTGCGTGCGTGCGTGCGTGCGGGCGGGCGGGCGGGCGTGCGTGTATGAACATTTACATGCGTGTAAGTGGAGTGGAGTAAGTGGAGTTCTGTAGTGCACATTTTATAAGTGGAAATTCTGTAATGTGTAGTCTTTAACTGGAGGGTAGTTTAATGTCCAGTCTATGAATGCAGGCTGTTGTGTTTCAGAATCCAGGAGTATTCATGGCGATGATGCAGAAGGTCAATCCATTCAAGTCATCTGCACAGGTAAATACGCAGGCACACACACACACACACACACACACACACACACACACACACACACATGCTGACCTTCCTGCTTACTGTAAATCTGTCATCCATCTCCACTGCTTGTTTTTACTATCTATTTCTAGACTACAAGAGAAGAGCCAGGGCAGTCTGCAAATCAAGCAACAGAGAAGGTGTGTGTGTGTGTGTGTGTGGGTGTGTGTGTGTGTGTGTGTGTGTGTGTGTGTGTGTGTGTGTGTGTGTGTGTGTGTGTGTGTGTGTCTCTGTGTTTGTGTGTGTGTTGTTTGTGTCTGTTTGCACCTTCTGTGTTTTCTTTGCATAGCGTGAAGCACAAAGCGGTCAGTGCAGCAGATAGGTCAGGCTGTCATATTATTGACATCATAAACCTCAGAAGGACAATCCCTTGCAAGTTCTCCATGTACTTCTCAGCTCACATGCCCACTCCTAGGCCCTTTCCTTGTGCCGCCTCGAACTGCGCTGGCCCTGAACAGACACTGTTGGCTGATAATAAAGCCAGATAGATAACATCATTTTTCAAGGAAGGTCAAAGCCAGCTCTGAGGTTAGCAAGTGTTTGTTACACGTACCTCGGTTAAACCTTGCTGCTTAAAGTTGCTTAAAGTTCCTCAGAAATTACCTTTAAAAAAACTCTGCTTTGGCATTATTCTCACAAGGTTTCCGGAACATTATATTCTTGTTATAGATGTCTGTCTTGTCCTGGAGTTTTTAGTATAGGTGTTCTATGGGGTTACATTACATACATCTTTGCCAAGAAGGTTATGTTTTTGGCAATGTTGATTTGTGTATTTGTTTGTTTATTAGTTAGTTGGAAATGTTACACATCTGGATAGAATAGTCTGGGAAGGTTGGAGAAGGTTGAAAAAATATTAGGTTATGGTGGTGATCTGGATCACGATCAAGATCCAGGAATTTTTTAAATTATTCTTTATTATTGGGAGATAGGGCATGACTTAGCGGAGGTCTGCCCTGTCTGAGTTCCTTCTAATGTTTATAATGTCTCACTGTGCTGGACTCGATCTCAGAGCTGCCCCTCAGCAGAAGAGACAAGCGAGGACAGAGACGTCAAACAGGTGCGCACACACACACACACACACACTCGCACAGAGACAAACACATGCACGTGTAATGGATGCCAGCTAACACAGCCCGGCGTAGAACTAGAATCGCACACACACACACACACACACACACACACACACACACACACACACACACACACACACACTGCAAATAATTCAAAGCCTTAAAAGGCCATTGATAGTCATATAAAATTGTTGTATAATTGGACATATCTTTTTTGTTGTTCATTCAGAGGGTTCTCATTCTCTTTGGATAATAAGGTCTTTGTGTTTTCCTATTCAGACTCCTGGTATGTTTATGGGTGTGATACAAAAGGTCAATCCCTTTAAGTCATCACAGCAGGTAGTGGCCATTGACCATAGCACACAGTCCTCATTATGAAGAGTGGTATATATGTTTTTTGTTGTGAAATTAATGTGTGCGTGTGTGTGTGTGTGTATGATTCACAGGGTAAACATTACGATCAGCTAGTGGATCCTGTTGAACCGGCTGAGAGGATCGTTGAGGAGAAACAGGTATGTGTGTGTGTGTGTGTGTGTGTGTGTATGTGTGTGTGTGCATTTTTGTGTGTGTATGTGAGTGTTTGTGTGTGGTTGTGTGTGTACCACTGCTCAGCCTTTTTAAAAACAACCACCAGAGTTTAAAGCGACACTATGCGATATTTGGTTGGTTTTCTTATGAGTCTCCCCCTATGGGCCAGGACTAAATGTTCACTGCCAAATGTTCACTAGCGACTTATCAAGCAATAAACCACATTTATAAAAAGTCAAACAAACCCCTGTACAAACAGTGACTACCATAGTAAAATCACAAACATACACAGACAGAGAGAAATCATTCCAATGTTATTTACAATCACTGTTTTCTAGCCAGTGGGTGCCGTCCCAGCACAAGCCAAGCTTGCAAGCGTGGTGTTTCCCCTACAGACCACTGGGGTGGCTGAGAGAACGGTCATTTGCCGTGTAATGACCCATTTAATCATCTGCCGACTTACATGTACGATGATTTTTCAACTAAAAAATGTTGCATAGTGTCACTTTAACTAAGCATACAACCTCATTACGCATGACAGTGCATCTTCAAGTAATCTGCATAGCCTTGCCTATTAGCATTCACCCACATACCGCTAACTCACCTGCATACCTATTCACCCACATTCCGCTAACACCCACATACTTCTAACTCACCCACATATCCATTCACCCTCATACCGCTAACTCACCTGCATACCCATTCACCCACATACTGCTAACTCACCCACATACCCATTCACCCACATACTACTAACTCACCCACATACCCATTCACCCACATACCGCTAACTCACCCACATACTGCTAACTCACCCACATATCCATTCACCCACATACCGCTAACTCACCTGCATACCTATTCACCCACATACTGCTAACTCACCCACATACCCATTCACCCACATACTATACTGCTAACTCACCCACATACTACTAACTCACCCACATACCCATTCACCCACATACCGCTAACTCACCCACATACTGCTAACTCACCCACATATCCATTCACCCACATACCGCTAACTCACCTGCATACCCATTCACCCACATACTGTACTGCTAACTCACCCACATACCACTAACTCCCCCACATACCCATTCACCCACATAGAATAGAATAGAATAGAATAGAATAGAATGCCTTTATTGTCATTATACAAGTATAATGAGATTACAAGCTTCCCCATAATGTGCACACATAAATAAACAAGGAGAGATATGTACAATAAAAACCACATTCCGCTAACTCTACGGCATCACCTTGCTTTTCATCCTCTAGAACCCCGGCATATTCAGGAGTGTCGTCCAAAAGGTCAATCCTTTCAAATCCACTGCCCAGGTAGGCTACCCTCTGCACTCTACTGTGCCTGCCCAGCCGCACTCAATGTTTACCACAGAGTAGAGCTGAAGATCTTTGCTAGAGCCCGACGGGACCTGGCGGGTTCGATCGGGTTTGGGCTTAGTTTCTATCATTTCACATGGGCTCGGGCCGGGTTCGGGCATGCGAGCCAAGTGCGCGGTAACTGAAAGGTCAGGTGATTAGTCTCGAGCTTGAAACAGCTGCGAAAATGGATGCTGCAGAGGTGAAAAGGAGGCTATGATGTTATTTATTTGTTTCAACTTACATGTTTGTTTCAACTTTTCACGTTTGTTATAATAAATGATGTTAAAATGTATAAATGTCTCATTCTCGACAAAAGGCAAAAGATCTGTATACATGCGAATATTTGAATATGTCGGGCTACAAACGGGTTTGGGCTTTAGAAAAACTGCCAAGCCCCAGGTCCGGGTCGGGCTCGGGCCTCGTCAGGCCTAACTTTTAAGGCCCGATTACAGCTCTACCACAGAGTACTTGTCAGTTAAGATGTTGGTTGTCCAGGGAGGTTGTTCAATCCATAATTATTTATTGTAGTGTTTTTGCATAGTGCTTTTGTGTTAAGCTTCCCAGCTGGCGTGAATGGAAGACAATTGATGACATCATAGGAATATGTATGACAACAGACATCTCATCACCAAATTTTAGACCTAAGTCTAATTGTAGTGTACAACTTAGTTAAGGTGGGACAGATGTATTGTTAAGATGGCTGCCTGAGCTACAAAGTTCTGAGGAAAAACACTGGCACATAAGTCATCAGTAGAACTTCACTGACTAATATCCTAATATGGCACGGCGACAAATAATTTGTATACGCTTATCCTGATTGTCTTTTGTCCATCAGGGCAGCAGGTCTGACACACAAAGTGACTCGTCCATCAGTTTCGACGGTTTGGCAGAAAATAATAACACAGTGATCAAGCAGCAGGTAAGTTAACCAGCTAAGCAGCTAAGCTAACCACTGACATTGATAGTGTGATGGTAAAAATAAACATGTTTAAATGACACACACAATGGTCACAACAAGGTGTACACTATCCCTGTCCTTAACATTAGCTTACAGTACATAAGAAAGAAACATGCATAAACCGCATTTGCGTGCTTTTGCCCTCAACTGCATGGCTGATTGACACTGCTTTTGAGGTGTTCAACACAGTTGTCGCGACCGTTTCATGTTGTCGCTTTTCAACATTTTTTGGTTTAGGGTGTGACAGACTTCTCAGAACCACAGTCAACGCAAAGACCCAGCAAGAAGAAAGGAGGGGTAGGGCTGCCAGTTAAATGGTTTCTAGAGCACTGTGGTGTTAGCTGCCACATGTGTTGGTTTGATAGTATCTAGTCTTTGTACTGTAGGTTGTTTGTGAATGAATGAATAAATGAATGAATGTCGTAGATGTGGTTCTTTTTATATATTTTTTCTTCTTGCATGTATAGAAATCACATTGCACTGCCTAAACTTGCCTTAGCTTTTATATGTTGTGTGTGTGTGTATGATGGGTGTGCGCCATGTTGGTGT
>CM050200.1:11080709-11140709 GCA_027475355.1 Coilia nasus | reverse complement strand
CTTTTAATTCATTTTATTTGAATTCAAATGTATTCATATTTTTTTCTATATTATCATCAACTCCTGCTTTTCCTATATTCTCCAACTAAACATTTTTCTGTCCAGTTAACCTTTCCTCCTTTTCTTCTTCCTCCCCACCCCAAAGCAGGAAATAATTCCACCCCTGAAATGATCTAATACGTTTTAAAAGTTATGACTTTTTAGCAGCACAAGTAGCTTTAGTAGTAAGTAGCCTACTGTCCAATGCCTGACTTCAGGCACCATGCCTAAGATCTTTCAGCCCTGCTCCTCTCCTCTCCTCTCCTCTCCTCTCCTCTCCTCTCCTCTCCTCTCCTCTCCTCTCAGTGCCAGCTACCCCTTTTCCTATCAAATTAACCTTTTCTTCTTTTTGCTTCATGCCCTCCTCTCCTCTCCTCTCCTCTCCTCTTCTCTCCTCTCCTTTCTTCTCCTGTCCTCTCTTCTCTTCTTCTCTCCTCTCCTCTTTTCTCCGCTCCTCTCCTCTCTCCTCCTCTCCTCTCTCCTCCTCCTTTCCTTCTCCTCTCCTCTCCTCCCTTCTCTTCTCTCCTCTCCTCCCCTCCCACTTCTCTCCTCTCCTCTCTCCTCCTCCTTTCCTTCTCCTCTCCTCTCCTCTCCTCTCCTCTCTCTTCCTCCTTTCCTTCTCCTCTTCTCTCCTCTTCTCTCCTCCCTTTTCTTCTCCTCTCCTATCCTCTCCTCTCTCCTCCTCCCTCTCCTCCATCCTCTCCTCTCCTCTCCTCTCCTCTTCTCTCCTCTCCTTTCTTCTCCTGTCCTCTCTTCTCTTCTTCTCTCCTCTCCTCTTTTCTCCGCTCCTCTCCTCTCTCCTCCTCTCCTCTCTCCTCCTCCTTTCCTTCTCCTCTCCTCTCCTCCCTTCTCTTCTCTCCTCTCCTCCCCTCCCACTTCTCTCCTCTCCTCTCTCCTCCTCCTTTCCTTCTCCTCTCCTCTCCTCTCCTCTCCTCTCTCCTCCTCCTTTCCTTCTCCTCTTCTCTCCTCTTCTCTCCTCCCTTCTCCTCTCCTCTCCTCTCCTCTCCTCTCTCCTCCTCCTTTCCTTCTCCTCTTCTCTCCTCTTCTCTCCTCCCTTCTCTTCTCCTCTCTTCTCCTCTCCTATCCTCTCTCCTCCTCCCTCTCCTCCATCCTCTCCTCTCATCTCCTCTCCTCCTTCTCTCCCTCAGTGCTGTGGAGGCGGTGGCCGACCGCGTGTTCATGGCGGCGCGCCTCTTCGTGCGTCTCTTCAACCAGCGGGGGGCGTCGCTGCAGGGCCGCGTCCTGGAGCTGCTGGCGTTGGCGGACGCGGCGGACAGCTTCCACAAGAAGACGGTGACGGCCAGCGTCGGGGGCGGCTTGGCCAGCGTGGCGGGCAGCATCACCACCATCACCGGCCTGGTGCTGGCGCCCTTCACCATGGGCACCTCGCTCATCGTCACAGCGGTGGGCATCGGCGTGGCGACCGCCGGAGGCGTGACCTCTGCCTCGGCCAACATCACCGACACGCTCCACTCCAAGACCGACCGCAAGAAGGTGGAGAAGATGATTCAGGACTACCAGGAGGAGATGAAGGACATCAAGGAGTGCCTGGACTTCCTGCAGGTATGGGTCTCAGTCTGAGGAACAACATCTCTGCGATGTCCTAAACGTTTTTTGTGATTATTGTTTAATAAAACAACAAATGGGTCTCAGTCTGAGGAACAACATCTCTGCGATGTCCTAAGCGTTTTTTGCGATTATTGTTTAATAAAACAACAAATGGGTCTCAGTCTGAGGAACAACATCTCTGCGATGTCCTAAGCGGTTTTTGTGATTATTGTTTAATAAAACAACAAATGGGTCTCAGTCTGAGCATGCATAAAACAGAAAAATGGGTCTCAGTCTGAGGATGCAAACGTGGCCAACAACACTCTGCGACATCCTAAACGTTTTTTGTGATTATTGTTTAATAAAACAAAAAACGAGTCTCAGTCTGAGGATGCATAAAACAGAAAAATGGGTCTCAGTCTAAGGATGCAAACATGGCCAAAAACATCTCTGCAACATCCTAAACGTTTTTTTGTGATTATGTTTTAATAAAACTTTTGGAACACAAAGAAACAAACCAAAGAAGAACACAGGTGTTGTAGTTTCGCCCTTGTATTGCTACTTGGTGATGACGGTAAATGTTTCTGAGACAAGCAAGCAAGAGAAGCATGAGAAGGAAAGAAAATACCCCAACATCCCCAACATGTGCCTAAGGGCTCATTTCCACCAAACACTCTGCATGTACAGCGCGTGCCCGTTTTCTGTCCGTATTCGTTTAGAATGCACGTTAACAGATTAGACCATTTCCACCGCACGCGTGATCTGAGTGTATTCTGTCCCTATACAAACCTATTGTACACGGATTCGCGCTGTACACGCTCAAGTGGTCGGTGGAACTGAGGCCTAAGCAGTACTTGTCCACTTGTTCATTTTTTTTAAAGCATGCCAGAGGAGAGCTATAACTGCTTTCAGGAGCTCTTTTCTTGCCTTAATTGTAATTTGTAATTTATTTGATTTATTAGGGACCATGTACAATTTTAAACATAAAGGTTGCCATTTGATGCATTGCACTCAAGCTACATTTTGTTTGGCCTCAGAACTTCAGAAGTGTTTAAATTACAAAGTATGACCCCTGAGCAAGATCTCACTGTATTTTGTTCCCCTCATTAACCCGCATCAGAAGTAAAGGACACAGTTGAGGTAAGACAACGGTAAGACTGGTGTAGGAAGCCATGTTTTTCTCAGCACAGGTAGATCCAATACATGGCTTGACTTTTACTTTATAAATGTCTCTAATTATCAGCATTCGTCAAATTATTATCCGCGTATTCGTACAGTATTGTGGGTAACACTTTACTTTACAGATCGGTAATAAGTAGGTAATTGTATGGTAATTTATACCTAATTTCATGGTAATAATAATTTTTAACCACTTATTACAAGTAATTACGGTGCAATTTCCAGACAATTACTGTGAAATTGCTAGACAATAACAATGCGAATTGCTTTGATTTGAAGGTATAATAAAATGGTAATTATTTAAAGTAAATGTGTAAATACTAAAATGATAAAGTTCAGGATTTACTTATTGTGAAGTAATATGACTGTAATTACACCAGCATAGTGGTGTTATGAAGGAGTAAAATGTTGGTAAGTACATGGCTACTATCAGATGTTATGACATAACAACACAGTGATGAAAGATACTAACCAAGTCATTGTAGCACTTAGATAGTAAAATGTCATATAGTTTCTGTTACTACAATGAAACAAATTAATTAATACACTATCGCATGTTCCTACTTAATTTCTCAGATGTGTTGATATACCCACCAAGTATCTACCTTAAGATAGTGTTGTTTTTGTGCAATTACCTTGAAATAAATTAGGTAGTTTTAGGGCAAGTGTGCATTATCAGTGCTGTAAAATACAGAATCACCTATTTCCACTCAATTACTTAGTTATTACCATCTGTGAAATAGGCTATGCTACCATGTGCTAAAATTGTTGACTTTAACAGACAAATACCTAGACTGCAGAACTTTTATTAATTTTGTTTAAAGTATGTGCATGACATCCATTCTCTTCAACCACAAACGTTCACTTTATTAAACATTTTCAATATTGCAAAATGATGTTTGTTAGCCGGCACTGGTAATGGGCGTGATCAAAACAAAAGGAAAGACAATATATTTTTAAAAAACAACAAAGTAAAATTAAAACATTGAACTATTTTTAAAACATGTAACTCTGTTCTTAGTTCTAAATCACCTGGTGACCTATGTAAACCGTCTACTTTCATTCACAGAAAATCGTGGTTTAAACAAATAACAAACTAGTCATCGTTCTCAGTGGCGACTCTAGGGTCTAGTGGGGCCCCAAGCAGAAATTCATTGGGGGGCCCCAACCACCGCCCGACCCCCCACACAACAGAATTTCACTAGGACAAACTCTGGGCCTTTGTAATTTTGGATTTCTTACATGCAATTTCCTGCATTCTAGTCCATTTTAGAGGGATCTGTTAGACATGTCAAATACTAAATCCCTTCCAATTCATAGCCTATATTCTCAGTTGCATGGCCCGCACAAGACAACATGGAAAGAAACAATAACCACTTCATTACTGACTTCTAGAGATTCTTATGTAAACAATAGCAAAATTGAGACTAGTTATACTAACTTTCAGTAGATTCAAACTGGGACTGCAGAGATGGATTACTTGTTTGCTTTTTTGTATGTTAGAAGTGGTATAAATAGACTGACAGACACAATTTCACTGCATTTTCTACACTCTGTCACTAGTTTTTTTTTTTTTAAAGAAATGTCTTATGTGGTTGAAGGAAGACAGACGAGTTCTGACAGACGAGCGTAGACTGTACAAAGGAGACGTTAATGTTTAGAATTAGAACACATGCACGCCCTTGTTTTAGTGGGATTCTATTTTTCTAGTTGGGTCACGTTAGAATAACAGCATTTAGTTTTAAGAATGAGGGAAATGTGGGTTTTGTTGTAGGCTATTTGCCCATTAATCAGTTTTAATGTAATTTACAGGGAGCATATTCTCAGGGTTGTCATGATTTTCTAAAGCTTAAAAAGATTCGGGGCTTTTGACGTGAGGTTCGGGGCTTCAGCCCCAAAAGCCACCCCCTAGCTCCGCCCCTGATAGAGATCCCCTCTTCTTCTTTTTTCTTCTTTCTTTTTTCACTCCCCAAAGGATAGTTTCTCTTCATAGCAATGGAGGCGTACCAACCGCTACCAACAGGCAAAATGTGCATGTTAATACAGGGTTTCCGATTTGTGCAAACATTCGTAGTAAGGGATCCCTCTGCAAGCGCTGATTGATTGAAGGCTTTTGTCACTCAAAAAATGTGGTCACGCAATTGGCTGCTTAGCATTTTGCTCACCCCAACAGGAGGCTTATTTGTAAACGGGAAAACCATGAGAGTCAGACTCAGCGGATGACTTTTCAAAACGCAAATTTCGAATCTTCACTCTCGCCGCGCAAATTTCTTCATCAACGGCTGTGCAAATTTCGACTCTTTGTCGCCAACTTTTGGGGGCCCCAAGCAGCTGCCTGGCTTGCCTGTTGATAAGAACCGCCTCTGATCGTTCTCCAACTCTCATTCTTCCTGCATCTTCCCAACTTGGCGGTTTAGTTCATACACTTCCTGTCACCCTTATTTCTCATTGGTGGAGAAGTCCATGCTTTTATATGATGTTAAAAACAGCGTATTTAATTTGGTTAAATGCTAATTTATTTACAAGGGGCATATTGTAAGACTATTTAACCTTATGTCTTTTGAAGAAAATGTATATATATTTTAAATTTAATTTGTGCACCAATGACACAGTTGTTTGAGGTCAAGGTTCACAGGAAGGGAAAGGGAGATAAACGAGACCGCGGAAAACAATAGAGCTAGACTACTTTATTCGCTTAAAACACTATTTTCAGTGAGTGCACATAGTCTGCTTTATCACTGAAGTACTGTATTTGGGGGGTAACGTTTGTCTGTATATCAGTAGAACTTCGGACTCAAGTTTACTGCTTGGAGAGAATAGGTAAAAACGGAGTGAATTAGCTACATGGTGGATCATTTCATATATTATTGGACTGAGCTGCTGTTTGTGGACTGCCAACTACTGCAGGCTACTCCCAATAGCAAAAAAAAACTGATCAGACGACGAGAGGGATGCACGTTATATTGTGGATTACTGCTGCCGATGGATTCTCCTCTTATCGTGCTCGCGCATGCAATCAAACCACACAATCCCTTCAAGCACATAAATATGATACTAGCCTACTGGTTTGGTGTCGCTCGTTAATATTCATCTATGAAATAAACTGTTGTATAACCCCTCACTACAAATAGACACCTTAAAATAGTGGGGTTAAACAATGATGTTACTAGCAAGGCAATTACGAGTTCAGAGTTTATAGTCGTTATTGTTTGTTCTCATCATACCCCATGCTACCTGTAACACAGTTTTTTTGCAATATGTATGTTCAATAAAGTGAACCTTTGTGGGTCATTCACTACCATTCGTTCCTTTTTTTCTAAGTAACTGAGTGGAGATAGGTGATTCTGCATTTTACAGCCCTCATACTCTGCAATTTCCCTAAAATTGCACAATTTTTTTCAGGGTAATTACACAAAACAACACTAACTGTCAGAAAGAGGATACTTGGTGGGTATATCAACGCAGCTGAGAAATTAAGTAGGAACATGCGATAGTGTATTTTACAGCCCTGATACCATGTAGCTTGTGTGAAATTACTTCATTTGTTTCAGTGTAGTGACAGAAACAATACAACTGCATACCAAGCAGTTTACATTGTTATTGCCTAGAAACTGCACAGTAATTGTCTGGAAACTGCACCGTTATTACTTGTAATATGTGGTTAAAAATTATTATTACCATAAAATTAGGTATAAATTACTATAAAATTACCTACTTATTACTGATCTGTAAAGTAAAGTGTTACCGTATTGGGTCTGTTGTCTGTGTATGTGTATGCTGTTGCATGACAAGTGGTGTGTTTTGAAATGCTATGTGTTTGTTTGGGAACTGTCTGTCTTATAGTCTGTTGTCTTTGCTGGTGAGCCAAAGACAGTTTTTCATGTCAGTGTACTATGTAAGGGATAATGGACAACACAGCGTTTGTATATCAGAAAGTTAATGCACGTTCGAGGTGGTAATGCAGCCATAACGTGATATGCGAATGCTGTGAGGTTTATCCCGCTTATACTATAGTTACTTCCCTTTTGTTGATTTGATTTGAGATTATAATGTGTAGTTTCCACATTTTAAATGTTAAAACAGAGTTGTTAGTAGTACTGCTTCTCTCTGCCACAAGATGTGCCTTTTGTTGTGTGTGTGTTTTGTTATTTGTGAAAAATATTCATGAAACTTGCTTTTTGTCTCTTATTTCACTTTCTCCCCATGGTCATCCCCTACAACATCTCCGTGCCACCCCACCGCCCCAAAACACCCTACCCTTCACGCCACCCCACGCCACAGACGGGCATGGAGACCCTAGAGGAGTACCACTTCGAGCAGTACGTGGAGAGCCTGTCCAAGCGAGCCATGAACCAGAACGTGAAGCACGTGATGAAGGAGGGCGGCCGTGCGGGCAAGGCCCTCCTGGTCAACACGGAGAGCCTGGTGGGCACCGTGCAGGCGCTGAGCGTGGCCGGTAGTGCGGCCAAGGCGGCGCAGGTCATGACGGTCACCACGGGCGTGATGTCGGGCCTCTTCCTGGCCCTGGACGTCTTCTTCCTGGCCAAGGACTCCCTGGAGCTGCGCAAGGGCGCCAAGACCGAGTTCGCCGCCAAGCTGCGCGAGGTCTGCAAGGACCTGCAGGACGGCCTGCTGGAGCTTAACCGCATCAAGGAGGAGCTGCAGAAGACTATGGACGGGATCGAGGTTGACGTGGAGGAGGAAGACGAGGATGATAATGATAGTGATGATAATGATGAAGATGAGGAGGAGGATTATGAGGATGATGGTGATGATAATGAAGAGTTGTTGAAGTCTAATCCAAGGAAGCTTGCTCAGCTCGAGGAGTAAAGGAGGGCCAAACTGCAGAGTGGCGGTGAACTTGCCTAGGCTGGTAAACCAGCCCCTCGTACTTCATTTCATTTTCTACAGAGGGTCTGGAACAGACACCGTCAGAAACGATTTGTTCCTGGAGGTGTGGACCCAATCGCTAATGCCTGGTCATCACGTATGCAATTAGCCTACCTACGCACTGCAATTCAAATGTAGCACACGTCAACGTCACCGCTAACAAACACACCCTCTGTTCGCTGATTGGATCGGCCCTGCTGGGGCCGACTAAATGACCCACAATACATTCCGGTCCAGACCCTCTGTACAAAATGAAATGAAGTACGAGGGGCGGGTTTACCAGGCTAGAACTTGCCTACACCATGCTCTACATTTTGCTTTTCTTCTCTCCACCTCTCTCTGGCCATCTCTGCACTTCCCTTTCTCACCCCTTCTTATTGCTGTATGACTGTCTATCTTTGTCTATCTATATCTTTCTTCCTCTCTCACTTTCTCTCTCACTTTTCTCCTTTCTGTCCATCTCTGTCTCTCTATCTCTTTCTCTTTTTCTCTCTCTCTATCTCTCTCTCTCTCCCTCTCCCTTTCTATCTCTCTCTCTCTTTCTCTCTCTCTCTTTCTCTCTCTCTCTCCCTCTCCCTGTCTCCCTTTCTATCTAGCTCTCTCTCTCTATCTCTCTTTCTCTCTCTCTTTCTCTCTCTCCCTCTCCCTGTCTCCCTTTCTATCTCTCTCTCTCTATCTCTCTCTATCTCTCTCTTTTTTTTCTCTCTCTCTCTCTCTCTCTCTCTCTCTCTCTCCCTCTCCCTGTCTCCCTTTCTATCTCTCTATCTCTCTCTCTCTCTCCCTCTCTCTCCCTCTCCCTGTCTCCCTTTCTATCTCTCTCTCTCTCTCTCTTTCTCTCTCTCTCTCTCTCTCTCTCTCTGTCTCCCTTTCTATCTCTCTCTCTATCTCTATCTCTCTCTCTCTCTCTCTCTCTCTCACACTACCCTTTTGCTATTGGCTCTATGTGTGATTCTGTGCGTCACTGAGCTCTCAGCCCGAGGGACCCGAGGGACATTTTGACCAAACGCCCCACATTTTAAACAGACAACACACAGCACCCAACAGTGACCTCTGCACAACACTGTTCACACTTGTCTTTTTAGCTGAAGTACAAAAATAAGCTCTGATGCTTGAACTGCCAACCATGTGCTAAAGCTTCTCTGGGTTCAGGTTATTCTCTCAATTACTACCATTTTCTCTCCATACATACTATACTATATACAGTATGGTCCACTGACCTCTTTTATTTGCCCTGTAACAGGAGTGGCTGTTAGGGCTGGGTGTCACCTAGGGCAGTAGCGGTTCTAGGGGTGGTCGGGCTGGGCCTTCGCCCAGGGCGCAATTTCGTGAAAGGGCGCCGTGCTATTGGCCTCACGAGCGCTTGAAAAAAAAAAAAAAATCATCTAAAAAAGTTTTTAATATCTATCACATCACTGTGTAGGAAATTGGCAAATTGGCGCCCCCTTTGGCTGCCCGCGCCCCTGCTGAAAAGTTCCAGTGCACAGAAGCTGCGAGAGAAGGGCAAAGGGGAGGGGGCACGGGGGACAGTTAACCTTTGCGTCTCTCAAATGCAATGCACAAGTGGGCAATACTCTGCAATTAGTGAGCGAAGTCAGTCACACATAAGCTTTCTTCCCAATAAGGCACATTTTATTCCTACCATTATATTTACAGGTTTATAATTCCTGCACATCTTTTAATTGTGTGAAAGGGCTAATAAAACAGGGCAATACAAAACGAGTAGGCGGTCACCAAGGTGAATAAGTCTTAACTCCTAGTCGGCAGTGACAGTGTTCGGGGATGGGAAATACAGTATGTTGACTGTCCAGTGACAAACAGGAGATGGACAGAAAAAGGTCAAAGCCATTAGAAGTGTAGAAACGAGCAAAAGATGAAGGTATGCAACTGTTCTCTCTGCATGATCACATTATCCATGCCATGAATGAAGGGCTAATGTTAATCATGGTATAACTGTTACGTTTGTTAGCCTTCTAGCTATGATGCTACGATTGCTATACTCAACAATAATTCGGTCTTACCTCAACAAACACAAGATCTAATTTCACCATAAGATTTGGCTTTGCAACAACACGGTTACAAGTAAAGTTATTATTGATTTCCATAATTAGGATTAACGTTGAGCCCTGTCATTAGCCAACAAAATGTTATGGTAGTTTCAACATTTGCAATTTGCTGCAACTCATAGTTTGCACAGTTTAACTATGGGGTAGTTAGTAAACCAGTCATACCTGAACGTGTAAGAAGCATACTGTAGAATTCGAGGCAGTAACCAAGGAGCTAATTGTTCCTCCCTAATATAGCGTCTAATGACGGACATTTGGCATGTAAGGGCATGCTATCATAATGAAATTGTAATTTATGGATGTTTTGTATAAGAGTTTTTGTAGCCTACAGTGTTTTGATGTTAATTTCAAGTGCAATTCAATAATAAGAATCACTATGTGCTCATAACAAAACGTGCAAAATTATGTTTTTTTTTGTCATGGGGGGGGGGGGGGGGGGGGGGGGCGCGCTCGGAGGGGGTCTCGCCCGGGGAGTAATTCAATGTAGAACCGCCACTGACCTAGGGCATGGCGATTCGATACAGGGCTCACGATACGATTTTCGATACAGTGCAGTTCAATTCAGTTCGATTTTGATATCGATACATATTACTTTAGAGTTATTACTCAATGTCATTCACTCAACAAAACCAGACAAATTATTTTTATGTTCAGTCTATTGAACAGGAAAATAAAGTGCATTTTTTCAATGCTTTTTACTGAACATGTCACAGAAAAGGTGCCCAGTCTCACTAGGTACCTGTAGTCAACTTATAAAAACTATTTGTGCAAAAAATACAATATGGCTAATGTACATTTGTACTGAACAAAGTACATTTACTACATTTTGGTTTAGAATCAATAGTGCATTTCTCTGTGCAGTAGCTACTGGGGGGTGTATCGATATTAATAGCCAGAATATCGATATTATATCGTTTTAAAAAATAGCGATAGATATCGCTGTATCGATTTTTTTTTTTTTTTTAGCACAGCAGGAGTGGCTCTGCTGAGGTACATAGTGTTATGCGTAAGGCGAGGCAGTAATTCCTGTGCCTGCCATGATGTCGCAATCAAACAGGTGTTAACCAGAGGCCACCGATCCATCCTGGCACTTTTTGGCAGCCCTAGCTGGTCCACCTTCATTCCAGATTGTGTCATTCTCTCCATCCACACAAACGCACACAGGCATGACATGAATAATTAGTGAGTGTACACAACGCTTGCCAGTGTGAAGACAAACCCAACGAGTTTCGCACAAATATTGCGACAGAAGAGCAACCAATTCTTGGAAAACAGGGCATCATGACAAACTACAGTTAACAATCACCAACTGCCTGTTGAAAGAATGTGACCGGTGTCTTTGAGGTTAAGACACAGTGTTTGGTGCAACCAGGTTAATGAAGTGCATATGAAGGTCTGTTAAGATAACCGTGTGTGTCTGAAGACATGAATAAGCTGAAGCTATGCAGTTACAGACGTGTGGGACTGGGTCGGGGTAAATGATAGGGAGACTGAGGATGCCTAGACAGTGATTGCAATCAGGAAGGCAGTCAAGAGGTACACCATCAGCATCACACATTATCATAGCTCTGCACAGGCCCTCTGACAGGGCAGACGGGTCTCTTGTCCCGGGCCCAGGAAAAGGGAGCGGGTCATTCCTTACATTACAGACTGTGGGGTGTGGGGGCCCCATCAGATTACACCATCAGCATCACACATGTCAGTATCATAGCTCTGCACACGCCCGCTGGGGGTGGGGGGGCAAATGGGTCTCTTGTCCCGGGCCCAGGGAATAGGGTGGCCCACAACCTGTCATTCCTTACATTATAGACTATGGGGTGTGGGGGCCCAATCAGATTGCACCATCAACATCACACATGTCATTGTCATAGCTCTGCACAGACAGGTGGGGGGTGGGGCGGCAAATGGGTCTCTTGTCCTGGGCCCAGGGAATAGGGCGGCCCAGAACCTGTCATTCCTTACATTATAGACTATGGGCTTTGGTGGCCCCATCAGATTATCTTGTCCCAGGCCCAGCCAAGAGTGTCAGCAGGCCTGGCTTTGCACTCCAAAAACTATGACGATAATAACCATAACATGTTTTAATACATTTAATAAAATGTTAGTGGACGGCAGAGTTCACACCACAACTCTGACGACGACAACGGGGCTCAACGATATTTGTTGGGACCATCTTCAGAGCGATGTGATAAATGATTTGGAGCGATGTGATAAATACACTGTAGCTAATCGGAATCTGTTATAATCATCACTCTAGTAGATATCACTCTCTTTACATTCGAGACGAAAACCTCAAATGTAATTCTTCAGTATAGATGCTTAATATAGATGTTCATTGTTGGTAAAGTTTTCGTTATTGTTATAGTTCTTGGTGTGAACGAACCTTAACACCCATGACTGGGATGAAGCTGTTTGAAAGATTGGGTCAGTCTCTGGATTGACAGTCTTGGGGTCTGTTCTTCCCAGCACTCTGGCAATAGTGACTTAAGGTTGTGGAAGAGCAAAAGGTTGAGTCATGGCACTTGTTGACTCATTTAACTTAACATTCTTCAAAGGATGATAAGTTATGTTTAGGTGTGGACGTGTCAGTGGATGTGCGTGTACAAGTGCCCTCATTAGTCTTCTTGCGTCTGTGTCTATTTTAAGACGGTTGAAAAATCACCCGTTGCGTGAAGGAATTTATACTGTTACGTGATTATCACCCATGATGCACAATATTATAATTATTATTATATTTATTACATTTGGCATGTTATGCCCAGATGTTCACTTTATACATTTTTATGTGTTTATTTGCCATTTGTCCAGGTAATCATGCACATTTTGGTGTTATTAGGCTAAATTGTATTGAAATATGGATGAAAATATTACCATAGTTATTCACTTAAGGTGTCAGTCACAGACGAAGTGCCAGTCACATACTGAACATGTATTTTACACTATCTGTTGCCTTGTTCTGGATGTCAGTAGCAAGTTGAATTCTATTAACAACTGAATTTTATTGTCCAGACAAAAGATATTATTAACTATAAACACCAACGTCTGAATGGGGCTTCATGGTTAAATGTTTTTGTGTTAGTGGTAGCTTTGGTTTTAGTTATCTTAAGAGCTTAAAAAGTATTTGCAGTTCTACTCTGCTTTCTGATTAAACAATGACCTTTGTACAATCTTAGTAAACGTTTTTTTTTTTTTTTTAAGATTTCAATAAACAGTTTTGGTAACTAATATAATCAACTTCTTCATTTATTTGTTTGGCTGACAAAGCTTGGGCATGGCAAATTACATTTTAATGACACAGAACAAAAAACTTGCCTCAGTTCATTTTAATTATGAGTGTTGTCTGTACACTTATGGTACAAATAGACGTAATGACTACCTTTAAGGTAAAGGCAGTGCAGTGAGACATTTCCATGTCTGGCATTGAGGACCTTTTGGTTTATATTCTGATGAAGCAATACTGCATATTGTACATAGTGTACACTGTGTACTGCTTCATTAAAAAGGGATTTCGTCATCAAACATCAGTGTCTAACTGACATGACATGTCTATAGGTCTTTCACAAATATCTCCACCTATTTTGTATTGTTTGTGTGCAATGTCTGTGTGGAGTTTCCCTATATATAGACATAGAAATACATAGATATTTTGCCATACATCCATACATTGTCTAGCGTTAGAAGCCATGTTCATTCAGATTGACCTGCCTGTAGCATGAGGATACACAATAGAAAAATACCTGCTGCGTAACAATGTGATACCCGTCTGGCACCTGGGAAAAAGAGTCTTGCCTTGCGAGTTCTACGAAAAAAAAAATCTCACACAATGACTTTGTTTGGCTGCACTGAAACTAGAGTTCTCTGAAACTTCTTTGTGATAGTGATTTTGTTTTGTTTCTTTCACACAATAATCATTATAAAGGGCCACACCAGTTGGACTGGTTTCTGTTTTAATGTTAGATTAACCACAGAAGAGATCTACGATCCAACAAGTAGGCCCAGCCTGCCCTAAGTACTCCTAAAGTGTATGTACAATACATAAATCATAGTGCTTTCTTTTGAAATATAAGTTTATTTTTAATGTACATACTGTAAGTCCTGGTGAGTCCCAAAGGCATTCTTTTTTTGGCAGTCTGACAGGAGTCTTTAAGGACATGTACGAGTCAGACATCAGCAGTGCCGCAGGGAAAGAACCCCTTTGTGTGTGTGTGTGTGTGTGTGTGTGTGTGTGTGTGTGTGTGAGAGAGAGAGAGTTTTAATGTGATCATGATGCTCATACACACTCAGCCATGTCACAGAAGGATGTTTTCCAACACACCTGTTTGCTACTGAAATTAGACACTTTCACAGGAGTGAAACTCTTTGTAGGAGTGTCTTTGCTTAATCTAATGGTTTAAGCACTAATAATCATCCTAGTACATGTGACCTATTGAAAATCAGGGCTGATTGACTTAACACACACCAGAGACATAGTGTGATGTGTGGAGAAAGGTTTGGATTCACACACACACAGGTCAATTAAACATCGAAGATGCACTGATTTCAGCTTATAACAATCTTTGATGTTTAATTCACCTGTGTGAAATCCCTCTCCACAAACACACACAATCAAAAACCCAGAATACCTGCCCTTGTTTCTTGGTTTTCAACAACCCACGGTAAGCTTTCCAAACATGCCTACAAACATGCCTACACACACACACACACACACACACACACACACACCGTAGCATCATCACAGATAGCACCTTCAGGTTTATGGGAAAACATTCTTTATCTTGATTGTCATAATTTATTACCCAACACAGTAAAAATTGAAGTATGGTATTTGTTGCTGTTTTTGTCTTTTTTTTATGTGTTTGAGTTTTGTTCCCTCCTTCTTCTTACCTTTCTTTTTATCTTTCTTTTTTTTGCCGTTCTGTCCAGCCCATTCCACTTACTTACGGTATGTGCATTTTCTTATAGTCTCTGCTTAATCCCCTCCCTTTCTTCTCTTTTCCTTTCTCTTCATTTCCTTATGCTACCTGTTTTCGTCCTCTTTTCTCTTCCCCATGGCCCTTCTCACTCGTGTTCCCTCCTTTTACAGTCACTCGCCATGGCTGTTCGGTGGAAATGAAGTCAGAAGGTGTTGTGGGGCATTATATCGCAATATTATGTTTTCAGCATGTTTAGCATAATGATTAATGCTACTGCACTATTGTTGGGCAGAGAATTTCAATGCAGTATTATATTCTGAACATGTCTAGCATTAAGGCTAATGTTGGCTTTGTTATACAAGAATATAATGTAATAATATGTTCCCCAAATGCTTTGCAATGCCCTTGAAATAAATGCTAGCTTTTTCCCAGCTAACTTCAGTTATGTTATGCCAATTTAACCAAGGCCTCCGTAAACAGGTGTCTCTTGAGACACATTTTGAACAGGCCCAAAGAAGGGGCACGTGGGGCACGTGTGCTGATTTGGTCAGATTTGGTCTGATTTGGCAGCAAGACAGAAGCTCTGTCCCCAAAATGTCCCCAGCCTGGTGCGAGGGACGGCAAACTGGTCCTCCTCACAGGACAGAGGGCAGAGGGGCAGAGAAGATCAATAAGGTATTGTGGTATGTGTGCACTGAGGAGGCTAAATTGTAGGTGATATGGACATTATTAGAAATAGGGGACTCGATTGGCAGCCGGCGAAGAAAGCATTCCTACTCCTTCGCCACTGTCTCCATGTCTTTCCCCTCCTCTCCTTCTCTGTCAGCTTAGCTGGAGCCAGACATTTTGACCCACTGTCCAATCTTTCTTTTTATATTCTGTACATTTTTACTCTTATGTTTATCCTTTTATGTTTTTGATTTATTTTATACTGTACATATTTTTTTTCTTTTATGCTTTTCCTTTATATCATTCGCTGTTTAATTTTATAGACTCTCTCTCTCTCTCTCTCTCTCTCTCTCTCTCTCTCACACACACACACACACACACACACACACACACACACACACACACACACACACACACACACACACACACACACATACAGAGGGAGTGAACATAAGTGGAAGTACATAAGCTCATTTTACCTTTGTCATATTTTTTAATCTTGTATGCTTTCATCTTTTTCTTATTTACTGTACTCTGAAGAATGATTGTAGAACTAGTAAAGCACTCAGGGAGTGCAAACCTTCACCAGGGCTGCTCAGATCACCACCAAAATCGAATCACATTTAAGTTGGCCCATTTTTGGACTTCCCTGAAAATGTCATCAAAGTTCATCCATAACTTTTTGAGTTATGTTGCTGACTAACAAACAAACAAACAAACAAATGCAGATGATTACATAACCGCTAGCGAAGGTAATAACATCTGTGTATCAAACGTGCTATGAAAATAAAGGAGCCTTGCCCGGTGCCCTGAGAATGATGAATCAGCAGCCCACCCAACCAAAAGTGTGACAGGTAGCAAATGGCATGCAGAACCAGACAGACATGTGACATAATATGTAAGGTAAGTGACATCAGGCTGGCCACCAACGCCAAGCGGACTTTCCCAGTCGAAGGATGTACTGTACAAAGGGCCCTTTTAGATTGTTGCATTCATTTTTGCTTAGTGTGTGTGTGTGTGTGTGTGTGTGTGTGTGTGTGTGTGTGTGTGTACTCAGTCAACAAGCAATACTGTTTTGTACAAGATACAGGTCTGTCTGGTGGTACTGCTTACGCTCACTCCCTGTGTTTGTGTTTGTGTGTGTGTGCATGTGTGCGTGCGTGTGTGTGTGTGTGTGTGTGTGAGAGAGAGAGAGAGAGAGAGAGAGAGAGGGTCTGTGTGTGTGTGTGTGAGAGAGAGAGGGTCTGTGTGTGTGTGTGAGAGAGAGAGGGTCTGTGTGTTTGTGTTTGTGTGTGTGTGCATGTGTGCGTGCGTGTGTGTGAGAGAGAGAGAGAGAGAGGGTCTGTGTGTGTGTGTGTGTGAGAGAGAGAGGGTCTGTGTGTGTGTGTGTGTGTGTGTGTGCATGTGTGCGTGCGTGTGTGAGAGAGAGAGAGAGAGAGAGGGTCTGTGTGTGTGTGTGTGTGAGAGAGAGAGGGTCTGTGTGTGTGTGTGTGTGTGTGTGAGAGAGAGGGAGAGAGAGGGTCTGTGTGTGTGTGTGTGTGTGTGTGAGGGAGAGAGAGAGTGTGTCCCTAGGGGCTTGGGTTGACCAATTACTCAATGAGGGTTTGGCTGTCTTTCCCAAATCAAACTGTCAAAATAAAAATAAAAACCTAAAAATAGTTACTCCAACTCTTACGCCAACACTTCAAAACTACATTGCTACTTCCAAAGACACTAATTGTGCTCAACTGGGTAGTTCTTCATTCTTGAGGTTTTTTATGGGCATGTTTGGAAAGCGTACTGTGGGTTGCTGAGAACCTAGAAACAAGGGCAGGTATTCTGGGTTTTTGATTGTGCGTGTGTGCGTGTGTGTGTGTGTGTGTCTGTGTGTGTGTGTGTGTGTGTGTGTGTGTGTGTGTGTGTGTGTGTGTGTGTGTGTGTGTGTGTGTGTGTGTGTGTGTGTGTGTGTGTAAAACAAAAAAAAAGGCTTGTTTCCATGAACATGTGAGTATTACTATATATCCTTGTAATCTTGTCCTACCAGCACAACTACTTCCAGGGTGTGTCTGAGGGGAATGTCCTACAAGTTCATTTTAATCTCATGACACAGAATTGCGCAATGCATTTCTATTGCTTTTATTGAGAGTGTAATGTGTATATAATGTATGAATGTATGAACGTTTGTCTATTCTTTAACAGCTTAATTATTATCATACATGTAATTAATAATTATACTACATGTTTAAATAAATTAAGCCTGAACTGATATATAGATTTAATCATGAAAAAAAGATTCCCACTATGTGAACATATATTTTGCTTATGAACATATAAATGAACTTGTGGTTCCTGATGTTTCTGAAAGTTCACATCTCATAAAGTGCTTGGTAACAGACTGCCCCTAAAGATATAGCAAAGTTGCAGAAATAAGACTTGAAAAACTATTGCATTCTTTATTACATTCCTATTGTACTAATAAACGTGTCTCAAGACATCTGACCACATTCTAGATCCAAACATAGGTAGCACATGAGTTCTTCTAGAGTTAGAAGTAGCAAGTGAGTTTTTTTGCGTTAATACCATTTAGCCACATCACAAAGTGTTACAATTAGCCTAGAAACATAATTGAAAGACTGCGGTGCCCTGTGCCTAGCCTAGCTGTTCTCCCCATGACGATCCGAGAGCCACACCCCGCACGTAAGTACCATTGGATTATGTCAGTCGGAAATTATGGGGATGTGGCGAGAGATGTGACAGCCTCTCACCTGTCAGCATAAATAGCGGACCGCGGGTGAAACGCATCTCAGATTCAGCATCCAAAGCACCTGCAAACATCGCAAAACACACCTGTGGACTGCCTTCAAGTGGACGCGGAGTTTATATCTAAAACATTTGCACAAGGAACATTATTTTTCGGTAAGATTATTAGTATTATTATGCTATTTTGTTATTTAGGTTAGGCTAGGTTCGTTTATTATATGTGCTTTCTTAAATCAGTTTGGCATTAGGTATGACTTTATTTTTTCCGTTTTATCCAAGATGTAGCTGCCTACAGGGTGAAGGGTTCAGTTATTTTTTGATCATGTTCAATTCCTTTTGGCTAGCCTTCTAGATAAGCCAAGTCCCCATTGTCCATTGTAATATGTAATACGTCTTTTTTATTTTAGCCTATAAGAATTGGGGTCAGTAAACAGCTGTTATAGAAAACAAGGAGAACATTAAATCATTTGGCTATTAAAAAAAACACCCTTTTAACGAGTATATGTGTATTTTCTATCTCTTTACAGAAGTATGGATACACTTCTAAGCGTTTTCTTTGGTCTTTCCTGCCTGATGTTGGCCGTCCAAAGCCAGGCTGTGGGCACACTCAATGTAAGATTTTGTCTCATTTGTCGTTATGATTTTAATAATGTTTTTGTTTATTATTTTAAAACAAGTATTAAAAAGGACACGTTTTTTTAAAAAGACTTCAATAGACTACCAACGCGCACGTGCTATTAAAAGCTGTCTGTTTTTGGCTAAACCCATGTTTTTGCCTCTCAGGGAACTGTGACACGAAGCGGCTGTCGAAGTACAAAAGCTTGTTTCGCTGCTCCAGCGGACTGCGATCCGGCGACGTCCAGCTCATGTCTGTTGGCCACTACCAAGTCATCCAACAACAACCTTATGTTCGAACTGCGTGGAGAGTCCGCTGGCTACATCGCGGTGGCCGTATCAACTGATACTATTGCTGTGAGTTTGTTTCATTTTCATTCTTCAAACAAGCAAGAGAAATCGCCTTCAGTGAAATACTGGCCGAAGCTTTTAAGGACGCAGGTGTCACACTTGCTTGTGTGAGTTCTGTTACACCTACAAGTGATGTTACATTAGTGCTTACCAACTTTTTTCCAACAGGGAGGTAATGATAAAACCTACATTTGCACCAAAAACTCCTCTTTCATTTTTGCCCTCCTGGACAATGGCAACCTGACGGTTCAGACTGATAAGGTAAGTGTGTATATTGTATTCACATATCTGAGGAGTCCACGGGAAAAAGGGCATAGTCACAACATCGCATTTTTCACTTCCCCCATAGTTGCATTGAAACCCCAGCTTTTTCAAAAGCAATCCTGTGAATAAACGAGCATAGTCTTAGAGTTAGAAGCATTTTAAAATGGCATTTACTTTTTAAAATCACATTAAAAATCAAACCTATAAATTACATTTTCTCAGTTCTTTGCATTTTGTGACCATGCCCTGTTTGTCTATGGACTCCTTATCTATCAAACTCCCGTTTATTTAAAATCTGAACAGGGCTGTCGATAGCAAAGTAACATTCATTCCTCTGTGTGTCCACAGTCGAGCATCAGCAATGTTAATTTCTTGGTGAATGGCAGCTCGATCAATTGTGCATTTGAAGTGAGCGGCCTCAACTCCTCATCCCGCAATGCTCAGACCACTTTTGCAGTTGTGATGGCCTCTGGAGAACTGAATGCTGATGGTAATATTCTCTCTATTCTCTCTCTCTCTCTCTTTCTCTCTCTGTCTCTCTCCC
The DNA here is from genome assembly GCA_027475355.1 of Coilia nasus. Classification (NCBI taxonomy): domain Eukaryota; kingdom Metazoa; phylum Chordata; class Actinopteri; order Clupeiformes; family Engraulidae; genus Coilia; species Coilia nasus. The sequence continues at coordinate 11,120,895 of CM050200.1, read as the reverse complement.
TTTTCACTCTCTTTTTCACTCTTTCTCTTGATCCCCCTCTCTGTCTCTGTCTCTCTCCTCTCTCTCTCTCTGTCTCCCTCTCCTCTCTGTCTCACTCTCTCTCCCTTTTCACTCTCTTCTTCACTTTCTCTCTCTCTCTGTCTCTGTCTTTCTCTTTTATTGTCTCTGTCTCTGACCTCCCTCTCTGTCTCTGTCTCTCTCTCTCTCTCCTCTCTCTCTCTCTGTCTCTCTCTCTCTCTGCTTTCTCTGTCTTTCTTTTTTGGAGTTTTGTTTGTTTTTTATTGTTTCTGCCACGTTCACCACAGGCCACTGCATTAATCCAACCTAACCCACCCTCCTTTCCCCCCTCCTCCTCCTCCTCCTCCTCCTCCTCCTCCCCCTCCTCCTCTTCCTCTTCCTCTTCCTCCGTCTCCTCTCACAGGCTCCCCGGCAAGACCAACGGTGCGCAGCGTGTCTGGCCTGGTGGACCTGACCAACCCTAACAGCACCAACACAGTCACCAACTCCACCACCAATGCCACCACCAATGCCACCACCAATGCCACCACCGTTGCCACCACCGTTGCCACCAACCTTACCACCACCAAAACCACTGCTGCCACCACAGCTTCAGGGGCCAACATCAACCTGCAGCACACTCTTTCCCAAGGTGAGCATCCTTGCCTGCTACACAGCAAAAGAAGACCAGTGTTCAATTCACTCCCATAGAGTTGATTTTAACACGGATTTATAGAATGCCCTTAAACACACTATGAAACAGTGCCTAGAAATAGTCTAGACGCATATGTAGATGTGTACACGATGTGCAGATATGGACAAGGTATGTAGATATGGACAAGGTATACACTATCACTTAAAGAAGTGCAGGAATCCCCTCTTTGCTTGTTGTAGCAAGATATTCTTAGCAATGCAAAGGAACAAAATGGAACTTAAATAGAATTTCACCCTAATTTAATATATTAAACACATGTACTGTACCAAACAATATGTTAATCTATTCTTTCTTTGTTTCTCACAGCTCTGTTGATCCTCTTCGGTGTCCTTGCCCTTGGTCTGTTGTGAGACAGCCCCTGGTAAAGGCCCACAGACCCACGATGCACTGACCTCTCCCACTGCCAAAGATTACAGCCGCAGGGTCAATACCATATGATTGACTGCTTACAAATGACTCCTTTATTACCGTTTCCTATAAGCCATGACATTGTGTGTGTGTGTGTGTGTGTGTGTGTGTGTGTGTGTGTGTGTGTGTGTGTGTGTGTGTGTGTGTGTGTGTGTGTGTGTGTGTGTGTGTGTGTGTGTGTGTGTGTAGATGCATGTGTATTTATGAAATGGTGGTAATAGACTTGAGGTAACATAGCCTGCAATAACTTTCCATACCTTCTGCATTTTAGAATATTTTGCCGTTGTGGCAGACTAGACTTGGTTGTTTCTGTGAATGTGTGTGTGTGCGTGTGTGTGTGTGAGAGAGAGAGAGTTTTGAATTTCGGGTAACATGAAGAATGAAGCCATTGATTGGTGGACAGATACGTTAAATTTCTTTTTTTATGGAAAGAATATTGTATTTTTTTCTGTCTTTTATAAAAAAATAAATTATATATTGATATTTATATAAACTGTGATTGCTGACTCTTTTCTCTGTCTCTTGGAAGGCCTGTATGGCTGACCTTATCCCTTATTCAAATGTTATACCTCAGCTCTTTAAGCACAGCAAATTGAACTAAACAGCTGGCATTACAATCATGCAGCATAGTGCATATTTAATTACTCATCCTCTCTCTACAAGTCAAACTCTAAACTCTGGGAAATACTACGAGGAGTTACACAAGGAAGAAGCAAGTAGACTACAAAAAGATCAGATGTTAAAGGACACAAAGGAAAGTCCTATAGCAATGCAGAGAACAGAATGGCAAAAGAAAATAAAGATTAGGGCTTTGAAAAGATTTCTTTTCAGCCATGGTGCGGCTATGGAAACAATGAACAGGTGTGTCATATTACCTGTCGAACTGCATAAATGTAAGTAGCCTATGCCCATATGGTTATCTGACATAGTTATCCTGTTAGGTGGTATATAATGGTAATGGTGTAATACCATTATGTGTGTAATAATAACCAATTTATTTATTGATAAAGAAGGTACATATGGATGTTGGTTGTTTATCTTATGTTATGTTATTTATGTTTATGTTACGATAGCTTTGATTTGGTGACTTGAAATGAAATTCAAATTCCATGTCAGCACATTAAATAGTGGGGGAAAATAATTACCTCAAATCACCAGCACTGAGGGGACAATTATCAATTATTTATTTTACCTCTTTTTACAAGTCCACAAACAGTGAGGTCCAAATTGTGTTACAAGAACTTTGACACAAAACAAGGAAGCAAAACTACCATTTGACAAAATAGTTAGAAAACTAGAATAGAAAACTCTCTGTGTCATGCTAAAACACAATAGCATGGCAGGAGACAATGAGGTGATCTTCAGTGCTGACAAGGAGGAGTTTCTTTTCAACTGTGACACGGATATGCAACAGTGAACAGGCGTGTCCCTTGACCTGAGGGTGAAGAGACAGTTCGGGAGATAGTCTTTCACTTTTCTTTTGTTATTCAAAATGTTTATAACACCAACTGAACGGACTGATATTTATCAAATAAAGTAGCTGTCAATGAAGACAAAAAGCTTAATCTTATGAACGTGTTTTTCAGTGGCCTGAGCCCTCCTCAGTGCATCCTACTTGATACAGTGGTTGATATGAGTTAATGGCCTTTCTGCGCAAAAAACAGTAGCGGTAAAATTGGTTTTGTGATAAAAGTAAGTTAAACCAACCCCTGTCTTACTTCGTCTTGACAGTTTTATTTACTGTGCTTTAGTGATGGAAGCCCAGTCTACTCCAGTCTACTGTATGTATGTTCCATTTCCAGCTTTAGTACAGATGTGGTGTAGGTAATGGAAGTTCGAGAAACTACATTTATTTCCTATTTACAAGGACTGCCTACCTGTGTTCATGCAAGAGTCAGTCTGCTTCTGTATTTATCTGCTCTGACATCACTGAACCGCAAGAAATGTTGTCTTGCAACAACCCTGCCAAACTGTAAAGCACTTTGAGTTGCATATTGCATGTATGAACTGTGCTATACAAGTAAAGTTTTATTATTATTATTATTATTATTTGAATACATATAAATAAAATATGTGGGCTAGAAAACTGATAGAGACAGACTATGTAGTAGTGCAGTGCATTGGGCCAAATGAGCAATGCATGTCATCTCAAATAGGGCTCCAAGTACATGATCAATAAGATCTTTATGAGATCCTATTTGCAGTATATGACGTGGTGATACTTCAGTTTTAGTAAAGTGTTCAGTTACTTACTGCCATTTTGAACCTGGACCTTACAATTACAGGTCCTACTTAATTGTAGTGGATGAAAGGAAACAGCGTCTTCAAGAAACAAATCGTATCAGCTCAGTCAACTCTGTAGGTTGTAAAGTGTTCAGTTACTTACTGACATTCTGGGAGCCCTGGACCTTACAATTATAGGTCCCATTGAAATGTAGTAAATGAAAAAAACTGTGCCTTCAAAAATCTATCTGATGTTGCTCAGTCAACTCTGTGGGTGTCATCCCTGCCCCCCTTCCTTCCGCAAAGGAAATTTATCAGGCAGAACCCAGACCCAGCCTAGATACAGGGATGAGTCTGAATTCTGTGAATAACTAAAGGGTAGAATGCGATACCTTGTACTATCGATTACAGTGTGGTTTTTCAAAACCCATATTTTGTTTTAGGTTGAATTATCCTTTCACGTGAGTATTCTCTTTCAGGATGGGGTTTGATATTACTTACGCTTGCTGCCAGTGCCATTTTAGCTGTACCCATTCTCACCCCACGGCCTCAGCAGCCCGTACAGTATTACTGTGAACTCAGTGATAATATCTCACATATTACGGGAAAAGGTAGGCAGTTGCTGAATCCAACTCTTATTTGGAAAAGGTTATGTGTTCTTTGCTTTCATTTTACATTACCATAGAGTGGTAACCATGCTCCTTAATATTTTGATTTTTTTGTTATTTTTTTTACTTTTAGGTTGTGGTTTTGTCTTGTTGTCTTTATTTTTTTGTTCATATACTTCCTTTCTGCCCATCTCTTTGTGCAACCTGTTCCCCTATGTGCTCCTGTCTCTTAGCCTGGTAAACCAACCCCTCATACTACACTTCATTTCATTTTTTACAGAGGGTCTGACTGCTGTATTGAGAACCAATTTCTTCCTGGAGGTGTGGACTCTGCTGAAGTTCAAAACAAGTGGCTCTGCCTTTACCCAATCGCTAACGTCTGGTCGTCACATATGCAATTAGCCTGCCTATGCACTACAATTCAAATGTAGCACACAAAGTCAACGTCATTGCTCACTAACACTCCCTCTGTTCGCTGATTGGCTAGGATTGGCTTGTACCTAATGCAGTAATGTCAATGGCAGCACAGCCAGACCTGCTGTACAAAATGAGATGAAGTACGAGGGGCTGGTTTACCAGCCTACCTGTCTCTGTCCCTTTGGTTTTTCCTGAACCAGTCTGAAATGTGTAAGTAGTCTGTCTGGTAATCTTTGTTTTGGTTCTGTGAACCTGTTTTGATTGTTTGCCTTCAGTGTTAAGATACACAAATAAATCCATCAATTCCTTGTATGTGGTGTGTGTGTACATGGTGTGTCCTATACCAACAACCTCTTAACAGATAATTGAGAGAATGTTTACTTAGTACCACCATGGCCATCCCAAGAGGAGGAGTCATAGAAACTAAACAGCCGGAGGGATTCCGTCCACTGTTGGTTTCATGTTTCTGGTGACACTGGGTACAGCTGAGATGACACTGCCAGTTAGTGTAAGGAATATCAGACCCCATCCTGAAAAACAATAGTCGTGTGGGTGAGGGGCGGGGGTGGGTGGGGTGAAGGTGTTCCCTCCCATTGCTTGCAGCACACCGATGACTAGTGAACTTTCTCTAAGTGTAAAGCTTTAAAGCAACAGGCAAAAGTTTCAACCTGCAGCAACAGGGTTTCCACCTGGCCGTAAGGCCTTAAGATTTAGTCTTAACTCAGCATAATCAGTTTAATCTGATAGCCACACGTGTTGTGCCATCTAGGCAATTTTAATATTTTGTAAACACATCATCCTTTTTTAACATGCAGCTAATATCTCCACTCTCTTCGTATGCTGTTCTTATACAGCCCAGACTCCGTGAAATAAAAACAAACAATTCCATTCAGTTTCTTGGCGATCACTAACAGTAGGGGTGAGCTATGTCTCTTGTACAATTTAATCAGGCCGTGATTCAAAGATGACATTTGCTGCGGGCAAAAAAACTTCTGCTGAAAAAATATAAACTTAAACAGTACACAATATCTGCTAGGATCGCTGATGTGTTTACAATGATGTGAGCCTTTCTCTCATTAACAGTGAGACTGGCAAGTAGAAGGCAGACAATAAAACTACAGCCACATTTGTACAGTGGAATCTGGTAAATGAATTCTCAGTAAAATTGCCTCCTCCTGGGTCCAGATGATAGCCCCTCCCTCTGTCCTACTGTGACTGAAATCTTCCCCGGTAAGATCTTCAGAGGAGAGAGTTTACAACCAGTGGCAAAATATGGAAACACCCTCTCTGTAAAAGTGTGCCTGATGGTGTACAGGTGTGTGTTGGTGTCAGGGTCGGAGAATGACAACATTCCTCCATCCCAGTCTAGCTGCACCCTGATCCTCCGGAGTTTCTGCGTCGTCACTGCGATGAGAGTGGCAGGAAGCGGAGGAGACTCCGCCCCGTATTTGCCATCGTCGTAACAAATGTACCACCGTCCAGACATGGCATTGAAGTCTCCCTTCCTCGGCAGAGACTCTGCCATCACGCCCAGAAACCACCACGTGTTCTCCCCGACCTCCACGTCCCAGCTGTGCGTCCCGGAGTCGAAGCCCCCGGAGCCCAGGATGTTGGCGTACTCGTCAAACCTCTCTGGGTTGTCGGGAAGCTGCTGGTTCTCGTCTGTGCCCCTTACACCCGTCAGATCTTCGGACAGGATGAGGGTGTCGGCTGCACTGTTGGGGTCCAGAGTCACAGGAGCTGCAGAGAGAAAAAACCACATACTGAATATAGAGAGCTGATTGCGATGTGTAATAAGGATGTAAGAGATAGTCATTATTAACAATGATGTAACCAAGTGTAATTATGAGGGTAGCACTGCAATTATGGTAAAATACTTTGAAATTGAGCCATTATACTTTTGTAATTGAAACTTTATATTCACGTACCCAAAAACTGGCATAGTGCCACCAACTGGCAATAAAACTGTTTCTTTCTTCTTTGTTGAATTTTGATCCTAAGTCATGTGAGTGTGTGTGTGTGTGTGTGTGTGTGTGTGTGTGTCAGTGTGTGTGTGCATGTGTGTGTAACAGAAACAGAGACAGAGGAACAGACAAAAATAAAGAGAACAAGAGAGAGAGAGAGAGAGAGAGAGAGAGAGAGAGAGAGAGAGAGAGAGAGCACACATTGGGTTTACTCACTGTACTGAACTATCTCCTGCATCTTCTCCCAGACTCTGAACTTCAGGTTGCCCAGGTGCTTTGCCACAGCGATCAGAGCTCCTGAAACCGTCTCTGGATCCTGCAGTGTGCATTGGGCTCTAAAGCAAAATGTAGCAGTCAGTGCTGCTGAGAGGTTGGGTTCAGAACCACAGAGAAGAGAAAGAAGGGAGAGGTGGAAGATCACTCACCTTTGCACTGTGCTCTTGTAGTTCTGTGGAACAACAAAGAACAAATAAAAAATAAATAAAATAAATATAAAAATAGAAATAGAAATAAGAATTTCTATTAATAAACCTTTTTGGGTCACAATATTTTGTGGTTGAAAAACCAGCCCTTGCTAGTTGATGTTTCAGATATGTTCGACATTTAATGACAGTTCTGATATGAGCACAAGTGACTGCATAGCCACCCACTCACTTGCTAACTAACTTCAGTCCGCTAGTTCAATCAGTCAAATGCCACAGTATAGCCACTAAAACAAAAGGAACAGAAGTAGGTGTGTGAGGAAAAAGTTGCCAGCAATGGGAGCAATGGTGGCCTCGTGGTTAAGGTATCGGACCTTAGTCTGGTAAACCCGCCCCTCATACTTCATTTCATTTTTGTACAGAGGGTCTGGAACGGAATCTCTTGAGGGTTATTTAGTTGGCCCCGGCAAGACCGATCCAATCAGCGAACACAGGGTGTGTTCGTCAGCCGTGACGTTGACCTTGTGTGCTACATTTGAATTGTAGTGCGTAGGTAGGGTAATTGCATATGTGACGACCAGGAATTGGGTAAAGGCAGAGGCACTTTTTTTTAATTTCAGCAGTGTCCACACCTCCTACAAATTGTTTCTGATGGTGTCTGGTCCAGACCCTCTTTACAAAATGAAATGAAGTACGAATCGGACCTGTGACTGCAGTTTCGAATACAGGTTTGCCATTAGTGCCACTGAGGTACCCCGAGCCTGGTACCGTCCCCATACACTGCTCCCTGGGCACCATTGTCATGGCTGCCCCCTACTCACGTGTGTACTGTAATGGGTTAAATGCAGAGATTGAATTTTGTTGTGTGCACTGTGATGTGCTGTGTTATCACAATGGCCAATGGGACTGACTTTCAGTAAACACGGTTGTTGACTGCAAGTAAACTTTATTACAATCAGTACAAGGGTCAGCCTGGTCACGGTGTTCAAGCTCAAGTTCAATTTATTTATATAGCACAATTTATCCAACAGAAGCTGACCAATGTGCATAAATAAAAATAAAATAACATGAAATTAAAACCTAAATAAAATAATAGTGGTTAAAATAAAAGATGAAAAACAAACAAACAAACAAAAAGTATACATACATATATATATATATATATATATATATATATATATATATATATATATATATATATATATATATATATATATATATATATATATATATATATATATAAACAAGGGTACATCAATAATAAAATAATAATAATACAAAGTATACAATATACAGTCATAATGAAAACATAGGATTAGAGAAAGATAAGAAAAAAGAAGAAGGAAAAAAATCTTAATTACAATTGTAGGCCAAAGAAAAAAAGGTATGTTTTTAGAATAAGTTTAAAACTAGTAATATTTGTGCTACCTTTCACATATTGAGGAAGGTCATTCCAGAGCCGAGGACCAGCAACAGAAAAAGCTCGATCCCCACTTGATTTCTTATGCGAAAATGTGGTGTGTGTGCCCATTGCCCACGGAGAGAGGAGGTGTGGTGTCTGGGAAAGTGGTGCTCAGACAACAGCTTATCTCTTAACCCCAGTAACACCAAAGAGCTTATCATTAACCACAAGAGAGACAGTGTTGTACACACTCCAGCTTTCAACTCTGTCTTGGCCAGGATACAGTGGTGATGGTACAGAACTTTAAAGGAGTGCTTCCATGAGAAACCGTTTAGTACTTGCTCTTTTGAATTCGATGGAGTGACTAATGAATGTATATGGATCTTGTGGAGACTGAAATTATTATTATTGTTATTGTTCATGGAATACTTTTTGTAAATATTTACTTATTGCAAGTTTGTATTTTGGAATTTGCACAATGCATATTTACACAGGGGGTTATAGGCTACACCTAATGCTGGCTCTTTGATGATGGCTTAAAGCCTACCTGAAAAGGGAAAATTGGAGTATGGGCCATCGAGAATATATGGACTGATGTATATGTGTTTTACTTTTTTGTATCATGTTAATTATGGATCCCAATTATGTACTATGTTAATTATGGATCCAATGGTATATGACCATATGTAAATATGTAATGTGTTGTTATTTAGCACGGGTATCTTGGTGAGGTCATGTGACCTCACCTGGTAATCACCTATTTCACCTGTGGGAGGGACACGAGTTTCAAAGTGAACCTGAAGAAGCAACAGGCGAAACGCGTTGTTCACGAAAATAAAACAGCAAAAACTAAGTCCTATCAGTGTGCAGTGATTGATTTTCTGTTGGGTGCATAAATGGTGTTTACATGTGTTTACCCTTTACTATACTAATGGCCATATGTACTGTACAGGTGTCTCATATGCTAACAGTAACATAACCTTATTTAAGGCGATGCAACAGAGGCTTCACTGTTTGAGACAGTGACACCTAAGGCTAAAGATATCCTCCTATGTCGTGTCGGGGTATTGTACACCAGCTGCACCACTGAGGATCAACTTTCTCTAATGCAGAACAGAGGATTCAGAGTCATCTAAACATATTTACCACCGTATGAAGATACTGACCGTATGGAGATACTGTCAGGTCTATGTGTGTCTCTCTCTCTCTCTCTCTCTCTCTCTCTTTCTCTCTGACTCTCAAGATCTCTCTCTCTCTTTCTCTCTCTCTCTCTCTCTCTCTCTCTCTCTGTCCCTCTCTCTGTCCCTCTGTCTCTTTCTCTTCCAGATGACATCATATTCTTGCTCTTACCTGCAGGAATGTGATGTCATCTACTTCCATCTCTTCTTCTGTGGCTCTGATTGTGTCTGTAAGGGATGAGATTTCCCTGCTCATCTTCTCAATCGTCCTCTTCATCGTCCGACTCTTCTGCTCCTCTTCCTCCCTCAATGCGGCTATCCTGGCAGCCTCTTCGTCGAACAGGAAGTGGTGAAGCTTTGCAAACTCTTCCTGGATCTGCCTCTCTGTGTGGTGGGCCTGAGTCTGGATGCAATTAAGATATGACACAACACAAAACACCTTCCTTTTTAATCTTCAAATAGACCCTAGTCCTGATAAGGACATAGAACATAACAGAATCAATGGGAATCTTCTATATTTAGATTTCTAAACTAACATATATTACTGCAAATGCAGTAGTATACCAAATCACTAAACAAAGCATGTAACTGATCACATAATGCATCATTTCTTTACATAAACGAATTGTATATGTATATACAAAACTATACTATATGTATATATATTTTATACATCTGAGTTTACATATAAAGCAAACAAAATCCCAAAGAAGTAAAGAGCTTGTAACAGTCTTAATGGCATGTGTGTGCATCATTATTTTAAAGATGGTAGGCACCACAGTGAACACACTGACCTTGATATACTCAGCTGTTTCATCACAGACAGCCTTTGCCCTTTCAAAAGCCTTCAGCCTCTCTTGTAGTTTGAACATGAGTTCCTCCTGAAACAAAAGGGGTCCCTTTAATGTGTGTAGTGCTAGTGAACTACACCTACTGCCATCCCTACTGCCACATTATAATAACACCAGACCTGACCAGCAATTCTCATTCACTTATTCACTTACTAATAGTGATTGTAAGAACTGGAGTATGAAATTAGTCTGAGTGGGTGTGTGCTTGTAAATAGTGCCAGTATTTAAAAAAGAAAAGAAAAACAACTGTAAGTCTAATGTGCATGCAGGTGAGGATGTAACGTGTATGCACCTGCACAAGAGATAAATGGTAAATTGCACATAATGTAATAATGCAATTAGTCCATAACCACAGCCTACCTTCACATCAATTGCTGCTTCACTGACTGAACGAAAGCTGTGATCTTTGTGTAATAACGAGTCTCGACACATCTGGCACACAAGCTGCTGGTCCTGCTGACAGAAGAGCTCAACTTTCCTTTTGTGCAGCTTGCAGGAGACATGCTGCCAGTCCTGTGAGAAGGCCTCGCACAGGTTCTTCAGAGCTAGGTTCGGGGGAAGCCATTCCTCTGGAGCTCTCCTGCAGACTGGACACGCTCTGGATCCTCTCTGGCTGTCCCAGAACTTTGCACACGCTGTGACTGCAGGACAGAAGGACTGGGTCCTTGAAGATTTCACAGCACACGGGACAGGAGAGGTTCTGCTTCAGTCTCGCGGCCATTTTCTCCTGCACACACGCAAACACATGCATGCAAGCACCCACACGCACGCGCACACACACACACGCGCACATACACACACACACACACACACACACACAGACACACACACACACACACACACACACACACAAATACACAGAAACACAGAGAGAGAGAGAGAGAGAGAGAGAGAGAAAGAGAGAGAGAGAGAGAGAGAGAGAGAGAGAGAGAGAGAGAGAGAGATGTCAATGTTCTCTTTCGAGAAGAATAACTTGATACCCAAAATGTTAGTTGCATTTTTCCAGAACATACAAAATATAGCCAGTGTAGAAATATCCACAGCATTTAACTCTCATCCACACGTCCATACAATTTCAAACTCTGCACCATATTATACAAAATATAAGTGGTCTGTCATGTTTTGTTTTTACAAAATTCTCACTCACCTCAGATCTTGTACTGCTGAACAGTGCAGCCGTCTGTCACTAAGTTTCACTTCCTATTTCCCTGGAACAGTCAGAGAGTCAAGGGGAGGGACCTTGTGGATTAGAAATCTGATTGGTTAGCTTCAGCTGTCCATCAGAAACAGCTTCTCAGAGTTTTTTTTATGATGATCAAAGGTGAAAGTATCTATTAGATTATCTGCTGAATTTAACGCATTGTTTTTAAAATCTTCTATCCAGAGAGAAAGTGTCATGATTTGAAACTATTTTTTTTATTCTTCTCAGATATGAACAGAGTTGTGTGCAGTACTACTGGCTACTATTTGTGCGGTGTACAGCACTAATGACTTCATGAAACTAATGACTTCTCAAAATCAGTCTTAGGATTTCATTCCCAGCAATAGTGGGATGCTTTTAGGTCGGGTTAGGACTCCAAACAAAGGATCTTATGAAGTAAATTAGAGTAGAAAAGTATTCACTTAATATTGAAAACAGAAATTGGGGTCCAAGGTTTGCTTCAGATATGCCATACACTACCATAGAGTTACTACCATTATGTTTCTATGGTACCTGATCGCTACTTTGGCTTTTTCATTATGCCTCTTTTATTTATAGGTAAAGCATTTAGATGGTTGCAATTTCCAGCCTCACCCCTAGATGCCACTATATCCTACACTTTGCACATTTTAAAGAGTAACTGCAAAGTAATATGTTCCTTTTACAGTTTTTCTCAGTCGCTTTGGTGCTTTTCTCACATCAGTATTTACATTTGCACAGCAGTTAGTGCATTTCTCAAAACAATTAGTGCAAACTGCAAAACCTAGTGGATAACCTGTAAAAGCACCTCGCTTGCCCAAAATGGATAGTCCATTCCTCAAAAGCAAGTATTCATAGCATTGAAACTGCCAGTGTCACCAAAATGAGAAGTTTTGACACCATGGTTTATGAACAAGATAATCAAATTGTTTTGTCAAGTTTTCATGATGACAGTTTATTCTCTCAGTGTTTTACAATGCAAAAAAGGTAAGAACTCTGTGACAACCTGAAAATGCTCAAGACAGCACGACACACTACTTATACAGCCATTTGCAAACTACAGTAAAGTTACACATTGCTGTAGTTAGGGGAGTAGGTGAGTAAAAGACACTGAATACATATGTTTTACATTTTTACTGTATATGCTCTTTGCAATTCTACAACGTTGTGCAAAAGAAAAATACACTACAGTCACTTATTTAGAACAAACATAAGTAACACCCTTTTTGTAGAGCTGTTCACTTACATGTGAACAAGCGCAATCAGAGATGGCAACCTGGTCCCCCATCCTCCTCAGGGTCATTGCATGCGGACAGACATACAGACATACAGACACACAGACACACAGACACACAGACACACAGACACACACATCATTGCAATACCTGGTCAGTCCCCTCTGGGGTACCAGGTAACAATATAAAAGTACATATTGTAACTGAACATAGGTAAATCATTGTGGAACATCCAGACGTTTCTGTCTGTCTGGCCACATATTTTGATCTACATCACAATGGATATCATCCCTTGCAATGCAGCGAGAAATATCTCCTGGAGTGGCGAATCCACCCTCCGCATGACTCTGCTCTGATGTCATCACATGCTGCATCAATGGCTGCCAGCAAGGTCATAAACCCTTCACCTCCAGGCAGAGAAAATCTCCTCTATCGGATTAAGGAATAGGGAGTAGGTAGGTAGATATTCAGCCAGCATCCTGCCATGTGCTGCAAACCACTGACCAGATGCGAGTGGTAAAAACAGACATTATCCCACACAACAACATACTTGTTGAGTTGGCCCCCACCGCTTTCATTCTCAGGGACTATATCCCTGTACAGAGTGTCTAGAAAAGTCAGCAGATGTTGTGTGACCATCTGATGACCAAGATGGCTGAAGCTCACCTGAGAGCAATTGTTCAATGTAGAAGACATTTTCAGCAAACAATGATAAAGAAAGGTATAACATTTGGTTGAAAGATAACTAGTTCAACAATTTTGTATGTAATGACTTAAGCAATGAAATGAAGACTATTAGTTTTAATGGAAACGACTATTCAACATCCATAAGTGTAGTTAATTTTAACTGACATGACATAAGCAAATGATAATATTATAAAACAACATTGTATTGTATGAAAGCAACTGATACATGTCCAAAAGCATTTGCAATGTGTTCAGAGGAAGGAGAAATTGCTACTATGATGTGCACAAATGACTAAATGTTGTGGAGGTTGAACTAATAGTTATGAGAATTTTCATTCTGATCTGAGAAAAGCACCAAAGCGACTGAGAAAAACTGTACAGTTTTTCTCAGTCGCTTTGGTGCTTTTCTCACATCAGTATTTACATTTGCACAGCTCTTAGTGCATTTCTCAAAACAATTAGTGCAAACCGCAAAACCTAGTGGATAACCTGCAAAAGCGCGTCACTTGCTCAAAATGGATAGTCCATTCCTCAAAAGCAAGTATTTATGTCAATGAAATTGCCAGTGCCACCAAAATGAGAATTCTTGACACCATGGTTTACGAACAAGATAGTCAAATGGCTTTGTCATGTTTTCATTATGACAGTTTATTCTCTCAAGGTTTTACAATGCAAAAAAAGGTCAGAACTCTGTGACACGACCTAAAAATGCGCAAGACAGCACTATACCCTACTTGTGCAGCCATTTGAAAACTACAGTAAAGTTACACATTGCTGTAGTTAGGGGAGTAGGTGAGTACAAGACACTGAATACACATGTTTCACATTTTTACTGTATATGCTCTTTGCAATTCTACAGCAAAAGAAAAATACACTACAGTCACTTATTTAGAACAAACATACTGTAAGTAACACCCTTTTGGTAGAGCTGTGCACAAATGTGAACAAGCGCAATCAGAGATGGCAACCTGGTCCACAATGTGGATGGACAGGGTCATTGCATGCAGACAGACACAAAGACATGGACAGGATCATTGCAGTACCTGGTCAGTCCCCTTCGGGGTACCAGGTAAGAAAAAAAGTACATATTGTACATAGTAAATCATTCTGGCACATCCAGACGTTCCTATCTTACTGTATCTGTCTGGCCACGTATTTTCATCTACATCACAACGGATATCATCCCTTGCAATGCAGCGAGAAAAATATCTCCTGGAGTGGCAAATCCAACTTCTGCATGACTCTGCTATGATGTCGTCACATGCTGCATCCATGGCTGCCAGCAAGGCCATTTGCGCATGTGGACGCCGGTTATACTGTAAACCTTCCACCTCCAGGCAGAGAAAAACTCCTCTATCGGATTAAGGAATGGGGAGTAGGTAGGTAGATATTCAACCAGCATCCTGTCATGTGCTGCAAACCACTGTCTGACCAAATGTGAGTGGTAAAAACAGACATTACTGTATCCCACACAACAACATACTTGTTGAGGTGGCCCCCAGCCCTTTCATTCTCAGAGACTATGTCCCTGTAAAGAGTGTATAGAAAAGCCAGCAGATGTTGTGTATTGTATGGACAAAGACAGGTGAAGTTCACCTGAGAGCAATTGTTCAATGTAGAAGACATTATCAGCAAACAATGATAAAAAAGGTATACAATTTGGTTGACAGATAACTAGTTCAACAATTTTGTAAGTAATGACTTAAGCAATGAAATGAAGACTATTAGTTTTATTGGGAACGACTATTCAACATCCATAAGTATAGTTCATTTTACAGTTTTTCTCAATTGGTTTGGTACATTTCTCACATCAGAATTGAAATTCTCAAAAGTTCTTGTTCAATTGTCACATCATCATGCCATTTGTGCAGATGAAAAAGGCAGTTTCTCATTGCATTAAACAAATTGCAAATGCTTTTGTCCATCCATGCAAATGATTGTGTACAGTTCTCAGTTTTTTCTTACATTATCAATTGCTTTTGTCATGCCAGTCAAAATGCTTTGTTATGGGAATCTATCAAATAGTCTCACTCCCCAAAACATTTAGGCTATAGTTCATCATATAAGTCCTCACATGCAAAATGATTTACCAAGCTGTCATAACATGTCAAGCACATTTCTATACATTTCCATAAGACAGTTGTAAATATGATCTAAATTGGTAAATAGCTTGAATCTAGACTTTCTGTAATGAAGAGAGTTGATCAACCAATGATCAACAGTTTTCTGAATGAGCTCAAGGGAGCATCTCATGTACAATCTACTGGAAATTGTATAACCAGAGCACAATACGAAGTTACAATGTCTGACAATGGAAGGACAAGAATTTGGACAACAGTGTGAAATTTGTGGCCTGACAGACAGGAACGTGAAGAAGCTGAAGATCAGGATTAGGATTTAGAATTTGGGGAGATGTTCATGTTTTTTTTTTACTTACTGTATGACTTACTGTATGTTTATATTTTTGACCTATGTTTACTTACTGTATTTTACCTTTGTTCTGTGCAGTGCTGTCTTTTTTTTTCTTTACGCACTGCAATGTCAATGTCTGCCATCATTCTGTAAATGTGAATCTTGTCTTTTGCAATCAATCTCATACATATACATCATATGAGGTCAAATGTATAGCACTTGTCATCACACCTAAACCACATTTCAAAAATGAAAATCAAAATGTCCCTTCGAAGTGCACTATTCAATTGCCAACATGACTAATGAATTTGACTGTCTTATCCGTACACACTGACACAATGACTAAACATTCTGATGGCACTGACACGTATATTGACACAAAAACTTGCTTTTGAGGGATGAACTAAGGATTTTGAGCAAGAGACGGGCTTTTGCAGGTGATCCACAGTGTTTTGCTATTTGTCCAAACTGTTTTGAGAAATGCACTTGATCTTATGCAAATTGCAAGAAAGATTCGAAAAATGTACCAAAGCGATAGAGAAAAACTGTAACTGACATGACATAAGCAAATGATAATGGTATAAAACAAAACTGTATTGTATGAAAGCAACTGATACATGTCCAAAAGCATTTGCAATTTGTTCAGAGGAAGGAGAACTTGCTACTATGATGTGCACAAATGACTAAATGTTGTGGAGGTTGAACTAACAGTGATGAGAATTTTCATTCTGATCTGAGAAAAGCACCAAAGCGACTGAGAAAAACTGTAAATAAAACACAGCCCAACTATTATGCACATAATTTCTTTTGCATCGCCATGACAGTGAAAAGTGTGAAAGTTAAAGTGAAAAATGCACATGATTCAGATAATAATCCAGAGTAGAAATTAAATCACTGCCTAATGCAGAGATGTTATCTTGACAGTAGCCTGTAGCATATAAGTTTTACATCACTGCAGCATCTTAAGGCTATGTATTTGTTTGTTGCTTAGCTTTTGGGGAGTCTATTATTCTTTCCTGTTTCACCTCAAAAATAAAAACTAATATGTATGTCTGTATATAGTTTTAAAAGCCAACCCATTTTTGTACAAACCTAAATGGCCTTCGGAATCCGAGACCCAAACAGTGTAGAGTGCATAGAGTTCATCTTGTGCTTTATGTTTTAGGAATCCCATATGAAAATGCAAAAAATAAAAAATATGTTAGGTCCTTGAGTGCCTAACAGGACCTACTAAGCATCCCTGCCTCTGTATTAAAAAGGTAAAGGTGCAGCATAGAGGACTTAGGGTGATCTACAGCAGGCATGGAATATGGTTGTAAATTCAATAAATAAATAAATTGTATTCAGTAGATTATAATTATAATAATCTCAAGCTACCAAATATCTTTATTAGCCCGTGGGAAACCATGTTTGACCTTAGTCATTTCCCAAGGCCAGTCCATGTGCCATGTACAGGTAATTAGCTTAGTGTATCAAGTGGGGCGCAAGTGGGGCACAAGACAATTTTGACACACAACAGCCAAGCACTTTTGGCTATGGGAGCTCTGCCAGAGGAAATGCACATCAATACATTCACAACCAGATGGCACCCCGTAATATTTCATTTATTTACAATTTATCATTTATTATGCCCATGTACTGTAAATACTCCCGTCTTTCATTTGTTTCTGCAATGCTTCCTTGCTTGACATTTTTACACTTTTACCTTGCACCTTTTGAGGCCTTGCAACTGTTCAATGAAAATGAAGGTCTTGAAGTTTCGGAGAAGTCTGACGGAAGGTTGTTTTTCATGAGTGAGTTGACATACAGAGGACATCAGCAACTGAGAAGGCTGAAGCACAGGGAGGCGACGGTGCTGGAACTCATAATCGTTTTGACCTTGTCAGTGTTGTGTTACGAAATCGGTTTAGTTTCTGTTGCTCTCAATGTGGTGTTGAAATGTTTGGCTTTTAACATCAACAGCTGTGGTAGTTCTGGATTGCCCCACTAAAATGAGCAGTGTTTGACTCTTCTGCCTCTATTTTTGATCCGCATCTCTTTGTCAGTACACTACACTCTCATGTAAAGGGGGTCAGTAGGAGTACAAATCTGGATCTTAAGGTACAATAAGTATTAATTTACCCCCAAAGGTACAAAGGATATTTAATAAAATATCTTAAGGTACAATAAGTATTAATGTACCCCTAAAGGTACTGTTTACAAAGAACACAAAGTACTTGTGCATGTAGGAAGAGCACCTTAGGGAGAAACTATAGCTATTACACCTACCCCTACACTATCTATAATCAAGTAAATAGTTCAGGCTGTTAGTGCCTACTCCCAGATGTAACACGCACAACTGGCCGCTGACTACAGCTATTCACACAACCTCATGTGAGCTGTACAGGACAGAGCAGCTGAGGGGGTGGCCAACTGGAGCCGTACAGACAGATGCTCAACAAGGGTTAACCTGAACCAGCCGGCTACCGTTACAGTGACTGGGGCTGCTGGGGCCGTTTACATGATCCACTCAGCAGCACCTACCTATTGCTTTCCCCCATGGCTTTCACCATACCAACAACATGCATCTCATCCAGGACCACTGGCAAAAAGTAGGTTTTCTACTTATAGTTTTTCTATGTGGGTTCTCTACTACAGAGCTATGACTATACCAAAACACCACATGGCCTTTCTAGGTAAAAAGCTAGAGAATCAATTCACAAAAAATGACTGAAAATATTTATACCACAAAAAAACTAACTTGAGTTATGATTAAATAAGCACAATGACCTACAGTCTATCTGCAGGAGCAGGGAATACACAGTTCTCTGAATCCTCAGAGCCACACATGGAGATACAGTGTACAGCTATGGGAACTCTTTTGCGCCAAGTCCCTCTAGTGGTCAATAGGTATAAAAGCTAAGATACAAAGAGAGCGTTGTCGCCATCGGAAGACTCTGGATGGGGGTGTGACTAAAACTCTGCATTGGTAATACTCACGAGGACTATGAAAACAACAACAACATTGACCCAGTCAATAGTCCACTCTGTGAGATAAGAGGACATCATGTCCATCCTTTAGAATGTGTGTCTTAAAAGATACATAGGCTATTGGACCAGTTGTTAAAAATACACAATTCATAAATAACAGTGAGTTGTGATGTATTTTGATCTATTTTACTATTGTGTGTTATGTGATTGGTTCACATTTACACTTTTGCATTATCTCTGTGATGTCAGGTCATCAATATAGCGCAAAAGAATGACACCACGTATGACTTGGGATTTGGTGTGTCTGTAGCCTAGTACTGCATTAACCCAGTCCTGGTGCGGAGGGCTAGCATCAGCTTTTCATGCAGACAACCACATCTCACTTGTCAAGAATATGTCACATGTAACTTCTAACACGTTTACTGTACATTGCGTTTATTACTCCTCAGATTAGGAACATGTTAAAATAAAACAATTTATGCATGTTTAAATACAACTCATTTCAATAAACCAGGAGTAGAGTAGAGTAGAGTAACTTTATTGATCCCGAAGGAAAGGAAGTAGTGGCATTACCCAAGTATTTGTCATTTGTAGAAGTGGTAAGTAATGATGAAGGGGGAAAAGGGAAATACAAATATGCAATAACAGCAGAAAAGCCCACCGCTTTCTTCCCTCCAAGCCGAGCGCAGTATGGATCACGAGGCTGTGGCTGCCACAGACGATATTCCTGGTTTGTTAGATGATCTGATTTTTTGCTATCAAGATGTACAGACATCATTTAAATGATAAGCATAATTTTTAAATCCTTTAAAAAATTACCTACCTCACACTGAGTGTTTTGCCTTTATTTATTACTCATCAAATCATTTAAATTGTCCAGGTCACAGGTTTTTTTCTGCTTTAAACTCAACATTTAAATACTCTCCTTTTTAATAAATCTGCAATAGTGTCAACACTATGTGAAAAGTGTGCACCGATTGTGAGATGCACATGTGATAAGCCTGTGCTTTCTGGCCTGTCGGCCTGTCAAATTCTAAAACAGCTTCAAACCACGAGGCAAGACAT
Organism: Coilia nasus; assembly: GCA_027475355.1. Taxonomy (NCBI): domain Eukaryota; kingdom Metazoa; phylum Chordata; class Actinopteri; order Clupeiformes; family Engraulidae; genus Coilia; species Coilia nasus. The sequence continues at coordinate 11,101,161 of CM050200.1, read as the reverse complement.
TGGTCCTTATAATAGGCCTTTTATAACCAGACTCTGCTAAAATAAATAGATATAATTAAATATAATCTATAATAAAAAATAGCAAGAAACAACCACATGAATTAGAAGATAAAAAATGTACGTATGGCATACCAAATCAAGGGTTTACTTTTCAGCAATAGAGTAAGCATTTGACAACTCTTTATTTTAAAATTGGTCATACCTCTTTAAGAGAACAGCCACAGCAAACTGTTGGTAAGTGATTAGGGCGTTCAGTGTGTGGTTGCCAGATAACCGAGAAGGAAAAAGAATGTCTTCTGACGTTGAACAACAGACTCTTTGGCCATCCAGCAACATGAAGTAATATATCCATATCTCTTCAGAGTAAACATTACTAGCTCTGTGCAAAAGGACTGCCGACCATGTTGTTTTATTATTATTCGTATTGAAGTACTTTGACGCTAAACGTAAGCTATCTGGCAACAATTATAACAACTTCTGAGTTCCACTTCTGAGTGCAGCGGAACAGCTGCTGTGCCACTGAAAGTAACTCGCAGTTGTACTTTCAGTGTGATGCACGAAGACATCAACATTTAAAGACCAACACGGATTACATCGCTAAGTTGCAGGTACGTTTTGTGATCTCTTCACTGTTGTCTTTTTATGGTGTAGTATTAACTCTTGCTGAAACAACAACAACTAGTAGTAGACACGCAGCGATGATGATGATGTTGTGGTGGCGGGTCTCGCCTGCTCATCTCACTCTGCTGCTGACGAAGGTGAGAGACAAGTGTTGCTGTTAACAAACATACTGGCAAAATAATGAAATTACTTCCAGGTCGTTCATATGCCTTAATGATAGAAACGACTACTTCTATGCAGCCTACACTGTTTCGACGGTGTAGTATTTTGTGGTTGAAAAGTTTCTGTTTCGTTAAAAGTGAAACAGAACTGCAAGACCACGTCGCAGCTCAAACCCTGTGCTGTTCAGTGTCAGTTTGTAGGCTAGCGGACCTTATCAAAAAAAAAAAGGTAAAGGAGACGCTTCCAGTGATGATTCTCTGATTCACACAGTCGTAGTCCATTTCACTTACAAATACGGTAAACGTTTTAATCCTAAGGAAACTTTAACAGCACCGTTGTAATTGACGCGAAGCTGTCATTAGACCTATGACTCAGCCTGACTTCTTATTCTACCTGACCAGCGGTGGGCCTAAACCTTGTAAATGTCTATTATCTCATTTAAGTTTTCAATCACTGAACTACAGGGGTAGATGAACATAATGTATATATTTCTGTTTTAATTGTAGCCTCTAATTGGTAGGTAGTTGTACTTTGACTAAGTGTTGTTCTTTTCGCCTCCTCTGTAGGCTAAATACACTAAAGAAGGCGGCTTTTTGAAATCGACACTGTTTGGAATTGCTTAAGGCCTTGCCAAAAGACTGTATGTGCCGAGGGTCTGACAATTAAGAGTTCCATCCACCGACAATGGGCAGCCAGAAAAGCATACTGCAACAGCACAATTTCACCTTGCTGCGAGAAGAGGGCGGGGCCAGCATCGTGAGGTCACAGGAAGGCAATCAGTATCTCGTCAGGCAGATCAACAAAAGTACAGAGGTGACACGTTTTTGTTCCTGTAGGGAAGGATTGCTTCATAAAAGCTGTGAAATTGTTTATTACAGTTTAATGTCTTCTTCATTTTCCTATTATGCTGACACTTGTTTTGCAAAATTTTTAATGACTTGCGTTGGCTTTGCTCATGACTGGAATATCTTGTCTTTCAGGATGTTTTCACAGTGAATGAAATATTGAAAAAGCTTCAGCATCCACATATTATCGACCACCAGAATTCCTTTAAAGGTATGTGCCATGTGCACTTTTTTACAAGATATAGGATACTTAATTTTTCACATGCTTAGTCATATACAGTATTCCGTAATTGCGTAAGTAACTAAACATACTCAATACCTTACAAAAGTACTCCATGGGCACTTTTTAAATTAACCAGTATGATTGACCATATCATGAGAAGGTCTGACAAAAATGGCTGAATATGAACTGTATATGGTCTGCAAACACACGCTAACATTATGTGTGGTTTGCAGATGATGGTACGTTCTATGTGTTGGTTGACTACTCAGAGGGGCGAAATTTGTCCCAGAGGATTCGAGAGAAGCAAGAACGTGGAGAACGATTCACAGAGGATGAGGTGCTTTTAAAAAGCACTATGTTTCCCTAATACATTAGCTTCTGCTTCCTAATCAGTTCGTTATTGCATCTACAGTACATGTGTATAATATCTTTATTCCAGATAATGGATTGCTTCATCAAGATCTGCATGGCGTTGAAGCACTTACACACCAATAACATTGTTCACAGAGACTTGAGACCTCAGGTACAGTATGGTGATAGTGAAATGAACCAAAGAATATATAATTATGAGATTATGATAAATTGTGCTAAGAGAAACTGAGTGAGATTGCAAAGATCATATAGACTGGTCCATCCTTTTCATTGTGTAATGCTGTTTGAATGTATTTCTTATCACGTAAGTTAAGCTAAAATGGCAAAGTAACAAACATAAAATATATTTAGTAAATTTAGAAGAAATATATTTATTTGGATTTTTCTTTACTTCTGTCTGTGTTACTCATGCGTTCATGAGCAGAACATTTTCTTCACTGAGTTTGGCACTGTGTGCGTGGGAGAGCTCCCAGAGATCAAAGAGAGGTATGCATGTCTTAATCTCACACTCGTTCACTTAAAACATCAACAGGTCATCTCCTGATTGTTGTATTCATTTTATCTTACAGAGCTGGTGCCCTGAGTGACTCAACAGCACAGCTAACAAACGTTCCTCCTGAAATTCTGAAGGGAGACACATACCATGACAAGAGGTGACATTGATTCACTAACATTACAATCCCCTCTAATGATGGTTTTTTTATAATCTATGGTGATTATAGACTTCATATTGTTGAGTACATACAGTAATTACATTTGTGGCACACTCAGTTATACAGTAGATTTCTAAAATGTAATGCATGCCTACGTTACATACAGTAATGTGCAAATGTATACATTATGGAGTTGATGTATCTAAAGATGCATGACAAGCATTAGGAATCACAATGAGATGTAAGAGAAATAGTTTTCCTTTTTTCCCCCGTTTGTACAGTGACATCTGGTATTTGGGCTGTCTGCTTTATGAACTGTGCATGATGAAGAGTTCCGTAAGTAAAGCTATTAATTTAAATATAGACTATAGTGTATTATATAAACACAAATGTGCGTAAATAAAATGTGCGTAAGTAATATGTGCGTAAATAAACTGTGCTCCTCAGAAAATTGGCAGCAGAAGGAGCAAAAAATGAACTGGACTTTTTGTGGTGTTGCATGCCATTCATCTGTCGACTCGAATGTCTAGTGCTGTTTGCCTAACGTCCTTTGCTCCTAAGATCCTTACTGACCCACAACACTGAGCCATGCCACTTGTCAACTACTCTTCAGGTTAGGATTAGGTTTGGGCAGTATCCACTTTTTCATACCCTGATATTTTCCTGACATAATACCCCTGTATGTCAGTATTTCAGAGTTGTTTAAAATGTTTTACATAAATTTCATGTCAGTAGGTATGGCCAATTTTAATCGCCATAAATCAGAAAGGTAGCATTGATGAAGTAGCCCTGAAGGGTGTGATATAATGGAGTTTACTTATTACAGGTTTTCATATAGAATGCAAAAAACTGCTTTTTTGTATCAGTCAGAGCATTTCTCTACAATTCTGATGTTACCCCGATACCCTGGCATCAAAAATCATACAGCCGGTATATGACAATACCCCAGTATATGGTATTTACAAAATACCGGCCAAGCCTAGTTAGGATGTTCATCGAGGTCTGTAACAAGTCTGTTTCAACAATAAGCTGGTGGCTAGGGAGAGTGTCGTGGGACATTGGGCAAGTGGCACGGGACAGTGCCATGGGTTAGTGTAGAGAAATGTCACAGGATATTAGTGGAGTGTTGTGGGATGGTGCCAGAGTGCCTTGGATTAGTGTAGAGAAATGTCACAGCATATTAGTGGAGTGTTTTGGGACCGTGTCACAGTGTCATAGAGTCATTGTGCCATAGTAACAATGTTATAGGGCAGTAGGTGAGTGGCTCCTACTGCTTCTCCAGAGGAGTACATTACACTTAGCTGATAGACGAGGGTGCCGGAGAGCACTAGTTATGTACTCGCACACATTCTTCCTACTGGTAGGGGATTCAAACCTGCGACCCTCCAATCTCAAGACCCACGATTAGGCCACAGCTGCAAGGATCTTCTGGTTGTTAAAAATGGAATAGCCCATCTAAATGCTGCTTGGTCAATCCCTTTGTGAATATTTGCATTGTCATTTGTACTCGATCACGAGGTCACGAGAAGTAATTACAAAAAAAATTCAAGTGAATTGATTCACGTTTGCCACAGTGTGCTAGTAGGCAGCACTAGATTAGAGCGACTATGCTAAGCTAAGCTAAGGTCAGTGCTGCCAGATTTGGCTGGGTCTGCTAGAAAACGCTTCTGCCCACTTATCCAACTCTAGGGACTGTGGGGACTGGCTCAGTTTCATCTGGGGGTGGGGTATTCTTTTAATAGAGGATAGTCTGGGTTAGAGATCCTGTGTGATCTAATGCAGAGGACAAATTTTAGCAAAGGACTCCTCTCCTCTGATGACCTAACGAATTGCGTTCACTTTAGTTCTCGGCGGAGAGCGCGGTGAAACTGGTTCCTCTGATCCTGAGCGGCTCCTACGCGCCTCTGCCAGACACCTTCTCCCAGTCCCTCCATCAGCTCCTCCGCGACGTCCTGCAGGTGAAACCGGAGCTCAGGCCCTCTGCGCAGGACATCTTGTGGAGGCCGTTTGTGATTGCCTGCCTCACAGCACAGGTGAGGGGATCGTAATGGTAGTGAATCAATGTCACCTCTTGTCATGGTATGTGTCTCGCTTCAGGATGTCAGGAGGAACGTTTGTTAGCTGTGCTGTAGAGTCACTCAGGGCACCGGCCGTTTGTGGTTACCTGCCTCACAGCCCAGGTGAAGTGTAATGGGGACATGGGGCCAGGTACCAGAGGCGGACAATCCCGGACATCAGAAACTAAAAGTCCTGCCACATATTTGTTTCAGTCAATTCACTGAACCAGCTGATTCCGAATAGCACACCTGTACATTCAGGTAGATGAGCTAATTAGTACAATTAGCTGTGTTAGGAGCACAGGCAGACGAAATATATGGCAGGACTTTCACTTTCTCAAGCCGGTTTGTCCACCTCTGCCAGGTACAGGTACAGGTACGGCTGTATTTAGGGATCTTGTACACGGAACCTAAAGAGCCATGACTTTTGCTGCAAGTTGGCTCCAGACAGCCGTATTCTAAGCCAAACATTCTAAAAAGTAGCAGTACCTCAGATGTCAACAGGGGGGCTGACTGCTAAAGTCAGTCAATCGCCTAAGACCCTCGTGTTTAAAAAGTCCAATTTTGTGGCGGAAATAAACATCTTTTAAGCCTGGTCCAAAAAAATGGTGAGAGTGCCTTTCGGTAGTTTTTCGAGTCTGTGACAACTACTGTGGGAGTTAGGTTTTTTTTTTTAAGAAATCAATAGTTTAATGCACAGGTCATTCACATTGACATTCATAGAATCAAATGGCCAAGATGGCAGCACCCAGAACCTTTAATTTTGGCTTCATACAGTTGTTAAGAAATTCTGTGAGTGATCTCACAGAGGGTTTGTCCAGTTCTTACCTCGGACTACCTTCAAGTGGCCCAGGCGTTACATTGTATCACAATCAGCGTTAAGTTCTGTGTTCTGTGTTCTGTGCCTAGCTTTGTAAACTCTTAGGCTGGCTCTCTCAAGGAGCTGTTGCCAAGGTGTGTTTGTTGTTAGCGCTTGTGTAAATTGTGTAAATGTTAGCTTGCGTGTGTAAATACAGGTGTGCTTGGTTAAGGGGTGTTGATATTTACAGTACACTGAAGAAATTGTCTTCCTGCTATATAAATATTGGTTTTAGCCTTTATGCAAAATGGAATTAGAGTCAAATCACATAAATGGAGCTGGAAACATAAAAAATAATAAAATAAATAAAATAATAAAAAAACAAAATCAAATAAACTTTCATGCATATGCTTATGAGAACAGTCAAAGCATTTTAAACACTTTTGTCACCTCCTCTTTTTTTTCCCTGTATTCATCATTATAACTAACAGGAGTGTCTCAAAGTTGTTTTTTTTTTCTGTATTTGCACCAATATGTTAAAAGTCCTTTTTTGATGAGCACCATGTGTTTTTACCCTTAAAGACTACTTTGACATCTTTCTGTTTTCTCTGACTTTATATATTTGTAGCGAAGGGGAGGAGAAGTCACCCCACCCGGCTTCGAACCCGGGTCCCCGGGGTACCTCACCTGTACCCAGGGTGACCGCTCGCAATACATAAATTTACCTCCACCAGCGGAGGTTATGTAATCATCTGTGTTTTTTTGTTTGTTAGTTAGCAACATAACTCAAAAAGTTATGAATGGATATTGATGACATTTTTAGGGTAGATCAAAAAATGGGCTAAGTTAAAAGTGATTCGATTTTGGGTGGTGATCTGAGCGGCCCTGTCGGAGATCTGCACTATCTGAGTGCTTTTCTATTATAAATATATAATGAATGTGATTTTCTTGCTCTTGTCTTTCCCCCGTGGTGATCGTGTGTGTTTGTATGCTGGTTCAGAGCGAGCGGACGGTGGCAGACCTCCAGGAGAGCCTGCAGAGGCTGAGGGCCCTGGCTGATGGCCTGGAGAGCATGCATTACGGCACCACCGTGGGCAGCCTGACGGGTGGGCTGATCGGAGCCGCCGGAGGCATCACCTCCATCGTGGGTCTCATCCTTGCGCCCTTCACCTTGGGCGCCTCTCTGATCGTCACCGGGGTCGGGGTGGGCGTGGCGGTCGCGGGCGGCGCAACTGCGGGCGTCTCCAACATCACCAACATGGTCAACCAGTCTAGCGACCGGCGCAACGTGAAGAACATAATCCGTGAGTTTCAGGAGAAGATGAACTCCGTCGTGATCAGCCTCCAGCACATCTGCGAAGGCCTCGAGGCCCTGAAGCTCTCCACTCCCGCCGACGAGGGGTTTCCCTCAGATACGGCACCCACAGAAAGTGCCCCCAAGGCGGGGTTCAGGATAGGCAGGGGCCTGGGGGGGATCCCTGAGCTGGTACGCCTGGCGCAGGTGGCCAGCCTGGGCAAGGTGGCAGCACAGGCGGCCCGGGTGGTGCGTGTGGCAGAGGTGGCCACTGGCATCTTCTCCGCCTTCTTCCTGGCGGTGGACATCTTCTTCATCGCCATGGACGCCAAGGAGATCCACCACATCCGGCAGTCGAGGGCCGAGAGGGTCGACAGGGCTGAGACAGAGGGCCCCAGCCAGCTGAAGATGCTGGAGGATGTTGGCAACGCAGGGGACACTTGGGAGGCCCTGGATGATGTCGACACGGTGGAGCTAACTGAAGCTGACTCCATGACCGAGCTGCGGCCTACTGCTGCTGCAGCAGCGGAGCAGGCCAAGCCGGAGGTGAAGTCCGAGACCATGAAGTTTGTGCTGCAGATCAGGGAGACAGCAGCCCAGCTGCAGCGCAGCCTGGATGAGCTGAGCGATATCATCACGTTTATTCCAAAGGTTGAGGCCTACAGCCTGTAGGCCAGCAGCATCCAATGAGTGGCAAATTGTAGCCATTTGGTGGCCATTTTTGAGGGATATTCTGTATAAATGTATGCATAACAGCTAACCACAGGTTAATCCATCTTAGGGGTATAATATGGATGTACATGTAGTAGAATGTAGCTTAATATGAAAAAGGGATACCTAAGCTAAAAACAGTTCTCGATTATGGGTGTAAGTGTGCAATACACCTGTTGTGTTTGTCTAAAAATGTAATCATCAAAGCTAAGAGCAATGAATTGTAATGCCACTGTTGCCCCGTGATGGCACCTTGAAGAACCATGTAAAATGGTATTTTGTTTTATGATTAAGACATTGTATATATAATTTTATTTTTCAATGAAAGGCCTTCAACATATCTTACAATGTAAAGGATCCCAGAAATATCATATCTGATAATATAACTAACCAGGCCTGTGTTTATGTTTTTTTTTGTTAAAGATAACATATTTTTTTTATACTTTTCATAGTCAGTAGAGGGTCTCAAGTGCGTATTGTTGCATACCCGGCAACATTAGGTGGTAGTTTCAAATAACGTTTTTGGTTTTTAAGCACCTACATGTTTGTCTTTTATGGTTTAAGAGAAGACGCACATGTGTCTGTATAGCTGTATGCTACACACAACATGAAACTGGAAATGTCACCATAACCATTCTTTTAACTTTTCGTTAATGTTTATATGTTCACAATGTTACTTTGAATATTTGTTACATTTCACTGAATCATGAATGCAGACAGTTTAGACAGGGATAAATCTAGATAAAGCTAGATACATAATATATAATGGTGGTTATTTTTTGCCGTGGGTATAACATTAAATACAAATCACTGGTCTTTCCTCGAAAATGTAATGAAATAAAATTCACATGTCCCAGTTCTACCAGTCTGATTTATCATATGTGATGACGTGACATTTTTTTATGGTGTGAATGTTCAGAATGAACCATAAGTTAGAATCTTTGCCGATGCTAAACATGTCCATGTCTTTGGTGTTGCTGTATTGCCTTCGTTTATAGCAGCTGTTGCGAATGTCTTCATGTCTTGAGCAGAGGTGAACATCCTGGGTTCAGACAGAAAATGGGCAGCTGTGGTCAAGTGCTTAGTGAGTTGGGATTGGAGAGTCGCAGGTTCGAGTCCTGCCCTAACCAGGGCTGAAATGCCCTTGAGCAAGGAATCTGACCACATACTGCTCCAGGGATTGTAACTGAAACCCTGTGTAATAATGTAAGTTGCTCTGGATAAGCATGTCAGCTAAGTGTAATGTAATGTGCAAGTGCAGGTAGATGAGCTAATGTGTGAAATCTGTACAAACGAAAAAGTCCACTCAACCAGGTTTATATAGTTGAGTGGACTTTTTCTTTTGTACATATAAACCTGGTTGAGCTGACTTTTTCTTTTGTACAGATTTCACACATTACTGTCGCTCATCTACCTGTCTGAAGAGGTGTGGTAATCAGGATCTTCTGGTTCAGTGAATTTGCTGGAACAAACATGTGGCAGCTCTTTCACAGATTTATATGGTTGAGTGGACTTTTTCTTTTGTACATACTGTGTGTCGACTGTCCTTTAGTCCTGCTCCCAGTACAGGTACACGTTCTGGATGTGCGTGCTTTGGTTGAACTCTAATGTGTGAAATCACCTGTATCGGGAGCTCAGGCAGAAGGAATATATGGTGGGACTTTTACTTTCTCAAGTCGGTTTGTGTGCCTCTGAAGCCATCCAGATTTAATGATTAACAAAAGGACACTGTTTTAGGATTGTCAACAAGCTGTCAGTGTCTAGAGGCTGAACTCTGAATTACTTATCAGTGACTCCAAATGATAACAGTAATCGACCCCAATTCTCATCCCAGATCATCTGCTCCTGCATGTCTGCACACGTTGAACAATTAAGCACAAACCACAATCTGCCTGTGCCATTACCTGATTAATATACACTTCATTTTCCTTCTTTCCTGGTACATTAAAAGTTTAGAAGAAACATTTTGGGATTACAGTTAAATTATTGTCAAAAACAATCAGTGGCTATCTGAGGCTGAACTATAAATGACCTGCCAGTCAACTGTATTTTAGGTTGGGTTGGTATTTTAACCCCAGTTCTCAGGCATATACTGTAATACAATTAATACAAGTTAACTGCAAGAGTTGTTGTTGTTGTTAAACCATTACCAGTGTGGTTCAATATGTGGTGAATATCTAAACTTAAAGTGAATATTCAAACTTAATGTGTTAGATTAATCTGTCATATTAGTCTGTAGCTTGAGCATAAAAAAGGTTGTTGTGACATGCAGCAGTGCAAGGGGACAGGGAACCAAGAGATCCACGCACCCACACACACATTGCACACACACATGCACAGACACAGACACCTGTTTTGGAGACACAGAAAGGGGGCAAATAAGTCTAAGGAAAGAATTTTGAGACATGTGGTAATTATTTTGTGTGTTAAACAAGAAACAAAGTTGTTACAAGATAATGCTAAACAAAACAGAGGAGTTACATCAAGGTTTGTAGATTCTTTCTGCTCTGCCGACCTAAGGCCTGCAAAGCAAACGTGCTGTCATGCAGAAATTGGAAACATACATGCACGTACACAGGAAATAAGAGAGACGCTACAGGTGCATGCACACCCAGACAGACACACACAAAACCACAGGTGAAAAGTTCAGAGACACTGAATGGAAAACAATAGGAGAATTTTCTTGAAATGAAATGTGGGTTGTTGTAAGCACACTTTGAGTTTCGGGGAAAGTACACAGTGCTATTAATACATTGCGGGGACTGTAAGAGGGTTTAAAAGGTAGAGACTCAGAGCAGCACAGAGAGACTCATCTGGGAGGCACACCTGGGAGATTCTTCTGGGATGCTTCTTAGATCACTCTCCGGGTTGATCAACTCTATTGTCTCTTGCTGTTATGGTGGGTTTACTTTGTTATGCAGTGGTTGTATTGTATTGACAATGGTCTACATGCTTCTAGGCAAACTTAGTGAATAAAGTCTTTGCCAACAACCAAGTTCAACTGTTTTTGTACTAAAATGACTTTAAATTGGCAGACTGGATGGGTTTTCCAGCACAAAGGGAAAATAGCAGTATATTATGAAGATTAAGTCTCTATGGGTGTACTTCACTGCTTTTTCTCAGTAATGTCGTCAGACAGAATATGTCTGTCTGTGATTCATTTGTCGACAAATGCACAACAGGATGTGATCAGAAGGCTATAGGACCATATGCCTCGCCTGTTCTGGTCCATTTCTGTGTTCGTGTAAGGGTTTTTTGGATTACAAACATATTGTTGGATGTTGGAATAATTATGACATTTTTTTGGTGATTTTCTGAAGTCAACCATCATTTATTTTAGCTGTTTTTAGCTCCTGCAAAAGTGATTAATTGGTATTCTGACCATGTTAATGACATCCTCAGGTGCATGACCTGTGTTTGTTTTTCATGCCAGTCCATCACACCTTACATGATCAGGAGTATTGTACTGCTTTGATATGATGTGTGTAAACAAACTCAGACCATATACATATCATACAAGTGTACTGTATTTTGTGTTGGTTGTTTTAAATCTGTTTACTGAAAAGAGTTGAGGCTAAAAGTGAAGTGTTTTGAAGGACAAAAACTCAGCTTTGCAATGTGACACATTCTTTAAACAATTCCACAACAAACATTCATACATAAGAAAAACATACAAGAGCATTATTTTTGCCTTAACAATAAGGTCCCCTAGCCCAAACCTCTCAGCACAGTAAACAGAACTTGTACTGAACTGTGTTGGAAAACTTTTAAGTAAATGTATAACTATCAGTTTAGACATGTATGCTCAAATTACCTCTGTAAACATTTATGGTATGATATTGTGTGTTCATGTGCTGCATTGGTACAAAAAGGTACAATAGTGTCAATAAAGTGATTGTCATCTAGATAGCACATCATTGTACTCATGCACAGAGTAGGTTGTTTGCCAAAAGGAGAATATGGCATGCACGTGCTTAGAAATACACATGTATTATCCAATCTACCTCTGGATGGATGCCAAAAGTAATATAAAAGAGGTGGCTTAACATAAACTTTAAAATTTACTGTAAAATGGAAGTACTTCCTTACAACGATGTTACAGTGTCTAATGATCAACCCCAGACTGTTGAAGCAGGCTATATAACTTGATGGGTAGAGCAGATGTAACTCAGAGTAACGATCTCATGAACAGTGTTAAGTTGACTGCCTGTACAAAAATGATGGCAACTTCAACTTTCTTTTTTCTGGTTTTGGGTGTCTGGGTGTCTGAGCCTACTACAACAGCAGGGCAGGATCCAGACCCCCCCTCTGAAGCTGATGACTGGAGAGAGCACGTTAATAGAATTCTGAACTACAGTACCCAGAGTGCACCAGGGGTCTGTCAGCTCAGCACCTGTGAACTCCTGCTGAGGGAGCTGGGGGCAACAGAGCAGAAGATGATGGCCATGGAGGAGAAGATGAGGACCATGGAGGCCAGGCTCCAGGCCAGCGAGGACCAAGCCCAGGAGCTGGGAACCATCAAGACAAAAGTAGCAGCCATGGAGAGTGAACTGCGGGCAAGCCAGAGTGAGATTGAGCAGCTGAAGAGCAAAAATGCAGGTAAGTTGAGCAACAAATCGTAAAACTACAAGGGCAACAACGGCCCTCTACAGGAGGTAGAGGAGTCACCCAGCAGTCAGAGTGTTATGGGTTCCTTGTCTTTGTGCAGTGTCCTTGAGCAAAACATTGAACCCCATACATCTCCCGACGTGCTGGTTGGCACCTTGCATAGCAGTATGTTACAATTAGTATGTCAGTGTGTGTGTGTGTATGTAAATGTGAAGCATTCCATGCCAGGGGTAAAGTGCTTTGACTTCTCTTCTGAATATATATATGTAAAACTACTAAATGCCATCCATTTACCATAAAATGTATAAAACACAAATCCAAGGCAATACACGCTTAACCACATCTCTAAACACATCTACCCTATGTTTATTGTCCAGTCAAGGTAGCATTCTCTGCTTATCTTGGTGGGTATGGCCACGTGGGACCCTACGATACAGAGAAAACATTAGCATACCAGAATGTGCTCACCAACATCGGGAATGCCTACAAACCGGCCACAGGTATAGTACCACTTAACATTTGCGAAATGCATTTTGAAGAGGAGTGTGTGAATCTGACTGACTTTCAGGCTACTACTTTTACTTTTGTATATTTTACTTAACCTACATGGAATGGTGAATTTATGTGGTTCTGACAGGGCAGGCTGTACATGATAAGATAAGATAAGATAAGATAAGATAAGATAAGATAAGATAAGATAAGATAAGATAAGATAAGATAAGATAAGATAAGATAAGATACTTAATGTCATATATTAGAATATTGCTTTATGTTTTATTTATTTATACATATATGAAGTCATGAGGGGGTTAAGGATCTAAGATGTTTCTTGAATTATATAAAAATATAATTTGAGATGCAACAAGAAACAGTGTTGTGGAAGAAAGGACAGCAGTATAAAACAGGATAAAGATATACTCTCGCTGTTCATATAACAAATAAAAAAAGTAATAATCATTATAGTAAATGCAAGATTACTTAGTTTATGTTCTTTCAAGGTGTGTCTTTTTCTATTGTAGGACACGTTATCGCTCCAGTGAGGGGCATTTACTATTTCTACATCTGCTACCATGGTGGCCAACAGACTGGGACAGCCATAGTCTTATACAAGAACAGTCAGCTCATAGCCTCAGCTAGTCATGCAGGCAGTGAAGAGAAAACATTGAATGAGAATGGATCTAACGGCGTTACACTGCAGCTGGAGGCAGAGGATCAGGTTTATGTTGTTCTCAGAGCTCGAACCTGGGTTTGGGATGGACCAAATCATGACACTGTGTTCACTGGCTTTCTGCTCAAGCAATTGTGATGTATATACACAGAAGACAAAACCCAGTCATGTGCAGTGCAAGGCACAACAGAGTATGCCAACTTGCACTGACTGAATTGTGAACTTGTCAAACTTTCAGAATGATACATTCATGACCTTTTAAGGTTATTTTGCTAACAAACAAACAGACAGACAAATGGCAATTAACATAATCTCCTTGCCGTGGGTAATAACCACCAATCAGACTATTACTACTTACTGCAATAAAGACAAGGCATAGCAGCTATGGTTCCTGTGTATTAATGGGCTCTGTCAATGTCCAGTTTCTTCAAGGCTTTATGATAAGGAGTACAAGTAAGCTCTCTGCCCTCAAGCAGGTTGAGTTGCATTCACAAGTGTCACTTCATATTCTAAAAGATGCATTTGTATTTGATAATTACCAAAATGATACATTTTAATTAATTAACTGAAAAGTTATTGTTAAAGTTTCTGCTGACAATGGCATTGGGTTAAAGAATTTTTAAAAGAATAAATGAAGAAAGAAGAAATGAAGGTAGAAGGATTAGCTGTCGCAAGTGTTGTTGTCTTTTAAATTTTGTAAAGGTGAAAAGTCAACAACATGTTTTTTTTTGCCAAATGCCACATGTGCTTCTGAATAAAAGAGTTCTCTCAGTAAATACAAACATTTTCATTCATAAACTAAGCGTCTAATGTCAGAAAATATATGTACAGTTCAAAACTTCAAAATGCACTTCAAACACAGTACAAAGTAGAAATTATGAAGTTTTTTTGAAGTTCCAGTGCCTTTATTTAAGGCGTATGAATATGATGTTTCCATGCTTTTGTCTTTAGGCTATTTCTTGAAATGTATTGCTTTCTTGTTTCCAATAGTACGTAAGCAAGAAGTAAAATGTGAGGCAACTTTCACACACCCTTAATGCAGGAGGGTTTTACAGCCACTAGACGGCAGTGTCAGAGTAATATTTGAGAATGAAACCAATCGCCCTCGTCTATGTCTTTACTGGTAGCCTGTCAGCCACACATAAGCTTACTCACGGCCCAAGCACACACACACACAGACGGAGAGAGAGAAAAAAAGAGAGAGAGAGGTGGTGGGATGGGGGTTATAAGATAAAATAATTTATTTCTTTTTAAAAAAAAATTGTAGCTCTTTAGTAGAGTGTTTAGTGTTAAAATATGTATTTAAAAGTAGGCTACGTGTACGTATTCATCAAACAGTAAAAAGTTGTGTAACAATGACAAATGCTGGATAAACGTCAAAGTTCTTATTGTTTATTCATTTATTTTACACTTGAGGGGAAAAAATGGAAACTTTGAGTGCAGCGGCGGTTGGGAGTCAGACTGTAGCACTCTTGTTAAGAAAGCGAAGGGAGGGGTGCGCAACTGACATTAGGCGACAGGGAAAATTCTCTCTCCCTCTCTCTCTCCCCCTCCTCTCTCTCTCTCTCTCTCTCTCTCTCTCTCTCTCTCTCTCTCTCTCTCTCTCTCTCTCTCTCTCTGCTGGTTCCAAAGTTTGGAAACAGCGGTCAGTGAGGCACAGAGAGGGAGCAGACAGGGGCTCCCGTTACAATGCTGTAACTACTCGGGTAAAACCAAGCGCATGTTGGCTTTGCTAGAGACACGTTTCTAAGTCATTTTTGTAACAAAGCGTTTTCCAACGGTGGACAAAGAAATCTGGAAGGTCCAGGAAAGAACAAACGATCATGTAGGCAATCCAGACGTCCGACTTGAGTCATGGTAAGTCCCCTGGTATGCCGTTGTCGGCACCAGTTTCCTGCCTTTCCCCTGATATATTGGACGCCTGTTGCGATACAGGGAAGACAACAGCTTTTGGTTATGGAAATGATTGTTTCTATTAAGCTTATATAGACAAAATACAACGCATTGAAAATTTAGTTGTTTTGGCAGCCTGTGATAAACTGAATATTTCACGATGCGTAGTATTCATGCACATTTTTACAGACTACAGAATCCGCTACTTGAACGGTGAATTTCTTCTTCTTCTTCTTCTTCTTCTTCTTCTTCTTCTTTTTCTTCTTGTCGTTATGTCGTTATGAACATGGGTGACCGAGAACTGCTAAAATTGGAGATTCTCCGTCACCTTTAGTCATTCTCACATGCTACCCCCGGGTCAGCAGCCATCCAACAAAGCATTGCAACAACACCGACTTTGTGCAGGCGCGGTGAATCACTGAAGGGGTAGCCTACCTATATTGGCGCTTAGCTGGCCTTCATCCCATGACTGGCATCGCAGTCTGTGTGTACAGTAGCTGCGAGATAAATCAAGCAAGCGATGTTTTAGGCCAGACTGCCCAGTGGGTACAATGGCTCTCCGATCAACTTTCTCTGTCGTTTCCTGCGTGTGTTGACTGTCAAAACAGAACACTGCCTGCTGTGTAAGAATGGGACTGAGCCATGTGTGTGCGTGTGGGAGTGTATGCGTGTGTGTGGGAGAGAGAGAGAGAGACAGAGACAGACAGACAGACAGACAGACAGACAGACAGGCAGGTAGGCGTATACATGAGAGACTTCTAAATCAGTTTGTATAAGTGTCAACATAATACAGAAATATAATGTGTGCAAAAGAGGATGCTGCTACAGTATGTCAGTGTGATAGAGAATAGACAGAGGGAGACCATGAGGCAATACTACTGTGAGACAGTGAGAGAGAATAAGTGCCTTTTAGCGTTGTGCCTGATGTTTGGCGTGTGGGATAGGGTGGAGTCCTTTGGCAACGAGAGAGAGAGAAAGAGAGAGAGAGATAGAGAGAGAGGGAGAGAGAGGGAGGCCTGTTTTATTTCGGGACATTTGGAGTACCATGGACGTGGTTTGGGTGATGCTGCATTTTCCACAGTCAGACCTGAGAGCCAAACGAGGGAAAGAGAGGGATGTTGAGAGAAAGCGGGAACAGGAGAGAGAGAGAGAGAGAAACAGAGGAAAATATGGAAGAGATTGAACGGCCTCTGGAAAAGAGGGCATGTACGTTGGATGGAGAGAGGTTAGCAGAGGATTCCGAGTGTTCATGATTCAGGAGCACAAAAAACACAGCCACAGGTGACCTGCTCACACACACACACACACACACACACACACACACACACACACAGGCACGCGCACACAAAGACATCTTTAATTCGCTTCCAGAGTGGTGTCTAGTGAAATCGACGTATGTATTAAAACTCCTGAATGTCAGTTTTACAACAACTTTATTTGGTACTCTGTATCAGTTTTATAATTCAAGATATAAGCATTTAAAATGTCTCCTGTATATTTGGCCCACCCTGTATATAGATATGTACTGTATATATGTATGTATGTGGATCTTGCCATAGATCACTAATGATCTCAGGGATATTAATTTACTGTAATATCGCACAGTGTAGGGCTGGGCGATATGGCTGAAATCTGTATCACGATATAAGTGTTTCATATCGGTCGATATCGATAATTATTGAAACATTGTGCGACCTATTTAAAAGTAACAGGAGGGAAAAATCTATTCATTTTTATTTTTTTAACTTAACCTTCCTCTGACAGGCAATAAGCATTCAGGCAAAATGACTGTCAAAACACGTTCAATGTTACGATCACAATGAAAACTGAGTGATCCGAGAAAGCTCCGGCTGTCTGAACAGTGTGAACACATTAGGATAAGTGGTTTTGATAAAGTGGTATTGTATCATTGAAAATATATCGATATGGCGATATAGTGTCAAATACATATCGATATAAATATTACGATACGATATTACGATAATATCGATATATCGCCCAGCCCTAGCACAGTGCACACTAGAGGTGTCAGTCCTGGCTTTAGAAAGTTAAAAACCTGCCACATATTTGAACCGACCATTTTTTGAAACATCTAAGCACACAATCATCAGACAGGTACATCAGCTAATTTGTAAAATCACCTGAGTTGCTGTAAGTGCACAGGATTGACTCCTCTGATGGACACACAACGAAACACAAAACATGGTGTATGGGAACTGTATAGATACATTGCACATATTTTTAAATGTTTTTTTTTTCCTGAAACTTAAATGTAAATCATGTGATGGTCAACCACATACAAAATCCTTTGTTTACTTGTATACTGTCTTCAGAAGTTTCTGAATTTATATGAAAGACACAAGTTATTTAGTTGTATGAGAAACAGCGGAAGGTGGCCATTATCATGTGTAAATCATGTAGGAGGAAAGGTACTGAAAGGTCCTGTAAGTTTTTCATATGTCTTTTTTCGTATGAGTGCCACTCATTCTGCTGCAGCAGTTCCCCTTAGACGTGCGCTGTTGCCATGTGAGCAACTGTCAACAAAGCAACAAATGCTGTCCTCGTGTGTAATTAGTCAGCCGGCTTGGATATACATAGGTATATCATAAACACCATTCAAATTAACCAAGTAAATATTGTCCCTGGATCAATCACCAAGTTGGAAAAAAAAAAACGTTTGCCTGTTTTTAAGCAACTTATAACAGCACACACACACACACACACGGCACTGTATTTTGAAAGTTCCTGTACAAAAAATATAAGATTTCCTTGGATTTTAAGCATAATTTTTCCATTTGTGAGTTGTGTGCTGTTGTGTTGCTAAAGTGTCTGCTTTTGCAATAAAGCACTGGGGCAAACTGATGCTAGAGGCACCGCATGGACTGTTTGCAGGCGTAGGTCATATCTGCATCCCTGTGTGTCCTCAGCACCATGACAACGAGGACAAGTAAGGATGGGGAAGGAAGTGGGTGGCATGGCTTTCGCCTTCAGAGTGCAAAAACAAACAAACAAACAAAAATGAACTGGTGATAGGAATTCAATGATGTGAAGAGAAACAATCCCAAGAGAAATTGACAAGATTGTCATATCCCTTCCTAAACATCTGTTAAGAGTGCCATCAAATGATGCATACATCTGTATCAGCTTAAGCTTATGTGTTATTTCTTTTTTGAACCTAGTAAGCTAAACGAGTATGCACATTCACATTGCTTACTTCTTAGACCTCGTGTAGCCAGGGTAAGAAGGCATTCCAATCACATGCAGAGCACACATGCACTGGATCTGGTTTAGCTGCAGAGATCCAGAGAGCTACAGTAGCCTGGCTGTCGCGCCAAGCTTGTACACAGAGCTTGGTCTGGCAAACCTCCCATAGATGGGAAGTTCTGAGAGGGTGTCTTTCAAATACCTCTGTGTACTACTGGACAGAGCTATAACCAATCAGACCACTGATTCCAATGACGAAAGAGTAGGGCAAAGGAACAGCCGACAATAGGCAGGTTGGCCAGACTGACTTTCAGTGAAATTCGGTGTAGCACCACAGACAGCATGGGCAGGCTCAGGCTACCAGACAGCAGGAGTGAAGGGGCTTTGCAAAGCTATTATATGAAGCCAAACAGTAACAGCTTAAGCTTGTGTGTGTCAATTTCTTCGTTGACGTAGTATCAAGAAATAAAAGAGAGGCCCGCACACTTCAGCTCCCGAAATTTGTCATTTTTATTCAAGTTTCCATGCAAGTGATGTTTTTCGAGCATAGTGCTCTTCATCAGATTCAAGTATGCTCGAAACGCCACTTTGGTGGGAACTTGAGTAAAAGTTATGGAGCTGAAGTGTGCAGACGTCTCTTTTACTTCTTGGATTTTTTGGTTCAGCACCTGTTTAGATTACGCATGTGCACACTCTTTTTTTCTCCTTTTTTTTACGTAAGTTCCATGGCCTAGTATAACAGTATTCACATTCAAAATGCTTAAAGACGTTAGCATAGGATCTGGTGTCAAGTGAGTTTATTGTAATCCCAGAGGGCAAATAGTTTTGGCTATTGACCATGGACACTAGACAGCACAAAAGTCCATACAAAAGACAGCATCGCACAAATAAAAAAAAAAAAAAAAAACATAAATCATACATAGGGTTCGAAATAGATAATTAAAAACAGCATGGGAACAGTGGGAAAAGAAAAGTGCATGGAGTGCATATTATAGTACAAATCGCAGCAAAGTGCATTTTAGTGCCTTGCAGCAAAGTGCTAGTGCCTGTTTATTAAGGACACCGATTGCTACAGAGACAAAATGAGTGTTTACGTCTTGAACCTTGGTACTCTGAAACCTGAAGGAAGGGTCTGAGAGGGTGCGAATGTAGCCGCAGAGATCCAGCCAGCAGGAGAGAGAAAGGGGGCAGTGCGAGGCTGTGTGGGAAGCCCCATAGGGACGTGCTGGGGTTGGGAAAGACCAGGCAGGCCTAGGCTGGGGCCTGGAGGAGAGGAAGTGAGGCCCAGGGGAATGGTTAAATATGGTTGGCTCTGGGCGTAGCATAGCGTAGCGTTAGCCAAGAGGGTATTGGGAAAATCCGAGATGGAGAGAGTCGGGGGGACTCAGTGTTTCCTACAGTCGATTAACTATTTCTCCAGTTCTCCCGCCTCCTTTTCTCTCTCTCTCTCTCTCTCTCTCTCTCTCTCTCTCTCTCTCTCTCTCTCTTTCTCTCTCTCTGTCTATGTCTTTTTCTATGTCTCTCTCTTGTTCTATGTCTTGTATTCTCTCTTTTTCACATTATCTCTCAAATTTTCTCTTTCTCCCACTCTCGTATTCTCTCTCTCAAATTCTCTCTCTCTTTTTTGCATGCACTCTTATGTCCATCTGTTTTGCATCACATTTCCGTGTTCTTGTTCCCTATTGATCTCTTTCTCTCTCTTTCTCTCTCTTTCTCTCTCTTTCTCTTTCCCACTTCGAGGCCCAGCCACTTTCCCCTAGCTTTTTTTTTGTCTTTACTTGCGTATCTCTCTCTAACCTTACCCTTACTTTCTTCTTCTCCCTTCTCTCTCTCTCTCTCCCT
>CM050200.1:11075709-11078209 GCA_027475355.1 Coilia nasus | reverse complement strand
TCCACAGTCCCCGTCAATGACTCACATTATTATTACATTACATTACACTTAGCAGACGCTTTTATCCAAAGCGACTTACAAAAGGAGGACATAATAAGCTAACAGATGTGTAGAGAACATCGAAGGCACCTTTATAAAGAGATGGTTAGTAGAGATTAGTTTTGTTAGGAAGGGATGCAGTCTCAAAAGAGAAGGGTTTTCACAAGCTTTTTGAAGGTCGAGAGGGATGTTGCTGCTCTTGTAGCGACTGGTAGGTTGTTCCACCATTAAAGAACTTAGCAGATGCTTTTATACAAAACGACCTACAAAAGGAGGCCATAATGAGCTAACAGAGGTGTAGAGAAACACAGAGTAAACAGACCACACACATACACACAAGGAGATACATGTGCCTTAGCTAAGCTTCCTGGGGCAGGGACACTTCAGACACACACACACACACACCGCCTAAGCACACAGACTCATACAAGCACAAAGCACAAGCACAAGACTCACATTCGTGGTGCCAGACAGACAGTGGACTGCCCTTGTAAAGTACACCCCCAACCCCCCCACCACACCGCCCTCCACCCTCCCTACCCTGCCCCCTAACCCCACCTGTTCCCAGGTCCCAGACTCTAGACTTCAAAGCAGAACGAGAAACAGAGCAGAAAGGAAATGCACGCTTTTTTGGGGGTTTGTCATGCTATTTTCGGTGACAACGGAAGGGTCACCATCACACGGTTATGGATGAATGTGGGGATAAGGATCTAACATGCATATTCAACATGGCGACGCAGTGGTGGAACTCATGCAAAGTAAATGTGGGTTACATAATGCTATGTTTTATGTATTATTTTTATTCTGTCACTGTCACTGTGTTCTAAAAGGCTTTGAATTTAAGTAGATTGACCACACACACACGACACGGACACGTGCACAGATACACTACTGGCATGCACGCACGCACGCACGCACGCACACTCACACACACACACACACACACACACACACTTCTTTTCTGTGTTCTTTTTCTTTTCATCATTATTTTCTCTGTGTGTCCCTGTATGTCATGCTGCTGTTACACTTTCATTTTCCAGCTTAGGATGAATAAAGTATGTCTGTTTATCTATCTATCTATCTATCTATCTATCTATCTATCTATCTATCTATCTATCTATCTATCTATCTATCTATCTATCTATCTATCTATCTATCTATCTATCTGTCTGTCTGTCTGTCTGTCTGTCTGTCTGTCTGTCTGTCTGTCTGTCTGTCTGTCTGTCTGTAGACACTCACACATACACACACACACACACACACACACATACACACACACAAGCGCACACACAAACAAACAAACAAATTGAAACACAGCTCCTAGAGAAGCTTTTATAATCTTGCTTTATCATAGGTCAACACAGGTTAAAACAACTTAAGTTTCTGAGTTCCTGCTCACAGATTTACATGGTTTGTTTTATGTTTAATAATTTAGTAGACTATGATTTAAAAAAAAAAACAAGCCTTTTTGGATACAGCAAATCTAGATGTGCAGATTCTTTCCTGCAGGTTTGAGCTCAATGCAGAGTTCCAACCAGAAAAGCAAGATCAGGGGTTTCCTGTCGGGTTTGGTAGGAGGAAGGTCTCTGGGTGCCTGAAAGGCTTTGAGCAGGGCAGTTACGTAAGTGTAGGCGAGGTTCAACAGGTCAACAAGTCCTCAGTTGCCGTTTAGAGGTGTCAACGGATTCTGCCTCTCTGATGTGATGTGTTGGGGTAGGGCGTTCCATCTCTTTGGGCCGTAGTATGAGAAGGCTGCTTTTCTGATCCAAACCTTTAGAAATTAGCGGGAATTGAACCAGCAGCCTAGCCTGGCTATCGCGACTTGTCAATGCTCTGCGAGCATTGGTCTGGCCAAGCTGTGTTGTAAACCCATTTCTCAGAAGGCGGGCTTAACCCGCCTCTTTCAAATGCCTCTGTTTGCTACTGGACGAAGCTTCAATCAATCACACCCCTCTGCCCTCTGACGTATACCCCAGCAGAAGAAACGGCTTGATCCAAACAAAAAGTAGTAGTAGCCTGTAGTCATATAGAAATGGCGTTAAATGATTTTTGTCGGACTTGTGAGGTGAACATGAGAGTGGCTGGTGTTGGCCACTTAATATTGATATTCGAAAAACGAATCAGTGCGATCAAAGGCGAAATGACCACAACAACAGCGTCCTCGCAAAGCCCACTGGACTTGGCTACCAGCGGGGCTAACTGATAAATTAAACTTTTACTGAAGCCGATCGGTAGCACTGCAAAAACGCCCTTTCCCGCAACAAATGCTTCAAGGGCTGCCCTTTGCTCTATTTTCACATAGAACTTCCCTTCGAATTCGTCCTAAACAGCAGCTACAGATGCACTGAAATCTTGCGTTTGCTCCACGTTTGCCATGTACACAGTGACTGAGATAGATTTCCGGTCGCCAACCGCATCATTGCCTTTTGAATTTCATTGGCCCCCTATCTGAGGACTGAGC
>CM050200.1:11063209-11068209 GCA_027475355.1 Coilia nasus | reverse complement strand
CCCTAGTGTTCACCACCGAGTGGCTGCACAGCGTCAACAAGGAGCGCGGCTGCAAGAGAGACGGTGAGCTGGGGGGGCGGAGAGGAGAGGAGAGAGGGGTGGGGAGAGGTAGCCTGGTAAATCCGCCCCTCGTACTTCATTTCATTTTGTACAGAGGGTCTGGACCGGAATCTCTTGAGGGTCATTTAGTCGGCCCCAGCAAGGCCGATCCAATCAACGAACAGAGGGTGTGTTTGTTAGCTGTGACGTTGAGCTTGTGTGCTACATTTGAATTGTAGTGCGTAGGTAGGCTAATTGCATACGTCCAGGCGTTAGCGATTGGGTAAAGGCAGAGAAACTTGTTTTAAACTTTAGCAGAGTCCACACCTCCAAGAAATCGTTTCTGACGGTGTCTGGTCCAGACCCTCTGTACAAAATGAAATGAAGTACGAGGGGCTGGTTTACCAGGCTATGGGAGAGGAGAGAGGGGTGAAGCTTGTTTTGTACTCGCAATGTCGCACCGTGCACGTGAGGAGGTGTTTTATTCACAAACGAACATAGGTGCAAGCCTGCAGTTCGTTTATTAAACTAACTTAGTTTGCCTTATCCTATCATACTATCATCACTCATAACGTCTTACACAGCTGAAAACACCACAAATATACACACTGACTCGAACCTTTTCAGATTTATCCAGAGGGGTGAAGAGAGGTGAATGGACAGAAGGGTTGAAAGAGTTGTGAGTTGAAAGGGTGAACATTGGTCAATGAGGAGCACGGCTGCAACAGAGACAGTCAGCAGGGCGGAGAAGAGGAGAGAGGGATGGATCAGTAGAAGAATCAATAGTGGTGGATGGAGAGATGAGCTGTGGGAAGAAAGAAAAAGAAAAAGGGAAAGATAGAGGAATACAATATCAGTTTGTAGGGGTTTAAACTGGCCGCACAGTGTCAACAGGGAGTGCGGAAAGATGGTGAGCCGGGCAGAGGGGAGGGGAGGGGTGAAGGATGAGGAAGAGGAAGAGTGATTGAATGGACAGAAGGGGTTGAAATAGATGTGAAAGGGATGACAATTGGTCCAGGAGGGAGGGAGTATCTCTATTTGGGTCAACACGGAGCGCAGCTGCAAGAGTTACAGTGAGCATGATGGAGGAGGAGAAAGATGGATTGGGAAGATTGGGAAGAGTTATAAGAGAGTGGAGGATGGCGGTAAGAGTTGTGGAGGAGAGATTAGAGGTGGAAAAAGAGGTGGGGAAGAGGTGAAAAATAAGAGCAGGAATAAGAAACTGCAAGAACAATGTGTCAGTCAGGAGCGGTTAACTGTTAACTGTTAACATCAGCTTGTCCGTTAGCTTTATGTTGGTGCTAAGGAATTTGATTCTGATTGGCTAGTTTCAGTCATGCACCAGTTTGACCATTCTGTGTACTGGTGTTGGCTACGTTAAGACTTTGACAGGTGACATACGTTTTTAAACTGCTCCATGTAATAACAGGCAGACTGCAGTTGACTTGTTTTGGTCTTTACCTTATGAAAACTACCAAGCTGGTATTCCTACTTGATGATATCTGGAATGCATAACGTAGAAGCAAAAATGATGAATTGTTGTAAAAATAAATGTTTAGCTTCTGATTTTTTGACAGAGAGACAGAGAGAAAAAAATGGTGGCAAATGGAAACAAGGGATGGACAGACTATGGACAAAGTGTCATATGTAATGCAGATACATATTGATGGTTTAAGGAAATGGACTTGAGTAAAATGTTAAGTGCTGGAGAGCTAAATAAATAAATAAAGCAGAAAAAAGGCAGCAGAAGAAGAAGAAGAGGAAGAAGGGGCTTTAGGAGACTGGAGATGCGTAGGCGCTGACCACCACAGAGACGATCACAGATACAGAGAGAAGTGGTTGTCTGGGGAAGGAAGTGCGTTGTTGGCAGCGCTGCAAGACTAGGGAAGTGAGAAAGGTGAAGATAAAATCAAAGACAGGAAGAAGATAAAAAGAAGGATGAGCAGCCAAGAAATCTGGAGTTCAGGCATGTTACCAAAACACCTCTCACATGTGACTCAGCTCAACCTTAAGTAACTCTTGCAAAGGTCTAGTGAACTTACATTGTTTCATTAATAAGTACATTAGTAAGTACATGTATTAAATACATTATGTCACTGTAACAAAAGCTAGCCTAGTGAACTTACAGTGTTTCAGTAATACATAATAAGTTATGTTATATCACCGTAACAAAAGGAAGTTTCTCTCAGCCCCCACAACCACCCTCACGTCTCATTCTCTCACTTACCTGAGCTGGATACCTCAGCGCTGTCAGCTGCACACACAGGGCCACCCCCCACCCCACACACAGCCCATCATCGGCCACCACAGCCAGTCCTCCCTCCCAACCCAAACTGTACTTTAAGCACTTTATCCCACCCCCCATCACCTATTCTACCTCTGCCCTTCATCTAAAAGTCACCCCCCAACTACATTCCACAATCAGCAGTTTCACTGCATGTCCTACTAGCCAGTATGTCTATGCATGTGACGAATAAATATCCTTGTATCCGTGTATCCTTGTAACCTTACCTTGTCCCCTCAATGTCTTTCTTTCTCTGTCTGTTATTCTCTTCTCTTTTTCTCTCTTCTTGTTTCTCTTTCTTTCTCTCTGTCTCTCATAAACACATTCTCCCTTTCTTTTCATCTCTCTATCACTCTTCTGTCTCTCTCTCATGGGATTATCTTGTCCCCTCAATGTCTTCCATTCTCCGTCTGTTATTCTCTTCTCTTTGTCTGTTTTTCTTTCTCTTACTTTCTCTCTGTCTCTCATACACACATTCTCCCTTTCTTTTCATCTCTCTATCACTCTTCTGTCTGTATGTCTTTCTTCCTTTTTTTCTGACATGCTCTGTCTCTCCTTCTCTACAGGAGGGGCAGGAGTGTTGGACACGTGTCTCGTCAGCACGGGCGACGGCGTCCTGCGCCTGCCGTGGGTGGAGGTGGTGTACCCGAAGTTTGTCTACAATCCCCAGGGAGACGAGCTGGGGGATCTGGCCCTGCCAGCCAACCCTGGCAGCCCCAGCCAGCTCTCCACCCCCGGGATGAGGGCAGGGCGTGGCAGCAGCAGCAGCGGCGGTGGTGGCAGCGTCGGTGGAGTTGGGGGCTGGGGCTCCTCCTCCGGCGAGCTGGACTCCTGGTCGTGGGACGAGGAGGATGACGACGACGCCGATGACGGCAACGACCCCGATGGCACCGAGGCCGAGGCGGCTCTGGCCCTGGCGCGCCGGCGAGCCAGCGAGGATGCCGTACGTCGGTTCCGGCCCTCAGCAGCGGTGGCGCCTCCTGGGGACCGGGAGGGGGACTACGTGGAGCTGCTGGAGCCCCGGGGCGGCCCGGACGGCGGGGCCGACCCCTCGCAGCAGCGCTACCTGGAGATGCACGGCATCAGCAAGACCAAGACGCTGCCACTGTGCCGACGCTCCAAGGCCATCAAGCTGCGCCGGGGCAAGCCGTGGGTGTTTGGACGAACAGATGGCGGGGCCGGGGCGCGTTCGGGGGCAGCAGCTGCCACCCGGAGAGACAGCGGCGGCCAGGCTGGGAGGGACTGGCTGCAGTCTCGGCCCGTGCCTCGAGTCATCGATCTGGGCCGCGAGAGGCGCAACAGCCCCGCGCAGGACCCGGATGTGGAGGAGCGATACGTCCGAGACCCAACAGGCCTGGAGAGCAGGGGACTATATTTGGAAGGGCGGACCAAGGAGAGGAGACCCGGCGTGGGCAGGGAGAGGGAGGGAGCTGCCTGCACTCTGCCCTGGGAGGAGAGCCAGAGGTGTAAAGGGCTGGCAAATGGCAGGGGAAGGGCAGAGGTCCAGCAGGAGGAGGAGGAGGAAACAGTGGTGACCAATCACAAAGAGGAAAACACAGGGGAGGGCCAATCAGATCTGGATCAAACATTCCATTCAGACTCTGTGTATGAGGACACAGATAAAGCGCTGGCTGACTCCCTCAGCAGCGAGGACAGCCCTTCTACGCCATTGGCTGAAACGCCAGTAAGCCCAGTTTGTCTGGACAATCCATTGGCTGACTGCTGTGTGAAAGAAAAAAGTGGCACTAGCCAAACCACCGGTAGTTCTGAATGCTGCGATTCAGCAAGGAGGGAGACACCATCACAAACAGGAAATTCCAAAGAGAACTCAAACTCAGAGAGATCACATTCCCAAACTGGTACGGACAAGGTCACGGAAGAGAAGCATTGTGGGAAGTCAGAGGACAGGGTTTGCCCCAGAGGGAAGGAAGTGAAGTCGGGAGGATTCCGAGCGCCCAGGTACAGCTTGCTGATCTACACTATTTGTTTTAGCTACACTAAGTAATCTTTTCACCTTATGGCAGAGATGATTCCCTAAGCCATGGCTCTCATATAAACTAATTGACTTCAGCTCGAGTTTGTCATGGTTTTTATAGTTCTGTCTTGAAAAGACTAAATTGATGCCAATTTGTAATTGAGGCCAGACAAGAGTTGTCTTCTGTCAAACAGCTGTTAGCGACATTTGTAATTTTGCTTAAGACAGCTAACAATAAAAGACTGGTTTGTCAGTAGAATGATCAGTATTTCAATATTGTTTGTGGCAACCACAAAACATAATATGTTAAAAGTGAAAGATATATTACAAATAAATGAAATCTTTTAGACACTCATAACAATTGCATGTCTAAACAGAACACAGATTTTTTTTTACTACCTTAGGTAATTTTCTTAGTTTTTTTAGAATGGCTCTAGACCAAAGCAAAGAGGAACTGTTGTTTCTGTTGACGAAAATGTAACTTCCACAATACTGTGACATTGACGGATTGTTAGATAACAAACCACATCTGTTTCATGTCTGCCTGACCTTTGACCTTTTACAGGAGAAAGAGGAAGGCCAAAGGAGGGAAAGGGAAGGGTAAGTCTGCTGGCCGTGGCAACCAAAAAGGCAAGGATCAGGCTACTCCAAAAAACCAAAGCAAAACACCTCAGAACGGCTGCACTGTTGCTTCAGCCAATA
>CM050200.1:11038209-11048209 GCA_027475355.1 Coilia nasus | reverse complement strand
GACAGGAGGAAGGAGGGGCTGACGGGAGGAGGAGGAGGTGGAGGAGGAGGAGGAGGAGGTGGAGGAGGAGGAACTGGAGGAGGGAAGTTCTTTCAGGCCTTGCTGCATCCAGCGAAGAAGAGTGTGAGTGTAATTACATCCATGTGCATACTGTATTTGTATGTGTGTGTGTGTGTGTGTGTGTGTGTGTGTGTGTGTGTGTGTGTGTGTGTGTGTGTGTGTGTGTGTGTGTGTGTGTGTGTGTGTGTGTGTGTGTGTTGGCATGCAAGCATGTGTGTCTGTGTAAATGTGTGTGCATGTGTGTGTGTGTGTGTGTGTGTGTGTGTGTGTGTGTGTGTGTGTGTGTGTGTGTATTGGCATGCAAGCATGTGTGTCTATGTAAATGTGTGTGAGCAGGTGTGTGTGTGTGTGTATGTGTGTGTGTGTGTCTGTGTGTCTGTGTTGATAGGTCCTGCTTTATCTAGACAAGGAAAATGTTTACACAGACCTTGCATGGGTTAGTGTGTGCATAAATGTGTGCATGTGTGTGTACATGTTTGTACATGTGTGTGTTCACAGAAGCATGTGTTTATGTGCATATCTGCATACGTGTGTGTGTCTGCATGCAAGCATGTGTGTTTGTACATGTGTGTCCACGTGTGTGTATGTGTTTTGGTATGTGCTGCTCTATCTAGACAAGAAAATTGTTTACAAACATTTGTTTATGCCGGTGCTTGGTTTGTTTGTTTGTGTATGTGTGCATGCACATGTACATGGTAATGGCTGTTTTTAATGATACTGTAGAGCGCATTATGAGATGACTACATGCAGGCCCTTCTTGGATGAATAGTGTATTTTGGACCCATATTATTTGTTGTTGCAGGCATGCATTGACTTGATTATGGAATGTAAGCACCCATATCAGTCTGGGCAACTTTTTTTTGTTTTTCATATTCTTTACACACTCCCACACCTCTCCTTTACCCCTCTCTCTCTCTCTCTCTCTCTGTCTCCTCTCCTCTTATCTCTTCTCTTCTCTTTTCCTCCCCTCTTGTCTTCTAACACTGTCTGATCTTCTCTCCTCACCTTTCCTCTCCTCTCCTTCCCTTCTCTCCTCTTCTCTCTTCCTGTCTTGTAACACTCTGTGAACTCCTCTCCTCCCCTCCTCTCTTCTCTCCTCTCGTCTCCTCTCGTCTCCGTCTCTTCACTCATTCTGATCCTTTCCTCTCTTCTCTTCTACCACTCTCTCCTCCTGTTTCATCTCCCCTGTCCTCCTCTCATTCACTCATCTCTCTCTTTCTCTCTCTCTCAACCTCTCTTCTCTCTCCCTCTCTTCCTCCTCCACAGCCCCCAGAGGCTCCCCTGCCTCCTAAGCCCCCCCGGAAGCGCCACCCCAGCTTCGACCTGCAGGCCCTCCTGGCTCCGCGCCGCAACACCCCCACCCCCGCCCCCACCAGCACCAGCACCACCCCCACCCCAGCGCCCGCGCCCGTCCCTGCCCGATCGGCGGAGCTACCCGTGGGGCAGGCCAGCCGCAACTCCCCCCTGTCCTGGCTGGGTCGGCGGGCTCTGGCGGACCCGGTGCTGACCGCGGGCATGGCGGCGGCGGTGCCAGGGTGGAGGGAGAGGGAGGTGGGTGGAGGAGGAGGGATTGGAGGAGGAGGTGGTGGAGGAGGAGGAGGAGGAGGAGGTGGGGTTCTGATCCGCGGCGTGGAGGTGAGCAGCAAGGAGGTGGCCGACCACACGGGGTTGTCGCGGCAACATGTGCTGCTGACTCGGGCCGAGAGGGAGACGGGCGGGGAGCGGCAGGGAACTACGGCACAGAGGTGTGTGTGTGTATGGGTGTGTGTGTATGTGTGCCTGTATATGTGTGGTGTGTGTGTGTGTGTGTGTGTGTGTGTGTGTGTGTGTGTGTTTGTGTGTGTGTGTGTGTGTGTGTGTGTGTGTGTCCATGTGTGTGTGTGGGGGTGCGTGCGTGTGTGTGTGTGTGTGTCCATGTGTGTGTGTGTGTGTGTCCATGTGTGTCTGTGGGGGTGCGTGCGTGTCTGTGTGTGTGTCTGTGTGTGCATGTGTGTGTCTGTTTGTCTGTGTGTGTGTGTGGTTGTGTGTGTCTGTGCACGTCTGTGTGTGTGTGCGTGTGTGCGAGTGTGTGCACATCAGGGAAGGAAATTGGCATTTCAGACACATTTCGGATAGATTTCGGACACAAAATAACAATTTGCTGTTGAGTGGCAGGTGAATTCCACCATTTGTTTGTCAATTGGTGTTTCACCATTAATTTGTCATTGCAAAACAAAGTTCACAATTTGCAAAGTTAATTTCCACACCTGGTGTGTGTGCATGTGTGCACTTGTGAGTGTGTGTGTGAGTTTGTGTGTGTGTGTGTGAGAGAGAAAGAGAGAGAGAGAGTGTCATAGTGTGTGTTGGTCTGCACACCTGTATTTGTGTGTGTGTGTGTGTGTGCACTTATATTTGTGTGTGTGTCTGTGCATCTGTGTTTGTGTGTGCTTGTGTGTGTCCATGTGCACGTGTGTAGGTGTGTATGTGTGTGTGTGTGTCTGTGTGTGTGTGTGTGTCAGACACAGAGTGCTTAAGTTGTATTAAAGTGTTGAAGTTGTTCAGTAACATTATCACTAAGCTCCATGCTTAAATTTGAGGTGTTAATGTGAATGCAGTGGTAATAGTCATATGTGTGATTTTCGGCTTTCAAAAAGTGACAGGGCAGAGTGAAATGATAATTAACAGGTTGCAAGTTTAGGTGCAGGATCTCTTCTATCATAGGCACTTACTGTATGGTAGTTATATATGTGTGTGTGTGTTCACACATGTATTTTTCTGTGTGTGTGTGTGTGCCTGTGTCCACGTACATCTATGTACATGTGTGTGTATATGTGTGTGTGTGTGTGTCTGTATGTGTGTGTGTCTGTCCATGTATGTGTATGTACACGCATGTGCATGTGTGTGTGTATGTGTGTGTGCGTGTGTTTGTGTGTGTGTGTGTGTCCACGTATGTGTATGTACATGCATGTGCATGTGTGTGTGTGTGTGTGTGTGCCCACATATGTGTATGTACATGCATGTGCATGTGTGTGTGTGTGTGTGTGTGTGTGTGTCCACGTATGTGTATGTACATGCATGTGCATGTGTGTGTGTGTGTGTGTGTGTCCACGTATGTGTATGTACATGCATGTGCATGTGTGTGTGTGTGTGTGTGTGTGTGTGTGTGTGTGTGTGTGTGTGTGTGTCCATATATGTGTATGTACATGCATGTGCATGTCTGTGTGTGTGTGTGTCCACGTATGTGTATGTACACGCATGTGCATGTGTGTGTGTGTGTGTGTGTGTGTGTGTGTGTGTGTGTGTGTGTACATATATATGTCTACCTCCGCAGTAAGCTGTACGTACAGTGGTGTTGGCTGGTGAACTCCGAGCGCCAGTACGTGTCGACCCTGAGGGGCGTGGAGGAGCACTTCCTGCCGCAGCTGGAGGGATCCGATGTCCCAGCGGCCCTCAGGGGCCAGAGCCAGGCACTCTTCTCCAACTGGAGCAGCCTGTGTGCCTTTCACACGCAGTTCCTCCTCCCGGCCATGGAGGGCGCTTTAACACAGACCCTGCAGCAGCAGGACTGCTTTATCAAATATGTGAGTACAGATGTTTTGCAGAGGGAAAATAAATTGGTATGTTAAAATAGACAGACAGACAACCACAGATAGACAGAAACAGATAGATAGATAGATAGATAGATAGATAGATAGACAGATAGGTAGGCTGAATGAAATTGAATTGCTTGGTGTACTCAGCAATTCATTTTGTATTAGTATGTATGCATAGAAATTTGGTAAATAGCGCCCCATTATTGTGCATGTACATTTTGTGTCCTGCAGGACTCATCTTGTATCTATCTCATACGAACAAGATTCTGGCCAGAAGCATTGCAGCTGCTAAAACCTAGTAATTTTATACAGATGTACGGACATGGGCATACTCCCATTTATTTCAGTGGCCATAGTTGTGATAGCAGTGTCATCTCAGGAAGTATGGAAATAAATGCTGACTCTTTTACCAAAAAAGCAAAATAAAATTAAATCACAAGGAATTAATCCCTGCAGCTCTCGCCGCAAATACCAAATGGTTGACCAGTAGGCAAAACGCCCCTGTGATATCCCACACTCAAGAATGAACAAAACCGGCAGCCATATTTCTAAAACAATCGTTCTTGGCATCAAAACCGGCACCACACCAGCAGGCCTGAAGCTTAATGTCTAACGCCTGACCGTCTAAGTTGTGGAACGTGTGACGTGAAAGTGGTTTATGATGGTGACCAGTGAGGAAAATTATCGGCCCTGGCCTGCGTCCATACTTATGGACCTTGGCAGCTCCAACTCACACATCTCAACTTTGTTTGCTCAGTGCTCAGAGACTACGTAGAAGGCTAGAAGGGTTGAAGAAGGTACCGGGAGAAATAGCTTTCGACTCAAATGTCACTGATTCAAGCCAAAGCTAACTATTTTAGCGTTACACCTTTTTGTTTTCATCCATGGTGCTAAATATCTTAGAACAGGTAGAGAGCTGCAGGTGACAGACTATCAGTTTAAAGACAAACAGAAAAAGACACATCTGGGAAAGAGACAAAGAGAGAGGGAGAGAGAGAGAAAGAGAGACAGAGAAAGAGAGAGAGAGAAAGAGAGAGAGTGAGAGAGGGAGTAAAAGAACAGACAGAGAAAATCAGAAACAGAGAGAGAGAGAGAGAGAGAGAGAATTTTGAGTGTGAAAATAGGCCATGTGGAGAAGAATGTGGATCAGACTGCAGCTGTGGAATGCTGTTGTTGTGTAGAATTGCAGCGAGTTATCTCTGGAATGAGCTGTGTAATCCTCAGCGCCCCTCTCATTATCTGTCTTTCTCTGTCTTTCTCTCTCTCTCTCTCTCTCCTCTCTCTCTCTCTCTCTCTCTCTCTCTCCCTGTGTCTATCCTTTTCCTTGTCATGGTACTCTCTGTCTATCACTACCCCCCCTTTATATTCTCTCTCTCTCTCTCTCTCTCTCTCTCTCTCTCTCTCTCTCTCTCTCTCTCTCTCTCTCTCTCTCCTCTCTCTTTCTCTCTCTCTCTCTCTCTTTGTCTCTCTCCCTCTCTCTCTCTGTCTTATCACTTCTACTTTCAGAAGGAACAGTTTCTGCTCTACTCGCACTACATTCACACTAAACCGGACCTGGACTCCCTACTGGTCAGTCAGGCCACAGAGTTCTTCAAGGTATGCAAACACACATGCATGCACCCTCACACACACACACACACATGCATGCTTGCACACATGCACACACCCTCACACACACACACACACACACAGTATTTTCTATTTGAGTCAAAAGTCAGCATGTTTACATATTCCTCACACTTGCAGTAACACACACAATGCTAACCACGCTATTAATAAAGACTATTTATACACATTCTCACACACACACACACACACACACACACACACACACACACACACACACACACACACACACACACATACACACACACACAGCTTTGGTTAAAGCTATCAAAATGAGGACAAAAAAAACATTGTTACAGAGTCATATTTCACTCCCTGACTCTCCCTGTCTAGAAGCAGCTGCAATTACGACTACTTACCGAGGCTCAAGGGCCTGGGTCACACACTAAATTGCCTGGGAAAGTATATGCATGCGTTCAGCATATTGTATGTAAAACACTTAGGCCATCTCCAAATTATAGTTAGTATGCCAGGCCAAGTAATACTCTAAATGGTTGTGGGTAGGAAATTGTTATTTATTTATTTTTTTTTATCAATGCTGAAAGGAACATAACATTTTCTTGGGTTTTGGCGTGGTATGTGATTTGGGAATGGTTCAACACGATTAAAGGTTAAGAGCGAGGTCAATTTGTCTGTATGTGTGGGGAGCCCTCATTGGTTGAGGAGTTAGCTTGGCACCAATTGGATGCGATCATACTGGAAAATCACAGAGGTCGCTCAAAAGCTGCAGTTCCTGTTTGGGTCAGTGCCAAGGTTTTTGGGATCTGAAAAAATGCAGTTCCACATCCAACCACAGGGGGGCAATAAGCTTTTTTTTTTGTTTTGTTTTTTTTTTTTGCAAAACAACCATCCGGAGATCTTTTCAGACTCCCTGACCCCGGTCGGTTTTGGCAGAGGGCCTGTCCACTGTAAACTTCCTTCTGCGCTGTAATGAGTGCGACTAACCCAACACAGATGCAGGCGAGCGGAGCGGAGCGGGGACCAAACCTCGGCTCCTGCTGCTCCTGTTGCCTTTGCTGCTGCTGCTGCTGCTGCTAGAACAGCTTCAGGCTCCACGAGGACGGCCAGGAGACTAAACACTCATGAGTTTATTTGGTCACATACGATTTGTGCAGCAAACAAGAAAATATTAAAAATGCTTATAAATATATTCCCTCTTGTCCGAACTCATTTTCTTCTCTTCCAATTATGTATGTATGTATGTACGTATTTATTTTTATTTATTGATTTTTATTAATTTATATATACATGTGTAATGACAATAAAGTTTAATCGAACGTAATGTAATGTAATCTAATGTACCTCCTTATCTCCTTCTTTCTGCCTCTCCCTGTCTCTGTCCCCTTCTCTATCCCTAACCCTGCCCACCCCATCTTTCTCCATCTGTCTATCATATTCTCTCATTCTCTTTGTCTTCCTTCTCTCTCTTTACCTCTGCTCTGGGATTGTCCATATCCCTTTCACTCTTTCTCCATCTTTCTCTCTCTCTCTCTTTCTCCACCTCTTTCTCCATTTCTCTTTTTCTCTCTCCATCTCTCTTTCTCCAACTCTTTTTTCTGTTCTGCTCTATCTCTCTTTCTCCCTCTCTCTTTCTCAATTCTGCCTCAACTCTTTTTCTCTTTGTCTCCTTCTCCACCTCTCTTTCTCCACCTCACTCTGTCTTTTTCTCTCCAACACTTTTTCTCTCTTTCTGTCATTCTCTTCTCTCTTTCTCCCTCTCTCTCTCCCACTCCCTCCCTCCCTCTCTCCCACTCCTCCTCCCTCCCTCCCTCTCTCTCTCTCTCTCTCTCTCTCTCCCACTCCTCTCTATCTCTCTCTCCTCTCTCTCTCCCTCCCTCTCTCTTTCTCTCTCTCTCTTTCTCTCCCTCTCTCTCTCCCACTCCCTGCCTCTCTCCCTCCCTCTCTCTCTCTCTCTCTCTCTCTGTCTCTCTCTCTCTCCTCCAGCTGAAGCTGTCCAGCTTCTACCCCAACTCCTGCGCTGGCGTTCCCCGGGTGCCTGCAGGCGCCGGTGCAGAGGCTGGAGCAGTACTGCGAGGCCCTGGAGGAGCTGCGGGGGCTCAACCCCAACCCCGCCCCCGAGTCCAGCTCCGCCCTCGCCATCCTCCGCCACGCCCAGCAGCACGGCGAGGACCTCGGGCCAGCGACCTCATCACGGGGTGTCCGGTGAGAACGCCCGTTTCAATTATGCCTGATCTTTCTTTCTTTTTTTTTTGCGTGTGTGTGGGAGGACCTCTGGAGGGTGGCAATGAGTAAAAGGGAAAAAAGGCAGAGAAAAAAACAGATAGATAGATAGATAGATAGATAGATATGATAGATAGATAGATTAGATAGATAGATAGATAGATAGATAGATAGATAGATAGATAGATAGATAGATAGATAGATAGATAGATAGATAGATAGATAGTAAAAGGGGGTGAGAGAAAAAGACAGAGAGAAAAAAAACCTAGATAGAAAGATAGACACTAGATAGATGTAAGTGTGTGTGTGTGTGTGTGGGGGGGGGGGGGGGGTGGTGGTGACAGAAATAGAGAGAAAAAAGAGAGAAAAAAAAGCATAGATTAAAAAATAGATAGACAGTGGATGAGTGCAGTGGTGAGCCCTACCTACCCGGACCTAAAACAGCTGGCTAAATATTTGTTCTTGCTCATACATCAAAAAGTCACACAGCATGTGATGGGGTAGGCCAAAACAGGGTTCTGAGGCCTACATGTTTGTGTGTGTGTGTGTGTGTGTGTGTGTGTGTGTGTGTGTGTGTGTGTTGCATGTTTCTGCATGTGAAGGGGTAGGCCAAAACAGGGTTCTGAGGCCTACATGTTTGTGCATGTTTGTGTGTGTGTGTGTTGCATGTTTCTGCATGTATCTAAAAATGTTGCAGTGCTTTCAATTGATTACAATGCTTCTAAAATTAAAAAAACTAGCTATTTGGCTAGTGTGTCAGTGTTCTTTGCAATGTGCTTATAGGTTCATAAAAACCCCACACAGTATACTGTATGTACATAAGAATTTAAGTGATCTGATGGTTTTGTCTGTGTGTGTGTGTGTGTGTGTGTGTATGTGTGTGTGTGTGTATGTGTGTGCGTGTGTGTATGTGTGTGCGTGTGTGTGTATGTATGCGTATGTGTGTGTGTGTGTGAGTGTGTGTGTGTGTGTGTGTGTGTGTGTCTATGTGTGTGTGTGTGTGTGTATGTATGTGTATGTGTGTGTGAGTGTGTGCGTATGTGCATGTGTATGTGTGTATGTCTATGTGTGTGTGTGTGTGTGTATGTGTGGGTATGTGTGTGTGTGCGTGTGCGTGTGCGTGTGTGTGTGTGTGTGTGTGTGCAGGTTCCTGTGGCTGATCGTGGTGAGCTGGTGCGTTTTGGGGAGCTGCTGGTGTGTGGGGGGCCGCGGCGGAGGAAGTCAGGCCTGAGGAGTGTGTTCCTCTACCAGCACCACCTCATCTTCACCAAGCAGCGCACCCCCAGCACCAACCGCACCACCTACAGCTTCAAGCACAGCATCAAGGCAAGGGCACACACACACACACACACACACACACACACACACACACACACACACACACACACACACACACACACACACACAGCCTTGGATTTACATCCTACAGCTTCAAGCACAGCATCTAGGCAAAGCACACCCTTAGTCTCTGTTCACACACACACACACAGTCTGTGTTGTTTTAGCTGTGGAGCATCGTGACTTTTCACATTGATTTCAATGGGCAACTCATGCTGCACCTGGGACTTGTGTATCATGTGAGTCATCAGTCATCACTATGAATGCTCTGACTGTTAGATGGTTAGATGTCATTCTTGAGGGTGTGGCTCAACTGGCTGCCATGTTTGAGTTTGTGTAACCATGGAGACCCAGGTTTGTGTGTGACCTGTGACCATTTTCCAGTCCTAACCCATATGCTGGCACTTGTTTAAATAAGGACAGACAGTATGAAAAGAGAATTTATTAAAATTATTATGAAATACATGTCGTACCCTACGCTTAACATGGATGCTGAAATAAATATCAACAGGTA
This sequence comes from Coilia nasus, assembly GCA_027475355.1. Classification (NCBI taxonomy): domain Eukaryota; kingdom Metazoa; phylum Chordata; class Actinopteri; order Clupeiformes; family Engraulidae; genus Coilia; species Coilia nasus. The sequence continues at coordinate 11,038,918 of CM050200.1, read as the reverse complement.
ATACGGATGAAATTCACCTGTAATGCACACAGTATAAAACAGGCCACCCTCTCTCCCTCTCTCTCTCTCTCTCTTTCTCTCTCTCTCTCTCTCTCCTCCCACCACTCCTGGAGGATTTTTGTTCTTTATTTATATATTTATTTATTTATTTACTTGCTTTCTGCTCCTGCCCAGACATCAATCAGGAGGTCTCCCTGGGTCCGCATCGCCATATGCATTTGTGTCTTGACCCAGTTAGAGTTTCTTCTGCCCTAAATTGACTGAGAGCTACAGATATTCATCAACCTTCGCTGGGAGCTGTCGTCTCCTAACAGACAGACAGACAGGCCTTCAGTTAGGGGCCTAAATTGCTATTTAAGTAACTTAAGAAAAGGCATCAATTTTGGCTGTTTTTAAATAATCACATAAAAATAACGCACACACACACACACACACACACACACACACACACACAAACAGCACCCAGTGTCATTGTGATTACACGGCACACCACAGCACAGCAGACAGTGTACAGTACACAATGAAATTGCTTCTGCATTTATCCCATCATACACGTGAGCAGGGGGCAGCCATGACAACGGCGCCCAGGGAGCAGTGTGTGTGTGGGGGGGGGGGGGGGGGGTGGTACCATGCTCAGGGTACCTCAGTGGCACTACTGGCAGTTGGTGGATTTGAACCTGCAGTCAAGAAGTCCGATACCTTCCGGACC
>CM050200.1:11018209-11030709 GCA_027475355.1 Coilia nasus | reverse complement strand
CACGTTAGAGTTTTAACTGCATCCCAACCGACGATGGTGATCCATTCAGTTGCAGTGTATGTTAGATACTCTCTCTCTCTGTCTCCATCTCTCTCGCTCGCTCTGTCTCTCTCCCTCTCTCTCTTACTGTCTGTCAGTGTTGTTCTTGAAGGACATGGAGTCAGAGGAGGATATTGGGGGTATTATGGTTTTTACTTAAGAATGCAAGCCGTTCAGACTCGAGCGCTTGGAATGTGCCTTAAATTCTAAGCTGCCTTTACCTGCTCCTAGTGGATTTGATCTACCGTGGCTAAACAGGAAGCTGTATGTTTTTATTAGATTAAAGAGACTTAAGAACCCTTAAACACACACTCTCATGCACATACACACACACACACATGCTCTTTCTGTCTCTCGCACACACCCACACACACACACGCACTGCCCAGACCCAGAAATACTTTCCACTGTAGGTCGTTATATTCTATATTGCTTTCTGTAAAGACTTTTTCCGTCATGAAAAAAAAAAAAAAAAAAAACCTGATAGGCCTTGGCAAAGGCGTTGTGTTTCAGATGTAAATACTAGCACTGTCCTCAAGAGAAGAGGACGAAGAAGAGGAAGAGGAAAATGAATGGTGCCATTTTTGTAACTTTTTTTTTTTGTTTTTTTTTGCTTTAACCATAACATATGATGTTTACATGGTTTTACTATTTTTGGGGGGGGGTGGGGGATTGGGGGGTGGAGGGGGGGTTGGGGGGTGGTGGGGGGGTGAGTGCATGCCCAGTTTTGTACCACATTACTGTACACTGCTTTGTACTTGATAACCATTTGTACTTGATTGTGTGTCCGTGCCAACTGTTTCTGTATTACATTAAAGAAAATATGAACTGAACTGTAACATCTCTGGTGCCAATTGGGAAAGTACAGTAGGTGTCTACTCATACAATACCAAGCACTGCATACTTGAACGTGAAAAAAGAAAAATGAAAAAAAAAAAAAAAACACCCAAGTCGAAATATCACACATCATGGAGTTTAGCACCACTGCTCAGTAGGGTCACTAGAGACCCACCAAACAAAATAACGAAGATCCTGAGAACAAAAAAAGAAAAAAAATGTGGCTGAGCTTTGACGAATGTGCGAGGGCGTGAAAGAGCACGGAGAAAAACAGAGAAAATGAGTGATAAACAGAGAATTGGATGGTTTGAGCGAGGCTGAGGGGAAAAAAGTGGAAAAAAGGAAGGAAAGCAAAGGTAAAGAGGAGGAGAGATGTGAGAACACGAGGGACTAGAGATTGAAGAGATAGAGGATTAGACGACAGAGAGAGAGCGACAGAGAGAGAAAGAGAGAGAGAGATGGAAAAGGGGGCCAGTGGATGGCAGAAGGGAATGATGGGAAATTAGAGAGCAGAGAGGCACAGACAGAGGGGCACAACAAGGGGAGAACAGGGAACAAGTTGAGAGAGAAAGAGAGGGAGAGAGAGAAAGTAGAGACAGGAACAAGTAGAGAGAGAGAGAGAGAGCAAGTAGAAAGAGAGAGAAAGAGAGACAGGAACAAGTAGAGAAAAAGAGAGGAGAGAACAAGTAGAGAGAGAGGAAGAGAGAGAGAGAGGGAACAAGTCGAGAGAGGGAGAAAGAGAGAGAGAGAGGGAGAACCAGTAGGGAGAGAGAGAGAGAGAAAGAGAGAGAGATGACAAAACTGAGGGGAGAAAAATAGGAGAATGAATGAGTGAATGATGAGAGGGAGGAAGGTATGGGAGGGGGGTAGCAAGTTTTTTTTGTCTAGATAAAAATCTGAAGAGAGAGTGAGTGAAGAGGGAGAGAGGCAGAGAGAGAGAGAGAGAGAGGCAGAGAGAGAGAGAGAGAGAGAGAGAGGCAGAGAGAGAGAGAGAGAGAAGGGTAGGGAAGAGAGTGTGAGAGAACAAGAGTGAGGGTTATGGAGAAAGGGAGAGAGAGAGAGAGAGAGCGAGCAAGAGAGAGAGAGAAAGAGGGGCAGAGGGAGATGGAGAGAGGGGTAAAGGGGGATGTTGACAAAGCAGAGAGACTGTGGTGAACAAAGAGAACGTGGGGAGAATGAGCCGGGTGAAACATCAAAGGGATTTTTTGGGCCTGGTTACCGGGACAACAGACATTTGCATGCGATTAGCTTTTTACATCATATTAAGAGGGGAAGGGGGCGAAGGAGGGAGAGAGGGCAGGAGGGAGGGAGAGAGGGAGGGAGGGAGGGAGGGAGGAGAGAGAGGGAGCTATAGATCATAAAGGAAAAGGAGTCGGATGGAAGGAGAGAGTAAGTGAGAAAGAGACACTGGACGCACACACACACACACACACACATGCACACACACACACATGCACACATGCGCGTTGACTTGGCGACTAACAACCAGTCGTTTGTCCGTGAAGAGGCCTGCTCACGTGTGCGGTATGCAAATCATTACATTAAGCCCCTTGTGCCCAGCTGAGGTGATGGATGCATATCTAACATGGCTGGACGCCTCCAATAATTTACTGGGCTTTGGCTGTGCCGTATCTTTTGGTTATTTGCTGAAGTGGCCGTGTTGTCATCCTCATCCTCGCGGCTGCAGCTGTGCACTTTTTCGCAGTTATATGCACTGTCTCGCCTGCTGTCTCGCTCCAAGTCAATATATTACACACACACACACACACACACACACACACACACACACACACACACACAAACGCCCCGGCTCCTACATACATCATGGTCACACCCTGCAGGCTAAACATGCACTCACAAAATGCTCCAAACAATATGCTCTCACACACACACATGCATGCACACACACACACACACACACACACACAGCAAACACACACACAGCAAACACACATATGCACCCTCACACACACCCTCCTTTCTGCCGTTTCTCTGCCTCTCTTTTCCCCTTCCTTTTTTCACTCATTCTGTCCCCCCTCTCTCTTTTCCTCTCTCTACCCCCTTTCTTTCTTCCACTTCATCAATCCCTCGATTTCTCCACATCTTTTTCTCCCCTCTCTCTGTCTCTTTTTCCCCAATCTTCCTCTCTGTCTTTCTCCTTGTGTGTGTGTCTCTCTCTCTCACTCTCTCTCCTTCTATCCATCTTTTCTCTTTCTATTTCTCCCCATCCCTCGCTCTCTTTCTCCCTGTCCCTCTCTCTCTTTCTTCTTATCTCTCACTCTCTCTCCTTCTATCCATCCCTTCTCTCTCTATTTCTCCCCCTCCTTCTCTCTCTTTCTCTCTGTCCCTGTCCCTCTCTCTCTCTTTCTTCCCATCTCTCACTCTCTCTGTTTCTATCCATCCCTTCTCTCTCTATTTCTCCCTATCCCTCTCTTTCTCTCTCTTTCTTTCCATCCCTCACTCTCTCCTTCTATCCATCGCTTCTCTATTTCTCCCTATCCCTCTCTTTCTCTCTCTCCTCTCTCTGTCACGCTGTCAGTGTGTCCCTGTGGCCTGCATTGCTGCATGTGCTGCTTGAGTGCCCTCCGTATTGTGGCTGCATTGTGCCGAGCGCCATCGTCATGGCCGCCATCGCCACGGTCCCATTGTGCCGGTGAGTATTACAGTATCAATACCCTGACACTGCGACAAAGGGCCAACAGCCTCTACCATATCACTCCTCCCCCCACCCCCCCACCCCCCGTCCTCTGTCTCATCCCCCTCTTTTTCTCCCTCTCTCCCTCTCTCTCTCTTTAGCCCCAGACCATCCCTCTCTCCCTCTCCCTCCATCCCAACCCTCCGTCAATCGATTTCCCTCCATATCCCACTAAATATGTACATATTGATCCCTGTCTTTTGTCAGACAGATCCCTCCCTCCTTCCCTGCCTCTCTCTCCTTCACTTCTTTGCCACCCTGTGTCTCTCTCTTTCTTTCTCTCTTTCTCTCACTCCCCACCTCTCTTTTTTTTCTTTCTCACATCTATCAGATTTCATTCTCTGTGTTGCCCCCCCACCCCACCCCTTCATATCTCACTCCATCGCTTTCTCTCACTCTAACCCCTCTGTCGTTCTCCATCTCTCATTTCATCTCACCCCCTCCCTTCCTCCTTCGCTCTCTCTCTCTCTCTCTCGTTCTCTCGCTCTCTCTCTGTGCCATCTAACCCCTCCCTCGCTCTCTGCCTGTTTTTTTTTCTCTCTTTTTTTTTTGTTTGTCTCCGTCTCACTCACTCTCTGCATATTAATTGCTGCATTTCTGCTGCGGAGGAGAAAACAATCAAAACGTCAGGGGCGGGTGATGATGCTACTGTAACACACACACACACACACACACACACACACACACACACACACACATACACACTGTTGACATGGGCAGGCACACACACAGACAGACACACACATTATTCACAGATAGGCATGCATACAAATACAAACACACAGTACTTCCACATACATACTAAAAAACCTTGCTCTGAACCCAGACAGATACCTCTCCTCTATGGCACACACACATATGCGCATGCATTACTAATACAAACAAACAGACACAAGCACAGACAGGCAAATTAAAGCCAGTGCTGTGAAACCCTGAAAAAAAAAATGTTTGGGCAAATTAACACCACTAATTAGTGTGAGCTATGTGTTAGTTCAGATTTCATATCAGGAGGTGGATATACGTACACACAGGTCATTAACACTTCGAACCACAGTTAAATTTTCAGCATGTTATGAGAACTTAAGTGTGCTGATAGATCTCAGCATAATGGGTCCATAATATAGCAAGCCTGGAGAAGTGGTTCATGGTATGCATTAGCACTACATATATTAGGCCATTCTGTGTCTAAAATGCCTTTCGACAAATGCTTCTAGTGGTAACTGGCAACAAAACCTCTATCTGGTTAAGTATTCAATATTATGTAAAATGCTTTAGCTGATCTATCTATCTATCTATCTATCTATCTATCTATCTATCTATCTATCTATCTATCTGAATGTCTGTCTGTCTGTCTGTCTGTCTGTCTGTCTGTTTTGGGGTGAGAGGAGGGGGCGACATAATGTGGCACGGCGCGGGCCAGTTGGAAGTAGTGCACCTGCGCAGCCTCACGTGAGCGCAAGCCGCGGGCAGCTCTCATGTGCTCGCGTGAGCTCTGAAGATCCGCCCGGGGAGACATGGAAGAATCAGAAAACTTTCAGACACCAAACTTCCGGCTTACAACGACTACTTGCTCATTCTCAAACCGCAGAAGGCAACGACAACTTCCCTGCACCTTGTTTCCTTAAAATGATAACCATTTCGTATAAAAAATATTACTGCTTTAAGTGGTTATACCGAGGGCACAGTTATGTGGTCACCTGGGTGATTGAAGTAAACGAACCTTACTTCGAGCTTTTTTTTTTTTTTACCGTGTTCAGTTGCTTCAACATGTAGCTCGAGATGTTATGGCATCTGTTAAATTATAGTAAAACGCCTAATGTGTGTTTTCAAACAAATAAACAAACAAATACTATAACCTTATATATGTACACAAAGACTTACTGATGGGCAAATTAAGGGCATTCGTATCTGAAATAGTTGACATGTTTGAGATATGTTCCAAGTGCGCTGCTGAAGCCTATCCTGCCGTCCTATAGATCAGTTGCTGTGCGAACGCGAGAGTGATAGCTGCCCCGCATGTGGGAATGTTTTAAAATGGTGCCCGAAAGAGTCTAATTACATTTGCAACCTACATCAGACTCCCCTCTATCACCGCTCCCTTTCTCTCTCTCTCTCATTCACTCACTCACTCACGACTACACAATAAATGGATCTTTGCGAAAAAAAAATGCAAGAGACGTGCGATAGAAGAGGGGAGGAGGAGAAGAGAAAGAGCAAGGGAGGGGGAAACGGCGTATGCTTGTATACAACTACCCCGATTTCCATTTTTTTCCCTAACTCGTAATGTATTTAATTCAAGTGAAACGTAATCATGACGTGTCTTGTCATTAATCTCTTCGTCGCCTCTCCCGTAAGTACATTGAGTCTTACTTTCATCGGGAATATATAGTTAATACTGATTAATTTATCAATATTTATATACATGCACCTTTATAGATGATAAGATGGAGACACTCTGTTCGATGGTCCGGTTACAGGCTTCCCAAAATTAGATACTTGTTGTTACATTTACAAACAACCAAACATTTGACGACGACTTTTTTCCTGTGGATATAATCAGTATGGAACCATTATAATTCAATAAGCAATTTACTGTTATCTTTTCCCCAAATGTGGTAGTTTTACTCTGTTTCAGTCAGCTAGCATGCGTACGGTCTGAGTGATTGGCGGGTCATATATGCGTGCTGTGCAGTGCATACATGTAGCCACACACACTTTGGTGTATGTCATGTATGATGTTCGGCTATGTGCGCCCATCTGACCGCTACACTGTATGTACCAAACTGCCGGCGATGGTGATGAGAATGTGAAACATGGAAATGTCGCAACTTTAGATCAGGCCCAAATTACTTACATTGCAGGTTTAAAGTATTGCAATATCTTTAATTTAATATACCAGTTATAATCTGGCTTTTAAAAAGTGTTACATCCGAAGCCTGGCATAACGCATCGCCTGTTAAATAATAACAATCGAACTTTTACAAAGTTTCCTCTAATGTGTTTCTATCTGAATGTTGAACTTGAATGCTGCAACGTGCACAATGCATGCTCTGTGATTGTATTATGGCAAGGTTTCTGATTCGAAGCAAGGAGGACATTAGGCTGTCTACGTGAATCAAAAACATGTTACTGAACTTTGAGTGATTGTAGTTTGTATTTCTAAAGAGAACTCGATGTACTAGACATGTCCAAACGCAAGCTTTTGGTGTTAAAGAATGACGTTCTCTATTGAGGCTGCTCCTGTTGAGGAGCAAGTGATGAATGGTTTGAAGATTAGGCACTATGAATAAATCTTATGTAGCGGGGTGATTAGCCTGGCTAATTCTTTTGTTGGGAGACGCGTAAAGTATGGCACTGTTGAGAAATGTAGACTTTCTCCTGTGACAGAAGCACAGATGACGGTCAACTACAAGTTGCGTTTCAGATGGTAGCTATTTTGGCATACATAGAGCTACTACTTACTACCTACGATTACTACAACTCGTCTTGTCCTAACGTCACCTCTTTAGTGTAGCCTACTAGCTCCGGTATAGTCACCTCTTTTGACGCTACAGCGCTTTTCACTTTCTCGAGCAAACGCGTAACTGTACACATGATCTGTTCAAAACCAAATAAGTTGTTCATAAATATACTGAATGCCTAAAAATGGAGGCTCAGGCTTTCTGCTAAGGTCAACAGTTAAAAGTTGTTCATTGCCACACAGCGGAGGTGCTGGTTGTTTGTAGTTCAGCTATTTTTGTGATGGTGGATGGATTGGCAATGTAATTCAAGATGAAACCCATGATGGCACTTTTCTTCGGCTCCCTTCGCACACTCGTGTCCTTTCCCCTCCCTTAATCTTTTGTTGAAAGAAATTCAGGAAGAAAATGGACCCGGTGTATAGTCGGATCTATAGCCTACGCTAGCTCAGCGCCCTATCATTCCCACCAGAGCGTTTAAAAATAAACGTTCGTCGAATACAGAAATACTTGTTTAAGATGAGTGTTACACTGTTGTTTCTGAATGACGATACATTTGCAAACAAAAGCATCGAAACGATTACATTTCGTATTCAGCAGGATTGTACCCTGCATTAGTAGCCTATTTGTTTGTTGGCAATTATTTATTTCATTAATGTACCTTTTTAATTGAGATGGCCGCGAGAGAGAAGGGGGAGAAAAGCGACTGAAAATGGTTGCACGTTATTGACGCACATCACAGGGGCGCGGAGGAAATTCCTCTCGAGATAAGAAGCAGACGTGTCATCAATGTCGCCCGGATACACTACCGTCCCATAACACACACACACAAAAATAAAACGTAACAGATAAATAGTACTGAGCTCATCTTTCATATGGGGCAAGCAACGTTTACAACATACTGGTTCCTGTCAAAGGGGACGGAATCGGGGCAAAACATACAGCTTGAGAGAGACTGCCGTTTAGCCTCTCCTTAGTGTGCCTTTTCATCAGTGTCCGTGGCATGTGGGTGGCTACCACAGATCAAATGCCTCCTGTTAGGGAGAGTCTCATTTTAAATCACCACTGAAGTTTTTAAGCAAGTGTGAAAAGGAACTTTTACTTTAAAAGTTCATGAATCAACCACCCAGTTCGGTCTTTTGATCTCTTCACAGTATATCATCTTTGCCAGTTCACCTCAGAGCACTCCTCCAAGTGCATACACACAAAACACAGAGAAACAGAGACTGTGCCAGAGACAGGAGACTCCTGCTTTCTTGAGGGGTAGCTGTACTTCAGAGTTTACCCACCAAACCACTGATTACTTTAATTGCAGCAATTAACACTCTGTTGGAGAGAGACTCGGTAGTACACATCACCTCCCCACGGGAGAGCACAGCTGTACTGACCTTAAAAACAGAAGGTGAAGTTTGTATTGTAGTGTAGTGCATCGTACTTGCGCTTGTCCCCTTTTGCCTGTTTGTTTTGCCACAGGCTTCAGACGACCCCGATATTAGTCGTAGCACCACTGAAAGCACCGCACAGCAATGCTGGACATCCGGTAATTTTGTAATAATGGTTATTGTGATGAGCCCATTTGGGGAGCTCACTGGCCAACCGCAAACAGATGGCGCATAAAAACCTGTTGTGGAGGAGTTTAACCACAATTGACAAAGTGGATTGGTCTGCTTCAGAGCATCTAACTGCATGTTTATTTTGGTCTCGGAGCAGACTAGTTGCCATGCAAAAGCGGTGAAGTTTCAAAGCCATACTTTGCTGTGCGCCCAAAGTTAACCAGCTGTGGTTTAGCCGAACAGGGATGCACACACATTGCCACGAGGTAAAACGGCAAAAGCAAAGGCATCTCTGAAATCACAGCACAACGCTGACACAACCAAGTCCTCCGACGCCAACTTGTTGCCACCACTTTACTGTCCAGTGACGCACTTGTGGGAGTCTGATTCAGCTCCCTTCAGTACAGCGTGTAAGCGACAAGGTGCCTGTGAAGCTTGGCAGCATCGATGTGGCGGGCGAACAGGCGGGCAGGCGGGCAGTGCGATGGCCCAGATCTGGGTCGGGACAAGGGACAGGAAGTGAGGTGCTGTCCCTGTTAGACGGAGACGTGCGCACAGATGGGATGGAGAAGCTGTAGCTGCTGGCCCAGAGCACAGCAAGAGGACTGTGCCAAGGCAGAAGTGTGTATCCATTTCAGAGATCAGCGCTCTCTTTAGAAGATCTGAGTGTAGAGCAGGAGAAGGGGTGTATGTATGTGTGTGTCCAGTATGCAAGAAATCACCATAGCCAAAAACAGTGGTCCGTGTTTTGTTTGACCCTCATCACTGTTATAATGTTTCATACAAACACATTATGGTGACATTCACTCTATCTATCTATCTATCTATCTATCTATCTATCTATCTATCTATCTATCTATCTATCTATCTATCTATCTATCTATCTATCTATCTATCTATCTATCTATGCTGTGTGCGCACAGGAAGAAACACACTCAGTATTTACATTTTTTACCCCTTCTTCGTCTTCTTGCGGCGTGACTTGTTGCACACCCAGCAGCGTCGGCTCAGCGATCCACCATTTTTAATTGTGACGTCTTATTTCCATGCCCACCGTTGGCATGATGGGACTGTTCTTAGATCAGATATTCCATCCAGTCATACACAGCAGGATCTCCTTGGGTTTGGGGGGTTTGGGGTGGGGTGGTGTGGGGTTTTGAACTACGTTAGAGGGGTGAGGACGGGAGGAGGGGGTAGGTGGGGTAGGGTATGTGCATCTGGGTAATCTCTATTTACATGTTCACATCCTCCTCAGGTAATGTTCTGCCTGGCCGTGAAGTTTTAAAAGCAGCTTGCCGGCTCCCCCGACTCGCTCTTATTTCACACAAAAAAACTTCTCAGGAGCAAGCAGCTGCTGTGCTTTAAATAGAAACAGTTAAGTCAGGGAATGCCCACAGACCGAAAAAAAAGAAAAAGGGACACCTTTAAAAGAAAAATAGAGGACTTTAACCATAGGGAGGGTTTCTGTTTCCTATTTTATATATATATAGGAATCTCACTCCGTATGTGACGGAGCGAAGGGGTTGTCTGGGGTCAGATGCCTCCCGGCCTAAAGGCAGTCATGTTCATAATTATCCAGCAGGTGCAGCTGATCCTAGGTCAGCGAATGCGCAGCAGCGTGGGAGACCTTGTTAGCGCACAGCGCAGAGAGAGGGAAAGTGTAGAGGAAGAGGAGGAGGAGGAGGGGGATGAGAGATGAGTGTGAGAAATAAGGGAGTGTACTGGAGGAGTGCTGCAGCTAAGAGGCAAGATCAAAGTGCACTCAATACGGCGTAGCAGGGAGAGAGGGAGAGACAAGGAGAGAGAGAGAGAGACAGAGACAGGGAGAGAGAGACAGAGAGAGAGAGAGAGAGACAGAGAGACAAGAACAGAGAGAGAGAGAGAGACAAAGAGAGAGAGAGAGAACTAAAGTGGGCAAGAGAAAAAGAGATAAACGTAAAGAGAGACATACACTTAGAGATAGAGGACACTGGAATGTCAGGGTGTACGTGACCTTGAATGTGTACATAGAAGTGGAGTGAGAGGGGAATCTGTACATACAAGTGTGGAGTGAGAGGGGAAAAAGTGGATATCCACAGGTGGAGGAAACTAGTACATCACACTTAGCTGACGCTCTTATCCAGAGCGACTTACAGATATTTACAGGGTTTCAGTTACAGTCCCTGGAGCAGTGTGGGGTTAGATGCCTTGCTCAAGGGCATCTCAACCATGGGTAAGGCGGGATTCAAACCAGCAACCTTCTGATTGCAAGACCAACTCCCTAACCACTAGGCCACAGCTGCAAGTAAGTAAGAATGGGAGGCTGTTGAGCAGGGGGTAAAAGAGGACAGGGGGAAATGTGCAAGAAGGTTGGAGGAAGAGAGACTGTGAGTGTGTGTGTGTGTGTGTGTGTGTGTGTGTGTGTGTGAGTGTGTGAGAAAGAGAGAGAGGTAGAGAGAGAGAGAGAGAGAGAGAGAGAGAAGTGGACTGTGTAGTGGTAAGGGGGAGAGTTCAGGGAAAGGTGAAGCACAGGAAATGAATCCAGACTGCAGGGAAGATTTCAGTGTGACTAAAGGTGAAAAAAGGCAAGCCTGATTTACAACATTACACACACACACACACACACACACACACACACACACACACACATAGACACACACAAACACACAAAAACTCGGGCCTACTGCATATCTGCATATGCCAACACACACACACAAACACACACACACACAAACTCAGGCCTACTGCATATCCGCATATGCCCACACACACACACACACAAACACAGACACACACACACACACACACACACACACACACAACTCAGGCCTACTGTATATTCGCATATGCCAATACACACACACAGACACACACACACACATAGACACACACACACACACACACACACAAACTCAGACCTACTGCATATCCGCATATGCCAACACACACACAGACACACAGACACACATAGACACACACACACACACACACACACACACGCCTACTGCATATCCGCATATGCCAACACACACACACAGACACACACACATCCTTACTACTTGTGCTGCGTTCAGTCCTGAGGGATCATCTACATTCATTCACTCACTTTTTTGAACACACCCTCCCATGCTATATATAGGCTCTCTAGCAGATTTGTAAACTTACACGCACCTCTGTAAGCCCTTATATAACCCAGGCAAAGGCTCACAGCCCTGCTGCCATGCAGTATAGATGGTGCATACGAAATCACCTGTGTGTCACAGCCTTTGTGCCTTTAAAAAGTCATGACGATCATTTGCTTGGTTGCTTTACTAGGGGAAAAAAACGTGCCCAGTTTTTTCTTTAGTTTAAATCATAACAATAAGGTCTGAGAGTGGACCATTTCAATGATATAAAATATCTGTAAAATGAAGAATGAAATGAGTTCACGTATGTAAAAATGTCAGCCACTTCTTGGAAATAAGTTTGTTTGTATATTCTAGTCATTTGGAATAATCCATATAATATGTCTTGGTATTTATATTTAAAGTTTAGTGGTTCTGTATGAGGTTACTCTGTTTCTTCTTTTGTTTGTTTTTGAAGTGTGTGTGTGTGTGTGTGTGCGCGTGTGTTTGTGTATGTTTGTGAGGGGGGTTGTTAGTTTCTCAATTTCATGTTTGGGGTGGGTAACTTTGCTCAGTTGTGAGTACCAAAGTTGTTAGTACCTGTCAGTGATCTTTTCACTGTAACGGGCACTGGACTGAGACCAGATAAGATAACGGTCTAGCCCTGTCCCCAGACAAAACCCTGCTCCTCATACAGTCCAAGCCCACACAAGCCCCATCACTCAGTCGGTGACTCAACTCTCCACTGCGCTCATTCAGACACGGACAAGAGGACTCATACTCACACACAGCAGCATGTGACTGTTTCAGGCCTTCGCTAACCACACAGCCTGCT
>CM050200.1:11008209-11013209 GCA_027475355.1 Coilia nasus | reverse complement strand
GTATCTATGACATGATATGAAAATATGTGTATCTATGATACATGTTATACATTTATACCTCTCTCTCTCTCTCTCTCTCTCTCTCTCTCTCTCTCTCTCTCTCTCTCTCTCTCTCTCTCTCTCTCTCTCTCTTGCTCTCTGTCTCTCTTTCTGTCTCTATCTGTGTATGTGTTTTCAGGAAACACAAAGAGGTGGTCATAGAGATCACCATCAAAGAAAAATAGCCTTGGTCAGCCAGAGAACTAGAACATGGCTCACACTCTACACTGGTACGTCTACAATGCAACCCCCCCCCCCACCCCCCCCCCCACCCCCAACAAACACACACGCACACGCACACACACACACACACACAAACACAAACACAGTCAGAAACACACACACACACACACACAAACACAGTCAGAAACACACACACACACACAAACACAGTCAGAAACACACACACACACACACACACACACAGTAGACACACACACACACACATGCAGAAACACACACACACACAAACATGCAGAAACACACACACACAAATAGACACATGCAGACAAATGCACCCACACATACAGACACACTCATGCACATACACAGACAAACTCTCACACACACACACACACACACACACACACACAGACAAACACATGCAACCACACATAAACAGACACACACACACATAGACACATGCAGACACATGCACCCACACATACACAGACACACTCGTACAGACACACACACACACACAGACACACACATGCACCCACACATACACAGACACACTCACACAGACACACACACACAGACACATGCACCCACACATACACAGACACACTCGTACAGACACACACATACACACATGCACCCACACATACACAGACACACTCACACAGACACACACACACACACACACACACACACACACACACACACACACAGACACACACACTCACACACACACACAGACACACACACACACACACACAGACACACACACACACACACACACACACACACACACAGACACATGCACCCACACATACACCCATGCACCCACACACACACAGACACACTTACACAGACACACACCCACACACACACAGACACACTCACACAGACACAAACCCACACACACACAGACACACATACACAGACACACTCACACAGACACACAGACACACACACAGACACACACACATGCATACACACATAAACAGACACACGGACACACACATGCACGTAAACATGTGCGTGCAGGAACACGCACACACACATGTGATTGCTCGCACACACACACACACACACACACACACACACACACACACACACACACACACACACACACACACACACACACACACACACACAGTCACCTTATCTCTTACATAAGTGCTTCTCCATATCTCCCTTTGGTTCCTCCTCTCGCCTCCACTTTTCTCTCTTCAACATTAAATATTTACTTAGATAATGTACATATCATTTAGCATGATGAAAGAGTTGTGGTAATAAAATTCCCATCTTACTTGCTGTCTGTCTGTCTCTCTCTTAATCCCCGACCATTCCTCCTCTGCTATCTCTCTCTCTCTCTCTCTCTCTCTCTCTCTCTCTCTCTCTCTCTCTCTTGGACTCTGTCACCATTTTTGTCTCTCCCTTTTTCATTGCTTCCTTCTTTATCCCTCACTTTTTCTCTGTCTTCATCTGTTACTCTCCCTCTCTCTCTCTCTCTCTCTCTCTCTCTCTCTTCTCTATCCCCCTGTCTGCACATCTGTCTTCATTTCTGACTCGTCTGTACATCTTTTTGCTTTCTCTATTTTTCTTCTCTCCCTCCCTCCCTCTTTCTCCCTCTTCCGCTCTTATCTATCCTCTCTCTGTCACTTTTCTTCTTCTCTCTCCCTCTTTCTTTTCCCCTATTCTCTCTGTTTCTTTCTCTCTTGCTCTCTGCCCCTCTTTCTATCTCTGTATCTCTCCGCTCTCCTTCTCTGTCTCTCTCCCTCTTTCTCCCTCTCTTCTTTCTCCTCCTTTTTTTGTCTCTTTCTCTCTCTCTCCGCTCTCTCTCTCTCTCCGCTCTCTCTCCATCTCTTTTTTTCTCAGAGTATGGATTCTCCACCGGAGTGTGTGTTGGCTCTGTCCTGTGAGCCCCCCCTCTCCCCTCCAACCATGCCCTCTCTCGACCACAGCCCTCTGGCCCCCCCGTCTACCGCTGATCCCAGCCCCCAGCCCTCAGCCAGTCCCAGCCCCAGCCCCAGCCCCAGGCCGGGCCCACAACACCCCACAGGCGGCTCCCTTTCCCCCCTCCCTCACCTCCAGAACCACCAGCTGGATGCCCAGGTGAACGGACAGGACGTGGGAGCCGAGGAGCAGGGTGTGGAGGTGGAAGAGGAAGAGGAGGAGGAGGAGGAGGAGGAGATGTCTGTGCCGTCTTCTCCCACACCGGCCGTGGCTCTCTTCCCTGGGGAGGGGGCTGGTGTGGCTGCAGGCCCCCCACCGAGGGAGTCGCCCCCGGCCACACCTCCGTCAGTCCCCTCCTCGGTGCCGGGCTTCGTGGCCCTGGAGATGGCCCTGTCGTCGTCGTCCGTGGTGCCCTGTGGGGACGACGAGCTGGACCTGCAGATGTTCCGGCGGGATGGCGTGGCCGTGGTGTCGTCCTCCTCCGCACCACCGGGAGGCGCTGCGCTGCGGTTCCCGTGCGGCGTGTGCGGCAAGCGCTTCCGCTTCCAGAGCATCCTGTCACTGCACGCCCGTGCCCACCGCCTGGACCGCGAGCGCAGGGCCACGGTTCTCTACCCGCGCCGGCTCGGATGCCACCGCTCGAAAGCCACGGCACAGCTCGGACCCAGACCAACCACGCGACTCCCAGGATCGCAACCTGCTGGGAACCAGTGACTACGCTGTCGACCGAAATATCAAACACGCTTTGGGTAGAAATTGCGAAGAAAGTTTAGATGGAGGTCCTGACACTTGTTTGGACAACTGTCCAGACCAAAGGATGAACAGAAGACATATTTTAGATGGAAGATTAGAAGACGTTCTGGACCACCGTACCGTTCGAAGGTTAGATGAAGTTCTGGCCAACAGTGCGGATCGAAGCATCAGCAGAAGTCCAGACCAGAGCTTGGAGTCGAGCCCAAGAGAGAGTCTCCACCACGAGGATTCCTTCCCATCAGCCTTCAGTCCCCACTTCCTGTCAGACCCCTTTCAGAATCCCTCCCTCACCCCTCCCCTGACCAAAGAGGCACCAATCACAGCTGCCTTCACCCCCCTGCTCCCCTCCCACTCAGAAGACCCCGCCGAGACGAAGGGCGTCGCTGGTTCCCCTGCGGTAGCCGGCGCCTCTTTCCGCTGCAACGAGTGCAAAGGGAAGTTCCGCACGGCCTCCGAGCTGGCTCGCCACACGCGCATCCTGCACAACCCTTACAAGTGCACGCTCTGCCCCTTCTCCGCCAGCCAGGAGGAGCGCCTGGCCGCGCACCTTCAGGAGAGCCACCCGGCGGCACCCGCCGCTACCGGCTACCACCGCTGCTGCCGCTGTCGCTCCCCGCACCAACCAGCAGGTGGCACCACCTCCGGCCTTGTCGCCATCGTCGTCGTCACTGCCTTTCTCCCCGCGGCCAGTTTCTCGGGGAGAACGCCACCCCCGCCCGCCATGCCCGTCGCCATCACTGCTCTCAACGCCAACCCCAGCGGTGGCATCCACACCAGTGCCACCCCCCAGGGCAACGGAGGCAGCGGTGGTGGAGGTGGAGGTGTAGGTGGAGGTGGGGGCGCCCCACTGCCAGCCTTCCGGTGCGAGACGTGTGGGCAGCGCTTCACCCAGTCCTGGTTCCTGAAGGGCCACATGCGCAAACACAAGGACTCGCTGGACCACAAGTGCCAGGTGTGCGGCCGCGGCTTCAAGGAGCCCTGGTTCCTCAAGAACCACATGAAGGTCCACCTCAACAAGCTGGGCCTCAAGGCGGGCCTGGCGGGCCTCGGCCTCGGCCCTGCACCCGTAGGGGGTGAGCCGACCACGGGCAAATCCCCTGGGGGAGGTGGCGGTGGTGGTACGGGGGGAAACAGGAGCAGGAATCAATCGTTGAGCGCACTCTACTCCAGCCTCCTGCTGGGGCGCACTGGAGGTGGCATAGGTGGCGCACTTGGTGGCGGAGGAGGAGGAGGAGGAGGAGGGAATGCTGGGAGCCGTGCGGAGCGAGAGCTGGCTGCCGCGGCTGCTGCTGCTGCCGCCATGGCGGCCGCCGCGGGCTCCAACAAGGCCTCCTCCATCCTCAGCTACCTGGGGCTGCCCGCAGCCGAGGGGGCCAGCTGTGTGGAGCGGCTGCAGGCCGTGGCCCAGGTGGCGGAGATGGGCAACGGGGAACGGCGGGACAGGGAGAGGGACAGGGAGCGGGAGAGGGAGAGGGCGGCCCGCGACGAGCGTGGGGGCTCCGAGTTGACACCTGGTGGTGGCGACCTGGCATCGGATCAGGTGGCCATGTGGCAACTGGTGGCCCGTAGTCTGACAGCTGCCCAACATGGCCACCAGCAGCAACAGCAGCAGCAGCAGCAGAAGGGCAGAAGCTCCAGACCCCACCACCCCCACCAGCCGCACCACCAACCACGGGGCTCCGTGGCTGGGGAGGCGGAGCAGCTGAGGGCCTACCTTGGGGGGCTCGGAGGCCCCGGGACCATCGTTAGCAGCAGCAGCAGCAGCAGGGAGAGAGATGAGCACCTCTCGGCCCAGTCCGGCGCCTCCGGCCTGGGGGGGCTCTGAGCCTGGGGGCCTGGGGGGACCGTGGGAGTGCCCAGACTGTGGGAAGCTGTTCCGGAGCCTGCAACAGGTGGTGGCCCACGCACGCGTCCACCTGCAGAAGCCTCACAGGGGCTCCCGGCGGGAGGAGGAGGGCTCTCTCCCCAGAGGAGGAGGTGGAGGAGGTGAGGGAGGGGGTCGAAGAGGCAGTGGCAGCAACAACAGCAGCTCCAGCGGAGGTGCCGGCAGCGGTGGAGCCAACAGCGCGGAGAGCCGGTCCGAA
>CM050200.1:10928209-11003209 GCA_027475355.1 Coilia nasus | reverse complement strand
TTGGGCACTCATTTGACTGGCACAATAATGAGCAGGAGATGCTTTCCTTATTAGTACACATGACAGTGTTTGACAGATCTGTGGTGAACTGCCTCAGGGGGGTGGGGGAGTCTTTTTATATCAGTTGTTTTTTAATTGCTTTGGGTACTTATCTGGGCGTTTGGGTGTTGTTGGCAGATCCTATATAATTTCTGTATCACCTCAGTTTAAATACTCAGAAGGGCTTTTGGCTTTTTTTTCCCAGCCCTAATTGTGTCTAGTCTATATATAGGACTTCTCTGACATGGTGGAGATTGGCTACCGTTTACATTCAGTGATTGTGGGTGTGTGCTGCCATCTAGTGGTCATTACGTGTAGCTGCACTGCATATTCATTCTGTCAATCAAAATGTGGTTAACGGTGATTAAAAAGTGAGTGATAGTAAAATTAAATGTAATTATGGCAATAATGAAGATGTTTCATTCAATCAATTAATCGGGTAATGGTATCATACCCATTTAAATGTTATTCCAATGCTTGAGATTGTCAGGTTTTCATTTGCTAAGTCTTGCGGCGTTATCTGTTTTTGCAATGGTGAAATATGCATACATTTTTGCATACAATTTATTTTACTCAGTATTTATTTTACTCAGTATTTTTTCAGTATGGAAGCGTGTGTGTGTGTGTGCATCTGTGTGTGTGTGTTTGTGTGCATCTGTGTGTGTGTGTTTGTGTGTGTCTGTGAGTGTGTGGTTTGAGTTTGCGAATATGTGCCTGGATGCACAAGAGTACATACTGTATGTCTGTATGTGTGCACACATGCATGCGTGTGTGTGTGTGTGTGTGCGTGTGTGTGCGTGTGTGTGTGTGTGTGTGTGTGTGTGTGTGTGTGTGTGTGTGTGTGTGCACGAGTCACATTTCTGTGCGTGTGTCTTCCTTTTCCAGGCGAGCGCCCCTACAAGTGCCCCCACTGCGACTACGCCGGCACCCAGTCGGGCTCGCTCAAGTACCACCTGCAGAGGCACCACCGCGAGCAGCGCAACGCCCTGGCCGCCTCCTCCTCCTCCTCCTCTCCCCCCTCCAGCCTCAGCCTCAGCCACAGCCTCCCCGGCTCCCCCCGCACCGGCACCGATGCCTCCAAGCAGCGCCCGGCCGCCCAGTCGCTCTCTGCCCAGCTGGCTGCCTTTGGAAAGACCAGCACCACCCTGACCGCAGAGCACTCTCACTCGCACTCGCACTCTTCCCCGGCCAGCTCCAGGCACAGCCAGGCCTGGGCTCGCACCGGCACCGGCAGCAGTGGAGGTGGAGGTGGCCAGGAAGGGAGGGCAGGTCGCAAGGGATCATCGTCGTTGTCATTGTCATTGTCATCGACAGCTGCGGCTGCAGCAGCAGCGGCCGCGTTGAGGGAGAGCGACCTTGAGAGCCAGTACCACTTCCTGTCGGGGGTGGTGGGGGCTCTGTACCAGGGCGGGATGGCGGAGGCCGGCTGGAGAGCGGCGGTGGTTGGGGGCGGCGGCGGTGGTGGGGGTGAGCTGGGAGGACCGCCACCGGCCAAGCAGCCCAAGGTGTCGCGCCGGAAGCCTCTGACGACGAGCCGCATGGTGCCCTCCAACGGGCACGGGCACGGTTCCACCCCTGTGCCAACATCCCTCTCCCCTCCCCCACGCCGATCGCTCGAGGGGGGCTTCGAGCCTCTGGACCTGTCCCGACGGAACCTTCCAGAGCTGGAGGGAGAGGGCGGTGAAAAGCGGAAGAGAGAGGCATTGGGTGGAGGGAGAGGAAGAGGAGGAGAGGGAGAAGAGGGAGGAGGAGTAGGAGGAGGAGGAGGTGCAGCCGCCATCACGCTCAGCCAGTGTGTCTTCTGCCCGTTCCGCACCTCCTCGGCCGAGCTAATGGCCATGCACCTGCAGGTGAACCACACCAGCAAGTCGCGGCGCAAGAGGAGCCCCCCTCTGCCGCTCCCGCTACCTGGGGCCACCTCCCCTGCTCCCCCCTCCGCCTCCTCCAGTGCCTCCTCCTCATCCTCCTCCTCCTCTGCCAACCCCACCTCCACCTCCACCACCACGACCACTGCCACCGTGGGCCGCCATGGTCCCGAGCCCGACCCACTGGCCCTCTGGAGGTACATCAGCGGGCAGGACGACGCACCACCCGCTGGGGCCGTGGGTGCCTGTCACAGAGATGCCCGGCTGCACATAGGCAATGCGGGGCACCCGAGGGAGAACGGCCTGAGCCGCGGCAAGGAAGAGGAAGGGGAGGAGGAGGAGGAGGAGGAAGGGCAGGATGATGAGCTTCTTCAGCGCGAGGGCGAAGAGGAGGAGGAGGAGGAGGACAACGACGACGATGACTTGGCGAGCGACGTGTACGAAACTCTGGCCGGCTCGGCACTCCGGCAGCGCGAGGATGAAGACATGGCAGAGATGGATGAAAAGGACAAGGAAGAAGAAGAAGAAGAAGAAGAGGAGGAGGAAGAGGAGGTGGAGGAAGAGGAGGAGAGAAAAGAGGGGGATGAGAAGAGCGAGAGCATGGAGAGACTGGAGGCCCTTCGGATGGCTTACTCGGGGGTGTCGCCAGGGGCCCGGAATGAGGCTTCACCCAGGGTGGAGGGAGGGGTGGTGGCAGACTGATGCCCAGAGAGGGGTCGCCTACGTGGGTCTTGCATGGGGAACGCAGCCCAGGGTCTTCTGTGTACACACACTAGGACTGCAAGCAGAGGGCATAAAGAGGAGCAGACACTGATGCACTCATGCTGTCTTCGTTTCTCACTCTCTCTCTCTCTATCTCATAATCTCCCCACCCGCCTCCTCCCCAGCCCACAATCAAAACCAACCCCTCCCAGATTAGGTAGAGAATAGTTGTATGGTTCCCAAGTGATGCAACAACAGAATAGTGAAACGTGTCTAAGGTGAAATACTTTTACAGTCCACTTCAATGCCGAACCGGGAGAAAAAACTCAGATCCAAACCTTAACCTTCCCATCAACCACATGGATCCGAAGGGACTTCTGGGCTCACATTTCAGTATGCCGGTAAACCACTTTCAGATACACACCCACACACGGCAAACACACTCTGAACCCAGAGTCTCACTCATGTACATATAAACCCTCATAAGACACACACACTGACGTGTGAGTTCGCCTACAGTATCTGAGACAGGATGGAACTCTGTCTGTACATTTGTATTTGACAATGATCCGTCTCTACCACCCTCCCCCCACTTCACCAGCGGGAACTGTGAACGCCCTCTGCAATGACAAGCTGGGAGGGTGACAGTGGCCAGTAGAAGCAAAAACAAAAGCAAAAACAAAAACAAAAAAACAAAACAGAGAAAGGATTTATCTAAGTATATAATTCATGGATGGTACTTTGTGTCGAAGAGTGTTTGGGCTGTATGGGCCGTATGGACTCCTCTGCCAACTCTCCTCTGTGACTAAGCAATCATTTTATTTGTCTCTCAGTAGAGGTTGAAGTACACAACGAAAGGGTAACTGCTCCATGTGGTCAAGTAGCTTTGACCTTTGACCTCAGCTCCTCACAAGTAAGACATGCAGGAATGATGCAACCACTATCGCACACTTTCTTTCTTTCTTTTTTTCTTTCTTTCTTTCTTTCTTTCTTTCTTTCTTTCTTTCTTTCTTTCTTTCTTTCTGTCTTTTTATTCTCTCTCTCTCTCTCTCTCTCTCTCTCTCTCTCTCTGCAAGCACGGACACAAATACCAATCCCACACACACATACTACACAGACAGACACACTGCCACTTAGGTTAGACGGGTGTCTCACAACGCAACCAGAAAGTCTTGAATTTTTACTCTCTCCCTCTCTTTGTCTCTCCCCCTCTCTCAGTGCCTGAATAGAAAAAAAAATACATTTTCCTTCCTGCACACATCAGAGCAAATACCGTATAAATCATAAACGATATCAGAGTTATCAGGGGGGGTATTCCAAGTGGGTGGTTTACTGACTAACCCTGATATGTTCACTCAGAGTGAGCCGTAAACCTGCTAATAGACGACTCTTATGGCTTCATTCCCCAAGCAAATCAAAGCCACTGGGCTCTCCTTCTAGAAGGTTTACCACTTGCTCTGAGGGAACATACCCAGGTATGTGAGTAAACCCGCTTTCTGGACCACCGCCCTATACATGTGTCACGGTCTGTAGAGAGCAGTTATTAGTGAAAGTTATTAGTGTGTGTGTGTAGGGTGCCTATCTGTGTTCATCAGAGGACCCTGGGGGCAGTATGTGGCCGAATCCTGTGAGCAGGTTGGTGTAGATGACTTCATGGTGACAAATGCCATCGGGCAAAAAAAAAAAAAGTAATGTCCTTTTCGAAAGAGACAATGTTTGCAAGTCCAGCATCAGTCAGTAACTCTGGAATCAAACTAATATGTGACAAAGTAACCTGCGAGGATCACACAGCACACTGAAAGATGAGCAAAGCTTAATATCATGGGTGTGTTTCTTTTTTTTGGGTGGGGGCGGTGAGGGTCATGACATCACAACTCAATATCCAGGAATCACCTTCACCCCCACACACACACACACACCGACCTCCTGCCCCTTGGCCTCCTGTCTTTGTAGGGTTAACCTCTGTCAACAATCCAACACTTGCTTTTCACTTCTAACTCTTAATGATCTGTTTATCAACTCCTCCTCCCCCCCCCTCCTCCTTTTCCTGAAGAGCGAGGGATGAGAGGGAGAGAGGAAGGAGGAGAAGCAGGGTTGTACTCAGCAGGGGGATTAAACCCAGAAACAAACAGTTCTCTTGAGTATGCCATCTATTAGATCAGTAGAGTTTTTTATGTGTTATTTTTTTTTATTTTTGAAGCAAAAAAAGAACAAAACAAAAGCATAATTATAAAAAAAAAACACTAACAAATTCATAGTCATCCCAGTAGAAATGTGTAGCTTTTATAAGGATGTGAAAATATAAAAACAAGAAAAAAAGACTTTCATGTTATTTTTATTTTGAAGAAGGGGATCTTATTGTGGTTGGGAAAAGCATATTGATGTTAGTGATGATTATGTAAAATGGTTATGACAGAATACTGGATTGTAATATCTAAAAGAGCACTGTGCAAGGTTTTATTTCCTTTCCAAAGTAGTTTTTATTATTATTATTTTTATTTTGACCAAAATTCATTTTTTTATGAGAAAATGAGACACTTTGTGTTCAAGAGTAGAGCCCAAGCAGCGTAATCCCTTGACCTTCCTAATCAGTCGTTCAGTCAATCAATCAGTCTATCGATCAATCAGTCACCTTATTAATCAATCAGGCAGATATCCTTCCGTATATATTTGCATCAAAGTGCTAGTGAGAAGCTATCATGGATTTGGATTTTGTAATATTTTCACATAGTCAGTAACAACCTTTATCCAATAACAACATCTCATGCAACACATCTTAGATACTAGTGTCCTGGCACTTCAAAGTTCAAAGGTCAAAGATTCCCTTTATGTCATTTCAAACATTCCATATGTCATTGGGGACCAGGGGATGAGAATATAAGCTAGCCACCTATGGCACTTATTTAAAGGACTGACAACTTTAGTTATAATAAAAAAAAGATTATAGCAATTATGTACACCATGAAATGTGTGACTTTAATGCGAACAGTAGTAGACACGGATGTAATAGTCTTTCAGTAATCCCCAGTTCATTCTGTGTCAGGATGCCATTACCACAACCAGATTTTTCTGATTGGATGAACTGCAGCTTGACCCCACCTTGTGTGCCAATGATTGACGGCGAGAGGGACCAGTGATTGTTGGCTGATTGTTGGCCTTAATTTTGTACATGTTGCATTGTTGTGTTTTTTTTTAATTAATTTTGTTGTTAATTGTTGTTGTTGTCATTGTTGTTGTTGTTATTGTTGTCGTAGAGCACCTTATTGAGTTGACATGTCCTGATGTGGTGTTCCTTTAAAAAAGAAAGACAAGACAAAACAAAACAAAAAGACTGTAGTCGACGCCACCGTGCCTTCTGTCTAGAGCACTTCCTTTTTGTACGCTCACCAAAAGCACTTAGTCCTCGTGTCTCCTCTTCCTCCTCATCCTCTTCCTCCTTCACCTCCATTTTTCCCTCCACTCTACACTTTTTAAGAGATATATATCCGTTTCCTCTGCTATAGATCTTATTGTTCCCTTTTCATGTAACCTCGTGACCTTGCCTCATTTCTCATGTGCGCACACCAGGGACTGGCACCAGCCACCAGCCACCAGCCAAATGCTGATGCGATCTGAAAGAGGCTGGTAGATTTCTGAAGCAAAATAACGATCTTCTGTTGAGCGTGCTGGTGAATTTTACCATGAATTTGTCAGTGGAAGTGCACATTTTGCAAATGCATTTTGGAAGTAAAAGTGCACATTTTGCAAATTTAATTTCCACCCCTGGTGCGCGCGCGCACACACACACACACACACACACAGAAACACATGCAAATGAACATACACACACTCAGATACAGACATGTATACAGACGTGCACACACTCACGCACACACATATGCACACGCACACACACAAACACATGCAAATGAACATACACACACTCAGATATATACATACACACTCACATGCATGCACACACACACACATGCACGTGTAAACACAAACACACACAAATGCTCACACTTGTACTTAAGTGTCATCAGTCCTCCTTATCTTCATTCTGTCTCTCTTTTCTGCCTCTTTCTTCGTCACTCCCCTCTCCTCTCTTTCTTTGGCACTACTGGAAGGTGATCTGTGGTATTAAGGCCTTTTTTTAGATTTTTTTTTTGTTTGTTTTATTGTTTTATTCTGCAATGCCGATGAGATAGGATCAAGCTCTTCTCCAGATGATGATAATTATTATTATTATTGGATTTTTTTTTTTTTGGTTTTTGTTTTGGTATTGAGCAAAAAAAAAGTGAAATGAAAAAAAAATGTGTTTGTTGAATGTTGTACAGATAGCACTAGACATGTCATGTGTTAAGTGAGAGCCCAAACTCTGCCACTGCCATCTCCTCTCACTCTTCTGCCTCTCCAATCAGCCTCGTCTAGCTCGATCTATCTCCATGTCGCTATTTGAAGCTGCCCTAGTTCTTCTCCTTCAGTGACAGGGTCTTCTGAAAAGCAGGTTCCACGACTTAAGCAGGAATTGAATCTGTTCACAGGCGATTACGGAGTCTGTTGTGTGGGGCCCTACTGTAGGCAAAAAGTCATAGGGGGCCCCACTGTCTTGATAACTGTATTTGCCATTGCTGTAGTTCAGAGTTTGTCAGCCCTGGGGGAAGGGCCTTGATCCGTTGCCTGATTTGCCCTTTATGACAAGTGACACCTCTGAAGCTGTCAAGGCCAGCTGCCAGACTATCTTCTGCTCCTACAGACGTACCTTAAAACAGCATTCCATTCATGCATGTGATGCTATTTAAAAAGAATGAACTGTCAGTAAGCGGGTTTCAAACCAACTTTTTAATGCTGCCCTTGTTAAGAAGGTTGTATTCATTTAAATGTTGTTTCATACTGACACTGTAAACTAGCTAAGATAAGGTTAAAATGATATACATACATACATAAAATGATCATGCAAGAGTCGTTGCACAATTACCCTGTGCAAGCTAATCAGCATCTAAACAGATCAGACATAGTTTGAAAACTACTAATTCAGTGATGGGTCAAGTGGAATAAGTCAATACAAAAAATCCAGTACACCACGGCTTGATCGTAGCCCTCTGGAGTGTTAAGTACGGAAAGTTTTTTTTGTTCATTCTGTAACTTTTATGCTGACTGGGACCAGGCTATGGGAAATCTACTTAACCTCTTAGGCAATTGTGTCTTAACAACAAAAAATCAATGGCTCTATCTGAAACATGCTCTGAATCATTGAACAGTGAAAGCATATACTATATATTGTAGCATGTCAGTTAGATTGATTGATTCACTACATAATGCCCTACAAAGTGAACAAGTGAACATTCTGGATTAACCCTTAATCAATTTAACACACACACACACACACACACACACACACACACATGCACACAAACACACTGGAACACACACACACCTCACAAACACACACACACACACACACACACATCTTACAAACACACACACAGAAACACATAGGCACACACACACACCTCACAAACACCACACACAGACAAACACACACACACATCTCACAAACACACACACAGAAACACATGGGCACACACACACCTCACAAACACACACAGACAAACACACAGACACACACACACACACACACACACACACACACATACCCTGAGAGCGTTACTGAAGGGGTATGCATGCTGGGATAGCTACAGAAGAGCTCTTTTCATGAGCTGGACAGGGCGAGGACAGAGTGGGAGGAGAAGTGGTCTTGTGTTTTAACTCTCACGTAGTTGGCTGCTATTGCAGCACGGGGAAGATGACCTAACATAGTAGTGACTAATATGAAACTGTGGACTGAAGAAGAAAAAAAACATATTAGAAAGGACTCAATAAAACAAATTAAAAAGACAACATTGCGTCGTTGTGTGTTTGTACTGTATGTCACAAGGTTTCAGAAGCTTTTATTTTTCTTTAAAACAGTAACAGTAAGGCAATGGAGGCAATGTACGAGGGGCTGGTCAAAAAGTGCTGCCTTTTGCTTTTTTTGCAAGAAAAAATAAAGAACAAACAAAATGAATCACATTAATGAATGACATTAAAATGAATAGCAACAAAATGAATGACATTACCGTAAAATGTAGCTTTATATCAGATATATCACATCACTACTCCTCAACATAGTCACCACCTTTTCCGATGGAGCAACATTACACCTTTGACTGAGGGCAGGTATCCCAGCTTTCTCAAACTCAGCTGGTCACTCAGAGAGCTGGTTCTTGACAGCGGGTTTCACTTCTTCATTATTTCCATAGTGGTGGGCGAAACAGAGAGTGCCAGAGTAGGTAAAAATGGAGGGTGTGACAGAGCTGTACAATATTAAATGAAGTACGAGGGACTGGTTTACCAGGCTAACAAAGTTGTGCCCATGAATGAGGTGATTTCTTTCTCTTTCCCTCACACAGTGTCAAAAAGCTGACATACATACAGTACAGAGGTAATATAGCTGTTAGCTGTAAGGAGTAGCCTACCACAAAAATCCTCATAGGCCACCGTAGCTTATGGCAAACGTCACTGGACTGTAGTAAGGGTCATAACCTGAGACAGAAAGAAGGAAAGAGAGAAAGGCAAAGATGAGTCAGATGAGTCAGATTATATGGACTCAAAACAAATAGTAGTGAACATCCACGCTACATGTACTCTGCACAACTGCATCAGCAGGGGAAATACTGTTTATCTAAACTACCAGTTGTTATATGTTCAGCTTTTTGAACATTATTTCGTTAAAAACATTGATACTTTACCCCAATAATATCAGATATACAGTATAAAGAAAATATTCAACAGTATACAGCATTTAAATAAATATCAGTTGTGACTAATGTCCAAAACACCCTTCCTCCACGTTGCAGATATAAACATATGTACTAAGTTGAACATGTGTCACCCATGCCACTCTGGTGATAACACCTCATACCACAGGAATACAGAATGAGTGACTGTAGAGACAACAGCATTTTTACATGCACTGTGTTCAAACTAAGTGGTGGTTAGGTTTGGCCCCTGACCTGTAGGTCCAGACACATAAAGTAAAAAGTATTTAAATATTAATAAGAATATTAGGTTAGGTCAAAATGGGCTAACTTAAAGGTGATTCGATTTTGGTGGTGATCTGAGCTGCTCTAGCGGAGGTCTGCGCTCTCTGAGTGCTTTCCTAGTCTGAAATCTTTTCTGGCAAAGCTGTGAGCATCCCACCTTCTCTTCCACTCACCGAAGTAACAGAGGAAGTTGAGTTTTTCCTCGCACGGCCGGTCGCTCCACAGATACTCGCCCGTGCTGGCTGCTGCCCCACAGGGGCTAGAGCCTGGGACCTCGTGGTACCTCGGCAGCCCCCCTTCCCAGCTGCTGTGACTCATCCCCTTCCCGTTCATCCAGTACCAGTCGGTGGAGAGCATCCTCCTGCGCAGGCCCAGCCACACGTGGGCGGTTTGGGCCCCAGGGATGAGCAGGCCTTCCCCGACATTCAGCTGCTCTACTGGGCTATGCAGGCTGAGCAAGTCCCTGTAGGACCTCCGGCAGTAGAGCAGGGCGTCAAACCAGCTCAGGCGCTCACGGACCAGCACCACGGTGCGCCCTCCGAGCGGAAGTGTGAGGGGGGCAGGAGGGGTCACGGCGGGTACAGGGGTAGGGGTGGGGACGACTGGAAGGAAGGGAACAGACTGAGAGTTAGTGTTGTCAGTCTGTCTCAGTCTGTCTGTTCATGTCTCTCTTAGGGCTCATTTTCACCGACTTGACCGTGTACAGCGCGGTGAATAAAGGATTTGACAAGGATTTTAGAACAATGTCAAATATTCTGTTCTTCTTACCGAAGTGCCAAGTTGTACTATTTGTGCAGTTATGCTTTCTAAACAATGTTTAACATAAGGAAATAAAACCAGAGAAACACATATTGTGTTCACTAAAGTGAGAGATAGGAAACATGGCTATGTGCACTTAAAGACATTGGCCAAGTGCATTTAAAGACGGGGCTGGCAGCTGAATTCCCGATCACGCGCTGTATACACAGAGATGTCCGGTGGAAATGCTCATACGCTCAGAATACGGCTACGCGCTGTACACGGCTATGCGCTGTAAACGGCTACGCGCTGTAAACGGCCACGCGCTGTACACGGCTATGCGCTGTACACGGCTACGCGCTGTACACTGTCAAGTCGGTGGAAATAAGCCCTTACACACAAGCAGGCCCGCTGACAGTCTTGGCTGGGTCCGGGACAAGATAATCTGATGCCCCCCACCCCTCCCATAGACCATAATTGAAGGAGGGACCAGTTATGGGCTCCCCCTTTTCTTGGGCCCTGGACAAGAGACCTGTTTGCCCCCACCCCCCCCCCCCCCCCTGTTAGCGGGCCTGCACACGAACACCTAAAAAATACAGGTATATGACATATTTGACCACTTAATTAAACCTTTTAGAAATCAAAATGAAGACATTACATAACAATAATGGTCCTATGTTAAGCCTTGCCAAACATGTTTATTTTTTCATGCTGTAATCTGCGTGCTGTATTTATAATTTTCCACATTTTACAACGGCATTGTCCTGCACAGGACTGAATGTTTATTTTGATTGTCTTTCTGGAGCTATACAGCAGTGTATAATTACCTAGTGGCGAGCCTGTCACTTCAACTTCACACAGGCTGATAGACTTGTTAACTCCAGGCACAAAAATGTTCACGTAGCGGCCCACCATCTCATTGCAGACGTATGTGTGAGACTGGGGAACATTAGTGCTGAGAGACGCACATCTGTAAAGGGAAGGTCATGAAGGAAGGGAGAGAGAGAGAGCAAGAGAGACAGAGAGACAGAGAGAGAGAGACAGACAGAGAGACAGAGACAGAGAGAGTTTGTGTGTGAGTGTATGTGTGAATGTGTGTGTGTGAAAGAGAGAGAGAGAGAGAGAGAGAGAGAGTGAGTATGTGTGTGTGTATGTGTGAGTGTGTGTGTGTGTGTGTGTGTGTGAGAGAGAGAGAGAGAAAGAGAGAGAGAGAGAGTATGTGTGTGTGTCAAATAGCCTGTGATGGTATACTGTTGATATGCTGAACATATTCTACAGCTGAGTATACAGCAGTCCATAGCACAACTGAGCAACAACACAGCAGCTTGTACGGTAAGTTAGACACACTACATTACAGTAACACATGACACACTACATTACAGTAACACATGACACTAGCCTGGTAAACCCGCCCCTCGTACTTCATTTCATTTTGGACCGAGGGTGTGGAACAGAGACCGTCAGAAATGATTTGTTGGAGGTGTGGACTCTGCCTCTGCCTCCACCCAATCGCTAACGCCTGGTCGTCACATATGCAATTAGCCTACCTACGCACTACAATTGAAATGTAGCGCACAAGGTCAACGTCACGGCTAATGAACACACCCTCTGTTCGCTAAATGGATCGGTCTTGCTGGGGCATACTAAATGACCCTCAAGAGATTCCGGTCCAGACCCTCTGTACAAAATGAAATGAAGTACGAGGGGCGGGTTTACCAGGCTAACGCGACACAGTCTTGCCTGGCATTGTTGTTGCCGTTGTTGTCCAAGGAGCTGCCAACGCATATTTGTCCCCCGGTGATGGGGTCTGTCTGGCGGCCTGCTTGGCTGAAGATGGTCACGGTCCTCACCCTGTGCTCCTCCCCCAGGTCCAGTCTCCACCACGGGCTGCTCTCCCAGTCTGTGCCAGCGCAGAGCGCCGGGTCCGTGTTGGCGCGGTTCCCGTCATGGGTGAAGTGGGGGGCCTGAGCCTCTCCCTCTTGGGTGTGGTGAATGGAGGACTGGGTGGCCTCTCCTGACAGTGCCAGGTTATCTGGAGCAGGAGAGAGAGAGAGAGAGAGAGGGAGAGAGAGAGAGAGAGAAAGAGAGAGAGAGAAAGAGAGAGAGAGAGAGAGAGAGAGAGTGTGAGAGAGAAAGAAAGAGAGAGAGAGATAGAGAGAGAGAGAAAGAGAGAGAGAGAGAGGGAGAGAGAGAGAGAGAGAGGGAGAGAAAGAGAGATAAAGAGAGAGACAGAGAGAGAGAGAATGAGAGAGAGACAGACAGAGAGAGAGAGGGAGAGAGAGAGAGAAACAGAGAGAGAAAGAGACAGAGAGAGAGGCAGGGAGAGAGAGAGAGAGAAACAGAGAGAGAAAGAGACAGAGAGAGAGGCAGGGAGAGACAGAGGGAGAGAGGGAGACAGAGAGAGAGAGAGAAGAGAGAGAGACAGAAAGAGAGAGTGTGTGTGTGAGAGAGGCAGAGATAGGGAGTATGTAAAAGCAACAGAGAGAGAATGATAGAGAAGAGAGGGAGAGAGAAAGAGAGAGACAGAGAGAGAGAGAATGAGAGAGAGACAGACAAAGAGAGAGAGAGAGAGGGAGAGAGAAAGAGAGAGAGAGAAACAGAGAGAGAAAGAGAGAGAGACAGAGAGAGAGGCAGGGAGAGAGAGAGAGAAAGACAGAAAGAGAGAGTGTGTGTGAGAGAGAGGCAGAGAGAGGGAGTATGTAAAAGCAACAGAGAGAGAATGATAGAGGAGAGAGGGAGAGAGAACGAGTGACAGTGTGTGTGTGAGAGACATAGAGAGAGTGAGAGAGAAAGGGAGAGAGACAGTGAGAAAGAGAGGATGAGACAGAGAAAGAGAAAGTGATAGAGAGAGAGAAAGAAAAGTTAATATGTTGTAGTACTCTGACTGTGGCACTATGGCAAGACCAGGGCCAGCCATGTTTTTCTAACCATTTCTCCTCGACCTTACCAACTTTGAAAGTAAAATACAACAATGTTAAGAAAATCTGTCTAAAAGACTAAATACGTAGAACGTCGTAGAACGACGTTGTGTAAATTACCAGAGTTCATTCAATAAGTACCAGAATTCATTGTATAAATTCCTGAGACCATTTAATAAATATCAAGCCTGAAGGAATATGGTAAATTTTAGTGTTCAGATTTCTTTTTGTAAACACAGATTATTCAATATAAAACAGAATTCATACAATATATTCTAAAGTACAACAGTAAAACAGTGATAAAGAGCAAGACACCAGTCTGTTTAGTAGTTTTTTTTTAACTTTGTGAAATCAGATAGTAAAATGTTAAAGTGATGAAATTGTAATGGGAACAAAAAAATGAATAAAAGCTTGACAGCAGAGTGTTTTGCTTTTGTGTGTAGCCAGTGTTGTAGGCAGTATGGGCAGTGCTGTCTCTGACTTAGTCAGTTGCATCTCAGCTGTTACCTGCAGGTTTTCCAAACACCTGCACCTCAGCCAGGGCCAACTGCTTTCCATCCCCAGGTATGAAAATTAAGACGAAACGGCCCTCCATCCCATGACAGCTGTAGGTGTAGGTCTCCCCAGGTGGCACCGCAGAAACCACTGCACACCTGTATTCAGAGAGAGAGAGAGAGAGAGAAACAGACATGGAGAGGGGAGAGGGGAGAGAAAGAGAGAGTGAGGGATAGATAGATAGATAGATAGATAGATAGATAGATAGATAGATAGATAGATAGATAGATAGATAGATAGATAGATAGACAGACAGACAGACAGACAGACAGATAGACAGATAGACAGATAGATAGATAGATAGATAGATAGATAGATAGAAAAGATAAGATAAGATAAGATAGATAGATAAAAAATAGAGAGTAAGGGACAATTAAAAAATTAATTAATAAATAACAACAACAATAATAATAATAAAAACAAAATAATAATAAAACAACAATAACAACAACAACAACAACAACAACAACAACAACAACAATAATAATAATAATAATAATAATAATAATAATAATAATAATAATAATAATAACAATAATAACAATAATAACAACAACATACAAAAATAAACAAATGTATAACCTGGGATTGCCACTGTTGGCGCTTCCGATGCGAATCTCAGCCCCGTTGAGCTTCTCAGGGCAGCAGTCTGGCCTGTTGGTGATGCTCACAGCATCTACCAGGTACACCCTCTCCAGGTCCACTCTCCATGTTGGATTGCTAGCCACCTGGCTAAGGGCATATGTGTTTGGGTCGCCGTCTATGGCCAGCTCAGAGGTTTGGCTGGATGTGAGTGTTGTTGGCTTCCCACTTGCTATGTTTTCTGGAAGATAGTCAGAGATGTTTCGTAAGTGGTAAGTCTAAATGATAAAAATAATTATTGTATGTATCTTTATCAGTTGAATAAAATGTACTTGTAGGTGAATTCACCTTTTTCACCACTAACCAGTCTTTTCCCAGGCAGTGTGCCTACAGAAGGGAACGGGAAAAGATGAGTTCATACATGTGCTTTCTCTGTCTCTCTCTATTTCTCTCCATCTCACTCTGTCTCTCTCTATCGCTCTCCATCTCCCTCTCTCTCTCTCTGTCTATTTCTCCCCATCTCTCACTGTCTCTCCCTCTCCATCTCTCTCTGTCTCTCCCTCTCCATCGCTCTCTCTCTCTGTCTCTCTCCATCTCTCTCTCTGTGTCTGTCTGTTTTTCTCTCTGTCTCTCTACCCCCCCATCTCTCTGTCTCTCTCCATCTCTCTCTCTCTCTGTCTGTCTCTGTTTCTCTCTCTATCTGTTTCTCTCTCTGTCTATCTCCCTCTCTCTCTCTCTCTCTCTCTCTCTCTTTGTCTCTCTTTCTCTCTCTCTCTTTTACACACACACACACACACACACACACACACACACACACACACACACACACACACACACACACACACACACACACACACACACAAAGCCATCTGTACTGTATGGCAACTAAATAAAATAGCATTTACATTTGTTAGGGATTGCTTGTGGTCACCTTGACTGTGTATTTGCATCCTGCCAAGACACATCTAGCACATACAAAGCTACATATTCAAATTTAGCCTTTCTACTCAAATTAACTTCTTGCCACACAAATGTATTTGTTTTTTTAAGGGTCACCTTGAAACTGTCTGTGCATCTTATGACAACACAAAAGCCACATATAAAATTATCTACTCAAATAAATGTTTTCTTACATTCTTGATATGTTGGCAATTCCTGATTTTACAGAACAACTTTCAGTTCTCACTGTTTCCTAATGAGTCTGAAAGAAAAGAAATTGATGTAACCTGCAGTACACTGTCTAATGGATGTTTGTAATTTGAGACTGCTATGTCTAATTTGGTGTCACATGTTTCATTTTAGCATGTACTGCTGTTATCTAGGATAGTTTTGTTAAGTTTGTTAGCATATAATGTGTATTTCTGTCATCTGTTTGAGCCCTCAATTGACCCCCCCCACACACACACACGCACGCATGCATGCACGCACGCACGCACGCACGCACGCACGCACGCACGCACGCACGCACGCACAACCTATTTAACTCAAAAGTACATAACACATACTATTGCATTTTATAACATAAAATGTACTCACCTATGATGAGCAGGTAAAGCAGGAAAGTGCCCATCAGTCTCTGCTAATAGACATACAATACACACGTTGGACAAGCATTAGAATCCATGGGTGTGAAATGGGTTCAGAGATGAACAACTCTTTGTTTTCTTTTTTTTTTTGTAGTACGTTAGATACAGAGTTACCCAAAATAATGCTTTAAAATTATGTTTTTATATTTTTCTTACCATTGTAGCTGTGTCCTCATAAACCAATGTTCCCCTCAGATTCTGTTTTGTGTGTGATGAGATGGTTGATGGGGAAGATGAGATGTTGTGGTCAGGTGAGCAGGTGGTGTTCAAGTGTCTATCTCTTTTGCTTCCTGTAAGTGAAATGGTGCCTTGCCCTCCTCTTGCCACTCTTGTCTTGCCCAACTCTAGTAGACCTGTCAATCTTCCTGTCAATCTTCCTGCCAGCGCTTCCGCCTTTTAGTTGCACGCTTACAGAGGATGTGAGGGGTGGCTAACTTTTCAATTTGCCTACTAAAATCTATTATGGCACATTTCAGTATTTTGCATGTAAAGTCTCATCTCCTAATTGTTTACCAACTTTGTATACAATGGCTGTCAAGCATTACAACAATCTTTCCTGAACACAAATTCATTTATGTATTTATTTATGTGTTTGTTTAGTGTTTTATGTATTGATTTATCAGAAAATGATGTGTTGAGAAGAATGCATTCCCATAAAATATACACGTAAACATCACAAAATAAACACATGAACATAACACACAGTGAGACAGCACAGAGAGACCCTTATAAGCTGCATCCACTATACAGTAAATTGGGGAAAGTCCATTTGCGATGAATATACAGAAATGTATTTATATAATTAAAAGACTTTATTAACAGTTCATCTCCAATTGGATTGTTTTGGCTTGATTTGTTTTTACTTCAAATAATATTTAAATTCAGTTTGATTGACTTCGAAATTATTAATACAACTTAATTTTTGCATATTTATGAAAATGGACTGAAAGGGGTTTGCATCTGAACTCAATGTTCAAATGTTGTTCCTTTTGTACATGCATTGAAATGGGATAGTGTCTGCTGTAAATCACACAATAACAGGTTCCTGTCTGTGGATAGTTAGAGTAACATCTGAGTTCAGGTGTAGCAATAGTGGCCTGTGCAAGGGAAAACATAAATTTGTATGTAAAAATCATCATCATCATAAACAACAGCAGCACCAGTGATAATAATAGACGAGCATAATATGTAATATTATAAACAGACCCTTATCTCACATACCGTATTTGCCATTGAAGTTATAGCGTGTGGTTTTGTGCCACCTAGTGGTGAGGTTGCAGACTGACAGCCACACTGTCATGATTAAGCCTAGGCCTGCGGCCAACTGTCAAAGTCAAAGTCAAAAGTCAAAGTGTACTTTATTGTCAATTCACTATGTAACAGGAATTACACAGAGAACTGAAATTGCGTTTCACCGGACACCACGCACACACACAGACACACCCACACACACACATGAAGTGTGCACAGACATCCACAATAAATAGACATGAGACATTCAGATAAACATATACGCTTCCAACAAGAAGGAAAGTTCGAGGTAGCTCTTCTTGGTAGCTGGTGTAGGTGAAAAAGGAAAAAGTGAAATGTGCAATATGTAATGTGCAATAAGTGAAGGTGCAGTTGGTAAAGTGCAAGTGTAAAAGCAGCATGGACATCAGTGTGTGGATGTCAGTAACATGTTCATGGAATCTTCTTCATTGTGTTGAGTAGCCTGATGGCCTGTGGGAAGAAGCTGTTTCTTAATCTATTTGTGTGGCACCGCATGCTGCGGTAGCGCTTTCCAGATGGTAAAAGGGCAGTTTGTGTGCTGGGTGAGTGGTGTCCTTAATGATATTGGTGGCTCTCTTGGAACAGTGTGATGTGTATAGGTCCTGAATGGTTGGTTGGGGTGATCTGGTGATCTTTTCTGCAGTCCTCACCACCCTCTGTAGAGCCTTCTTGTCCGCAGCTGAGCAGCTGCCGTGCCAGACAGAGAGGCTGCTGGTAAGGATGCTCTCAATAGCACCCCTGTAGAAGGTGGTGAGTGTAGAAGTGGGGAGGTCAGCTCTCCTCATCCTGCGCAGGAAGTGAAGGCGTGTCTGTGCTTTCTTGACCAGGGAGGTGGTGTTGGTGGTCCATGTGAGGTCGTCTGTGATGTGCACCCCCAGAAACTTTGTGCTTTTCACAGACTCCACGGCACTGCCATTGATTGTGAGTGGGGTGTGTGTCGGGTGTTGTTTCCTGAAGTCCACAGTTATTTCTTTAAGTTGTAGGTTGTTTCTGTCACACCAGTTGATGAGTTGATGTACCTCCTCTCTGTATGCTGAGTCATCATCGTCACTGATGAGGCCCACCACTGTTGTGTCATCGGTGAACTTGATGATGTGGTTCGATGTGAATCTGGCACAGCAGTCGTGGGTCATCAGTGTGAAGAGCAATGGAGACAGCACACAGCCCTGGGGGACCACAGTGTTTATGATGGTGGTCTCTGAGGAGTTTTTGCCGACTCTTACTGTCTGTGGTCTGTTTGTGAAAAAGTCCAATAGCCAGTTGCACAGTGAAGTGCTGATGCCGACTGCACTCAGTTTGTTCACCAGGTGTTGTGGGATGACCGTGTTGAAAGCGGAGCTGAAGTCAATGAACAGCATCCATACGTGACTGTTTTTGTTTTCCAGATGAGCCAGGCATAGGTGGAGTGCTGTTGCTATAGCATCATCAGTGGAGCGCTTGGGGCGATAGGCAAACTGGTATGGGTCCAGAGTAGTGGGAAGGCTGGCTGTTATGTGAGCTTTGACCAACCTTTCAAAGCACTTCATCATTATTGGAGTGAGAGCTATGGGTCTGTAGTCGTTTAGTGATGTAGCTGGGGATTTTTTTGGTAGTGGTACGATGGTGGTAGCTTTGAAGCTTTCTGGTATGCTGGCTTGGCTCAGAGAGATGTTGAAAATATTTGTGAGGACATCCGTGAGTCAGTCTGCACAGTCTCTGAGCACACGACCGGGTATGTTGTCTGGACCTGCAGCTTTTCTGGGGTTCACCTTGAGTAGGGTCCTCCGCACGTCCACTGGGTCCAGTTGGAGTGGTGTGTTGTCTGGGTCAGTAGGGGCTTTTGTTGGGGTGGTGGACATGCTGGTTTGTGGTGGCTGCTTCCTTGAAAACAGACCAGTCTGTACAGTCTGAGGACTGAGGACAAAGCTACTTGCAAATTGTCCTCCTCAACTACTGCATGTAATGTTCCTGTAAATGGTCGAGATAAGGTTACTGTGGACAGCCTAGATGTTTTAAAATGTTATTTTGTCATTTACTCTTGTAACTATAGATCAACTCTTCTTTATAAGGCAATGGAGGCACACAACACAGGAGGAAGAGCAGAACTGTGTCCATTTTAGAAAACTATATCAACATGGTGCAACAAGGTTCCTAATATAATAATAATAATAATAACAATAATAATAATAATAATAATAATAATAATAATCTTTACGTTTATAGCACAATTCACAGAAGATGCAGCTCAAAGTGCTTCACAGTTTGGCAAGAAAAACACAAGACAACATTTCTTGCAGTCCAGTGGCGCCAGAGAGGAAGAACACAATAACGCAATGACGTAATGACGTACTGACCCAGTGACACAATGCCCCATTGAGGCGGGCTTTTGCATGACACAATAATGCGATAGATTCATTCCTAGATTCATGATTCTCTGTAGATATAAGGAACTCACGTTAGGTGTTCAAAAATGTATCCAATCACTGCTGGGGGCATTTATACACACATGGGAACACGTTAAATATGAACACATGGGAATACATGTTAAATATTCTAAGGGATACCCTAAACCTTTACATACTGTATCTAACCCAACACACACACACACACGTTTCCATAATGAATGAGATGCCACCCATATAAAAGGGAGTCAATATTACCTAATTATGCTGCTGCCCTCTACAGGAAGGGTCAGATCACAGATCAGACTCTACCTGCTGAGGACACTGAAGTCTGGGGTGCGAGGGGCTCTCCATAAGACTGTGGTATCTTTTTTGGTGGGGTCTGCTGGGCCAGTGGCATCTCAACAGCAGACAGGAAGAGGCCCTTGGCTCAGTAGAGGTGGAGGAAAATCATACACACTACTACTACTACTGCTGCTACTACTAATACTACTACTACTACTACTACTACTACTACTACTACTACTACTACTACTACTATCAATAATAATAATAATAATAATAATAATAATAATAATAATAATAATAACAATAACAATAACAATAACAATAACAATAATAATAATAATAAAATCTGCATTTGCATAATACATTTCATACAAAGGAATCCATAGAACACGAGTCTATACATGTATGCAAATGTTTTAATTAGTTCTCTGTATTGGATTTATATATCAAATGGATGTCTTCTTAGTTGTTTTTTAAATGTTTTGGTTGATTTTGTTTGTTTTTTACTTGAAACTATTTGTTCTGTTCAGAGGGTTAAATAAAGGTTATAATAAAATAATATAATAATAATGTAGTTCAATGTGCTTCACAGTTTGGCAGAGGAACCAAGGACAGCGACACACAAGCCAAGCTTTCTTATAGTCAGTAGCGCCACAGAAATCAGTCAGGGTACTGTGAAGAGCTCCACTAGTGATGGACTACAGTAAGAAATATTTTATCTTATCTTATAAGACCCATGATGGAGGTAATTGAAGCTGCCCACCATGTTGAAATAGTAAATTGAATTGAAATGCAAAATGTTGCAGACTTTGGCCTTGTGTCACATTAGTTTCTTTATGTTCTAAAAACATTATAATCGGAACAAAGAGCAAACTCATAAAATCCATGTTTTAAAATGGTTATTATCAGGGATGTTAATGATTGCATGATTCACTTGATTCACACGAACGTTTGTACCATTTGTGCCATACTGACTAGTTTATCTGCACGAAGGCAGTAAAATAATACCCTACATTATCCTGTTATACCCTTATTCTGACACTAGGGGGAGCTGGCAATGGGTTAATATAAGGAGATAAAGGTTGGGGTAGTGGCAGTGGAGGAAGTTCATACTGAAATCTTCCCTCTCCCTGAACTAATGCTAAATAATATAGTTTTATATGAACATTTGTTCAAATGTTGACAATTTGTTATTTTGTAGTTATACAACAAAAAAAAGAAAGAAAAAAGAACAAATAACTCAGGCTTACAAATTTCCCACTACTGTACCAGCGTCTACTTGTCCTGATGACTTTGCTGATGACTTTGTTTCACACTTTTACGTGCCTTGTATGGGGAAGGGACAATACCTGCTGTTTTGACTCCTGTAGGCTGCTTCCTATAGTTATTGCTGAAACATGTACAGGTATGTGCAAGTACAACAGGAAAACCTTGACCTTACAATGGCTGCATGGCGTAAAAGTCATGAGGAAAGTCTGTGTGTACTACACTGGAGGTACCACAGGACTGATTGACAATGGTGATGGTAGGTCTTGTTGCTTGATATGACATATTTCTGCAGAGGTATCCAGCTGACGATTATCAATGCAAAACATTTTATTTAAATCACAGTGTTCAGTAAATCAGTACATCTCATTTTAACTGTGCTGCTCCGCTCTAGGATATTCAGTCCTTCCCTTGTGACAGTCATGGAGTGAACAATGGGGTTCAATGTATTGCGTTCGATGATGCAGGGTGTATTTCTGCTTTAAATTAACTTTTTGTTACACTATGGACAGTCATGATATTGTTTTGCTGATGTGGACTGGTATTTAGATATGTGAATTCAATGTTTGAGCCTCGGTATGTTGAATATAAGCCTGAGCTTACTTTATTTATTTTATGGATGCATCATAAATGCAGGTCAATGTTTGAAAGTGTGCACTTTTCAAGTCTACAAGTGAACTAGAAAAACACTTTGTGCTGATTTGTTTGTGTAGCGTTATCCTTACCTGTCTGTGCACCTGGCTTGTGGGATTATGTGGAGCAAAGCTGGGTACTGTACCCCCGGTACCCCCTGTAATTCGAACTGTGTGTGTCTGTGTGTGTGTGTGTGTGTGTGTGTGTGTGTGTGTGTGTGTGTGTGTGTGTGTGTGTGTATGTGACTCTGTGTGTGTGTGTGTGTGTGTGTATGTGTGTGCGTGTGTGTGTGTGCGTGTGTGTGTGTGTGTGCACATAGAGTGGCACGTTTGAGTCCTGTCTAATGCACAATGCGGGTTACACTTGATACGGGGCAGTGGAGGCCTGGAGGTGAAGGTATTGGAGTTGTGACCACAGGTTTAAATCCACCAACTGCCAGTAGCACCCCTGAGGTACCCTGAGCATGGTACTGTCCCCACACACTGCTCCCTGGGAATAATTGTCATGGATAAAAGGATATTATTTTAGTTAGTTAGTTTAGTTAGTGTAGTTATCTGTTACATGCATAGACATACTGGGTAGTAGGACATTCAGTGAAACTGATGGCTGCCCCCTGAACAAGTGTGTGATGGGATAAATGCAGAGTCGATTTTGTTCTGTCCACTGTGTGCTGTGCTGGGTGATCACAATGACACTAAGGGCAGTTTGTTTGTGTTTATATACATAAATACATATTGTACTTCCTGTTAAATACTATTACAGTTTTTCTCAGTTGTTTACACATAATTCCTTGTACTTCAGACACAATGATCACAACATGTAACTTATGCACCAACCCCATTAACCGATTCTGCTAAACTACGAACACAATTCCTGCTTTGCACTGAAATTGCAGTTCTAAAACACACTTTTTTCAAAACACTATAGACAATTCTCTGCGTTTGGCACAATTGTCATGACAGAAATCTCTTGTTTTCACAAGGAACACACAGTGATTTAAAATTCTAAAGTCAATTGCCCTATTATGTACACTGACTCATCACATTGGCAAACACCTGTCACACAGCTTTACAATTAGCTATCAGAGCTTTGTAAGAGGCAGAGCCACAGCTAGAGGAGTGAGAGTAAGAGGAACAGGAAGGGGAGGACACGGACGAGGACGAGAAAGGACTGTAATCTCTGATGAGATCAGAGCCATTTTGGTTGACCATTTGGTCAACGAAATTATTTTACAGTATTGTTTAGTTGTTTATGTATCTCTCTCCATATTCTACAATCCTCAACACAATTGAGGATTTTTTTTTGACTGGAGATGAAAGTGTATGACCAAAATCCACAAATGCGTGTTCCCTTTCTCTAAGCTATGGAAGACCATGTGGAAATATAGCAATTGATGCTTTTCATGGATGGATTTGCTGCTAGGCCAGGAAAAACATTGCATGTGATGTGGATGAGGTGCTGTGGCCACACAAAAACAGAAGAAAGGATGCAGCGTAATTTGTTTTTGTAACTGTATAGGCTACAGTAAATTCTTCTGTTCTATTGTATGTAGACCACTGTAGGTGCAGCTTTGTGTTGATTGTGATGCACAGTGTGTACACTGTTTTTGTGGGAAAAATAAAAAATATTTGTAACAATGTATATGTGCGTTCTGAGTATAAAAACAAT
Source organism: Coilia nasus (assembly GCA_027475355.1). Taxonomy (NCBI): domain Eukaryota; kingdom Metazoa; phylum Chordata; class Actinopteri; order Clupeiformes; family Engraulidae; genus Coilia; species Coilia nasus. The sequence continues at coordinate 10,979,649 of CM050200.1, read as the reverse complement.
ATTCTAAAATATAGCACACTTATGTATTTACTGTCTGTAGCAAGTGTAACACTGAACAAAAAAAGGCCTAAATCATTATGATGAATGCAGAAGAAGTGTTTTCCATTTATCATAGTGTTTTATATTAAGCACATCAGGGTTCAACTGGTTGTTATTTTGTCTATTCATATGATGGTTTGTGTTTGTCATTTGACAACAAAATAGCATTTTGAGAAGAAATAACATTGTTTTGAATGCAAAGTTTCATTTTGCAGGAGAAGTGAGTGGTTTTGCCCATTGTGTGTGTGTTTTTTTGACTTGTGTGTAGAGTTCTGAGAGTATGAGGCATGCTTTCAGGAAATGTGTTTAAACAATTAAGAAAAACTGTAATGTTATTCAGCGTCATGTTCACAGTTAAACCCCTGATACTAAGTACCCTATGCTATGGGCAGGAATCTATAGTGCTCCATCTGACTGGCCAAATATTTTGATAAGGATATTACAAAAGAAATGTTTGATTTGTTGCAGTTAAACCATGACTGCAGCAAATAATAAAAACATATCATTGCATTATATTGTTTACCTGATATATTTTGGACAATTTTTTTTATGATCACAAAAGTGAGAGGCAGGACCACAACAGTGCTGTCAAAACAAAAGTAGAAATTATGTTCAGTTTGTGCAGTGAGACTGGTTTGAAAATATAAAAAAGAGGTTAAAGTCTGACACTAGCTATGTGATGGGAAATGTACATTTTCATGACAGAGGATTGGCATTTAAAGCACCACATATGCTCAGTTAACACTCAGTTAGAATTTACAGCACTACCTATCAGTTGTACATGTCAGACAGACTTTACTGACATGACGGTAAAATGCCGCGCCTTTAGCGTCAAACACGGAAGATCTGTGCCTATATTTTGTATATAGTATGTCTATGTTCCGCAGAGCGCATTGTGCGCCGGATGTGTCCTTCTTGAGTGCACAGTTGACTCTCTCACGCAAAGCGAGACTTCGTGGAACCGTTGCCAAACTGTAAAAAAGACATTTTACTGTAATGTGAGTCTATGTAGGCAATATACTCGTTTTTGAAGTCAGTGTCAAGTTTTTTGTGTCTTTTTCGGCACTTCCTCAGAAGTTTCATCATTGGAGGTGCCTTTTGTCCTACGTTTACAAATGTGGTACGCGTTTCTGTGACCTCGAATTGTGACGGGTGAGTAATTATTTTGATTGTAAAGCAAAACATTGATTTTTTGATGATTGATGCGATACAATTATTGTTTTCTCTGATCTTGTCAAAGTGTTCAAAACTCCACTTTCACTTTCATTTTTATTCGCGCCCATATGCCTATGTGTTTGTTTCTGTCAGAAAATGTAGAATAATTACTTTGCTTAAGGTACGTGGAAATACAGTAATAGTCTTATTCATGCACAGACATTCCAACATGTACTTTAGCCTACATCTCCGCTGCAATGACTTTTAGTCACGCGTGATGTCGGTCGTGACATCCAACGTTCAGTCACCTTTTTTCTTATGCCTCTGACATGCTTCAAGTGGATATTACCGTTTTATACTGTATACGTCATGACTCACGCACTGGACGTCGTAACACGCCATCACTTAAAATTTACATTAAACTGAAAACACATCTGAAAGAATTATGTGTAGAACGGAAGGCAAGGCAAGGTCATTTGAATAGCGCTTTTCATACACGGTTCAGTGTGCTTGAGAAAAATAAAAGCAAAGAACAATATGTGACCGCATTAACGGTAGATAAAAGAAGATTAAAGATAAATCATTAGCTGAAAGCTTCTGAAAACAGTTTGGCCCTAAGTCTACATTTGAAACTACCAACAGTAGGAGCATTTTTATGTCTTTTGGATTAGAAAGCTACAGTACTTTGCCACATTTGGTCTGACAGCAGGTTTTAACAACAGCCTTTCTGCTAGTGACCTAGTTGGTACATATAGCTGAACTATATCTGATAGGTAATTGGATTCCACCCCCATGTAATGCTTTAAACAGAGAACAAGGTAACATATACCACTTTTAAATGTGATGATTTTACAATAGGACAGTTATATAAACACTAACATGTTATGGTGACTACCCATGGGAAATGAACAGTTTTTAGTGTTCGCAAATAGACTAAAAATAGATGTTTTTGGTAGACATAAGCCATGAATGACACATAAGACGTTTGTGAAGATTTATCACAGTTTTTAATGTAAAGCTGCAGTTTGCCTGAAAACTGTGGAATTACAGTATTACTAAAGTTTGCAATTACAACAAGCCTATCGCTGAAGATACCACTAGTCTTACCAGCATGCACAAGAATGCTAGCAACAGATCTCATAGCAGCTTTAGACTACATCAATGTACATGTCCAATGCCCATGCACAGTGTTTCATGTACATTGCACATATTAAAGAAAAGGCCAGGAGACACAGGATTAAACACTTAACACTTGAAAAAAATAGTTTAAAGCTGAGTTCATACAGAAAAAAAAGAATATTTATATTCATAGTTCTCTGTTTTGGTTGAGAACTAGTTCACATTTGACTGTTTCATTTAAAAAAGCATGCAGAAAAGTGAGGGAGTATTTCTACGCTCATCTTTAAAAAAAAAAAAAAAAAAAAAAAAAAAAACTCTTCATAATCAGCTGCCCATCACTACTATCTGCAATTGTTGTCAACTAACTAAGGCAGTAATCCTGCATTTCCCAGACTTTGGACGAAAATCTCTCAATCCGCACTAGTTTAAGGTTTGTAGTTATAAATATGTTAAGTTCAGTTCATAGAAAAATGAACTTGTTCATTTTACTAGCTCTTTTATACTATTCCATGCACTACACTGTGGCCTAACAGGAAGCACATTGTAGCATGAGCTAGCATAGCATTATAACTTTGAAAGTTTGTCAAAAAACATTACTTTCTTAAAGTAAAATGTTAGGTTTAAAATTCACAAACATATTTGTAATCCATGGAAAAATTTCTAATGTATAGTACAACACTTCCCAAAGTAGGGGTAAAATATACAGTAAGTTGACGGATGAATTGAAACAAATAGAAACATAATAATGAAATAAATAAATAAGCCAAACATCAAGGTCAATGCACAAAATAATGGTTTTTGAGGTAGTTAGCTCAACTTTGCCCAATATCATTAGCACATAAATCTCCATGCTGAGAAAATGTTTAATAGAGTGGTACAGATGCAAGATTATGTTGCGTTTGTGACCTTGTCACTTATCCTTATCTAAACTGTAACAATGCCCAACATGAACATACTATAACCTCCTTGACCTTCCCATGACCTTCATGGGGCTCTGGTCTGTTCCACATCCTTCTTCCAGCTTGTGCAATCTACTGCCCTTGCAATAAGCTTAACTATGCAGCTCAGAAGACATACTGTAGTTGTACTTGACTATGTACTGGCTGATGTTTGGACCTGTCTGTGCCTACTGGGAGGGTTTTGCCAATCCTACATAACCCACACTCACATTTTTTTGTAGACTGTTTACGCCATGTCAAAGTTAAAGATTCAAGATTCAGGGTTCTTTTTTGTAAACGTTTTGCTATTTTGTACAGGACACACTGAAAAATCACAATGGCATTTCTGTACTGACAAAACAGGCATTACACAAATCTACACACTAACAGACAAAGTTTAATACAGACAATACAGTAAACATACAGGCAGTACATAGACAGACAGTGAGACAACAGATAATAAAGTAGGTAGTGCAAAAGAGACAAAAACGTGTCACAGTGCAGTTGTAAACAGATCAAGTAAACACAGGTTTATATTAATAGTGGTAGATTTACTGTTAGCCATTGCTAGTGTGAGCACTAATCATACTGATGAGGGTGTGATGTCTTTTTCTCTGTCAGGTGTCATGATGCTGAAGATGAGTTGAGCATGTAAGCTGTGCCTACAACATGGCCTGCACAAAACAATCAGCTGTGGACTATGTCCGAAATACCAGGGTACTGCTGATCCAGCACCTCAAGAATCAGTTCCTTATTGCTGACAAGCTTGAAGAGTTAGGGGTATTCAACTTCGAAAATGTCAGAGCTGTTACATCAGAAAAGAATCCCTCAGAGCAGACTAGAAACATTATAGACTTTGTCACCAATAAGGGTGAAGAAGCAAGCTATGCATTCCTCAGGATTCTCGATAGTGAAAGGGCCAGGACTTTACCAAAGGATGTCAAACCTGACTTACATCAGTGGATCAGCTGTTTCTCCTTCAGACAGGAGCCAGAAATGGAGCCCACAGGTGAGAGCATTAGACCAAATGTTATATAACAAAGATTAATTCTATGCACATTAAAGTCTTTTTAACTTGTTTTTGACATTTATCCTCAGGCTCTAGACCTTGTCAACGATACCAAAACCAACTCCAAGAGAAAGCCCAGGCAATACTCAAAAGTCACTCAAAACAAACCAAATCTCTTATTGCAGAATATGAAACACTTTTTTATGCACCACTTGTGCTTGACACAGATGAGCAGAGGTGCCCAGTGATGACTAAAATTAAACAGAAAAGCAAAAAGTACAAGATATCTCGCACTAAAAAGCTGCGTGCCTACATTCCTTTGAAAGAACCTCAGAAATCTCCTGAAGATCTGCTGAAAAATGGCCAAGATATTTTGCTTGTTGGCAAACCAGGAATTGGAAAGACAGCCATCACCCTGGAAATGATGAACCTCTGGACTAATATGGAAAACAGAAGACTGAACTATCTGTTCTACTTTGATGAGACAACACTTCCTGACATGTCGAAATCGATGAGTTTAGAATCTCTGTTGTTTGATGCATATGTTGAACCACATTTACACAAAGAAGAGGTCCTGCAGGACATCAAGGAAAACTCTGAACATGTTGCCATATTATTTGATGGTGTAAAAGATGTTCCGTACAACTCAGTCTTGTGGAAAATACTGAACAAAGAACTTCTTCCAGAAGCCAAGGTTGTTTTAACCTGTCGACCAGAGCACGAGGAGATCCTTCCAGAGTGGAGAGTTTGCCGAGTGTGTGTGCAGGGGTTCAGTGAGGAATCACTCCAGAATTACTTGTCTCACATACTTGGAGATAAACCTGATGCTGTGAGATTAATTATGGGAAACCAAGAGCTGCGTAGCCTTTGTCATGTCCCCGTTCATGCATTTATGGTTGCTGCCTGCATGCTGTTTCAAAAAAGTGCTGAAGCTTCTAACCTGTGTACAGCAACAAATATCTACCTCCACATCTTTCGCCATTTACTGATGAAATGTGAACAACGTTTAAGGCTGACACAACTGAACCACTTTATTCAGCGCAATAAAGAAAAGATATTGCATTTGTGCAAACTTAGTTTCCTTGCGATCAAAAAGAGGTCCATACTCCTACAGGACTGTGAAGACAACAAGATTGAGCATAATTTTCTGAATCAACTTACTTTCAGGGATAGTGCAACTTCGGCAGAAACACACTGTAGTTTCCTCCACAACACAATGCAAGAGTTTTTTGCAGCTCTTTGGCTGCTTGCTAATCCAGGAGATATTGACGGCGTTTTGCATGACTGTAAAACAGAAGAGGGGAAACACATGAGGCATGTGATTCCTTTTCTGAGTGGCCTGCTCTCAGACAAAAATGTCTCATTAGTGAAGTGTCTGGTACCAGAAGAGCGCATCAAAGCGACATCCTGTTCATTTCATGAGAAACTTTTTAGTGCATTTCTCCAACCCTCAGCAGACCTCAACCTTGGACATGAGGTTACCCCAGAAGACAGCTATGAAGACTTTCTCTTTCTCTGTCAGTGTCTTTTTGAAATGCAGTCACATCAGCAATGCTCTGTGTTCCTCAGCAAGATTGGGAGCTGTTTTGATTTGGGGGATGGATGTCTTGACCCTTATCAGTGCTGTGCAGTGTCTTATGTCATCAAACAATCAAAAGACAGAAAGGTTGTTTTAGACTTGGAGAACTGTGATGTTTCTGAAGAAATACTCAGGCTCATTCTTGGCTGCCATCAGCACATCAGGTAAGTAATGCTGTCTGATTAATCAAAATCAAAAACACACACACACACACAATATTGCCCAAACAATGTGTTGTTTACAGATTTATGATTAACATGAACTTTATTCTGCAGTGTTGATTCTTGCATTTTACAAACACTCTGGACAGCAGCTTTGGACTTTGGAAATCCAAAGTGTTTTACTGATCTGCTGAATGTGTTTGGGCAAGAGCTGCATCTACCAGTGTGGAATCCATCAGTATTTGAGAGAGCAGGACGAGTGATATGCCAGAGTCCAGAGAGAATTGACTTGGTACTGCACTGGGACCCAGCTGGACAACTCCAGATTGAGGCTGTATACAATCTTGTTATCAGTGTTCTTCAACACCTTAAATCTGCACGGTAGGTAAAAATAGATTACATTTGCTATAGTCAGCATTTTGTTTACAAAGAACACAAAGTACTTGTGCATGTAGGAAGAGCACCTTAGGGAGAAACTATAGCTATTACACCAACCCCTACACTATCTATAATCAAGTAAATAGTTCAGGCTGTTAGTCCCTACTCCCAGGTGTAACACGCACAACTGGCCGCTGACTACAGCTATTCACGCAACCTCATGTGAGCTGTACAGGACAGAGCAGCTGAGGGGGTGGCCAACTGGAGCCGTACAGACAGATGCTCAACAAGGGTTAACCTGAACCAGCCGGCTACCGTTACAGTGACTGGGGCTGCTGGGGCCGTTTACATGATCCACTCAGCAGCACCTACCTATCGCTTTCCCCCATGGCTTTCACCATGCCACCAACATGCATCTCATCCAGGACCACTGGCAAGCCTTTGCAGCTTCCTCCAACATTTCCTTAACAATTAAAATAACTAGATAAATACATAAAAATACAAGACACTTGCATATGTGGGGAGAGCACCCATTGTACCACACTTCAGGCTTTCCTAACTACAGCCATTACACTTATCCATACACTATGTGGGACACATCCTCAGCAGTGTACCTCAGGATCAACGGGTGTTTCGGGCCTTTATTCACTGTACACCCTCCCCTGAGGCGGCCCCACTAAAGGTGATCAATCCTTTAGTGTGTGTCCACAGTTCAGCTACCTGCTACCCAAATTTCCAAAATGTACTTCCTCAATTCACTTACAACCAAAGTTTACTTCCAAAATGTACTACCTACTGTTCATTACCACCTGTTTGCACGACTTCTAAAGTTTTACTTACAAAATTAACTACCACCACAATTTACTTCCAAAATGACCTGCTTACTTACTAATTAGGACTTATTATCGAATATTTGCACTTTACCACCATTTTACCACAAATACTATCACTTTGCAGTCACTAACGCATATGCCATTACACAAACAACCCTGCCAATGCTAGTTCTAAAGACGATTCTACCCACTTACTTAACATTAAGTGTATACACCTCTTGAATCTAATGGTGACTAATGCTCAGTTATAGTAATACAGTAATAATCACATATTGATCCTTTTACGGGTGACTGTTATATAATAATAAACTGGCTGTTGCCACTTACCAGTAGGAGAGAACCTCAGAGAACTGACCCGTATCTCTTGCTTAAAGTGGCGAGAGGTCCCGATTCTACCCGCTGACTTAACATTAAATGTATACACCTCTTGAATCTAATGGTGTCTAATGCTCAGCTATCCCGTGTTCCATACACCGCAAAACCCCGGGAAACTTGGCCACTCTGTATCCCAATACACCGCACAATCCCAGAGAGCCTGATTCTAAGCTGCCCATGTGTGTAATGGCTGCCATTTATAACCTAACCTCTTCTTCTGTGTTTCTATTGACCCACTAAACGCACTACTGCCATCTGCTGGTCTGGGGTGCCCATCCTTCTCTGCACAAACAGCCCTAGGTTGCACTAATCTCCACCACCTTACTAATGTCCTGTGCTGAACCAGTACCCACGCTAACCACTCCCAGCCTCCACTGCCACATTAATAAAATAAAGTAATAATAATCCCAGCCTCCACTGTCACATTAATAAAATAAAATAATAATACTAATAATAATACTACTAATAATAATAATGACGCAATCACGCAATGCCCCGTTGCATGCGGGCTCTTGCGTGATGCAACAACGCAGTATCACTATACACTATAATGACGTAATGACGCTTCACCGCCCCATTCGAACCTGGCAACCCTACTGCTTACCCCAGGCAGAGACCGCCCTTCTCATCCAGATCCAATTACTTGTTTAATATGTTTTCATTCACCCTGGTGTACTCTTAAGTGGTTTGTGTACACATAATTTAGTAGTGAAAGTGAAATGAGGAGTTTCATACAATGTCTGCCCTACATTTCACAGCTCCATTAAAGGCCTAGCGAAATGAAAAAATGCCTCCTAAGTAAACTTCATATATCGATGTATATCGACATTTTTGTGTTGACTGACGATATGATGCCACCTTTGACACAGTAAACAGCGAGAAAACTGGCAAAGAACAGCGCTTAATGCAAACCACTTTTGATCCAACCGGAAGTAGCAGACGATAAGGCAGTGACGTCACGAGTTGGACACAGATTGTGTTTACATTATGGCTGACCGTACAGTTGACGACGAAGAGAGCGCAGAATTTAGCGATTATTCATCCTCATCCGGCATTTCTGATCCGTTTATTGACGAAGAAGACACAGAAAGGGAAGAGGAACAAACTGAGCAGAGTGAAGAGACTTTACATGGGATAGAACCTTACAGATTCGAGCCTGAAGTTACCTTGTCTAGCCTAGGCATCACCATGATGCTGAGCGTGGCCGCAATCACGGCAATGGGCGATAAATAGGGGGATTAGGCTTTTGTTTGGGTACTTTTAGTGACTCCTATCAGCTGATCAGGGGCCCGTTTCCCAAAACCGTAGTTGCTTACTAAGTTAGCTACTTTGTTTGTTGCAATGCAATTTCCCATTGCCAACCAACTAAGTTGCTAACTGGTTAGCAACTATGGTGTTGGGAAACGCATCCCAGCACTCTCACACGCACAGCCACTCACTCAGGTTACAACCTGATACAACCAGAATGCCACAAATACATCTAGCTTGCTTCCACGCCCTAGCAAAATACTTCAACTACTCTGAAGACCGAAACAGAACTCAATCGGTAATCGCCATGATAAACTTGCCTTTATCCTTCGGGAATAGACACATCGACACCCCTTCGGCGTTTGTGTTGCTGCATCCACCAGCAATACACCGCTTCCCTCCTCCTTTCCTCTTCTCTTTCACTTCCATGACTAACCTTATGGGCCCGATGGACGCAAAATGCGTCCAAATTTACACCCATTCTTCTCTGTTGAAATACTCCGGAACGGTACATCCTACATCGTTGGCTTATCACTGGTCACTTATACCAAACAAAACAACAGAACCAGGGCTTTACAACGTGACCTCCCGCTTATTTTTGTGACCAAGTATCGGCGAGATATTAATATTTAAAGACTCGCCAAAATCTCTCATATTAGCGCTTTGCACATGCATTACTCTCGATGAAATTACTCGCAAACCCATGATCCGAGAGATAAGACACGCACATCACTACAAACTACAGACCCTCAGCTTTCCAACGACACTGTCACGGATAGCAGACAGACGGATGCAGACCCAATAGCGTAATTTCTCACAAAGTATTTATTGAGGGTTTGGGGAAAAATAGGGAGAAAGTCAGCAGCCCGGAAGGGCGGAAAAGTCAATGGTGAAATCGCTCGCCGAGACACCCAGGCAGGCGGGCAGGTGTAGACAACCGGTGGGTTGGAGAACCAGGGAAAACCAGGGACGGACCAGGGGCGAAACCAGGAGCAGGTGAGTCAGCCGGGCCGGGGTCGTTACCAGGGCAGTCAAGCAGAGCAGAGTCGTAGGCAGACGGAGGTCGAGACCAGGGGCAGGTGAGGCAGCCGAGCAGGAGTCGTTACCAGGGCAGTAGAGCAGGGTAGAGTCGAGGACGGGCAGGAGTCGTTCACCAGGGCAGTAGAGCAGAGCAGAGTCGAGGACGGGCAGGAGTCGTTCACCAGGGCAGGAGAGTAGAGCACAGGCAGAGGTCGTTACCAGGGAGCTGAAGAGCCAGGGAGAGCCAGGGACAGACCGGGGTCGAAGCCAAGGGTTGGAGAGTCAGGCGGAGTCAGGCAGGCAGGAGTCGGTACCGGAGGACTGGAGATTCTGACAGACAGACAGGGGAGAACACAGGAACAGACGGAAGACGAGCAACACCGGGAATACACAGCCAAACAGACGCAGAGAAGTCAGGAGTCAAAATAGCTTGCCGAGGGAATACACCGTGGTTCGCAGACGGACTGACAAGGAGGGAGTGAGAGAGGCGAGTATAAGTAGTGGAAACCCCGGGAAACTAAATGAGCGTGAACGAGGAGTGCAGGTGAGTAGAATGATTGAATAACTCGTGATAATCACAAACCAGGAAGTGCAGGGGAGACGGATGATTACCGTAATGTGAAACGAGGGGAGCGAGTGAGAGAGATAATCTAATGAGGGTCTAAACCAGGAAGTGCAGGTGCAGTGAAACACGGTAGATTGAACCTAAAAGACTAGTAAATGGGTGACAATGAAAAACCACATACGAAAACTCCCAAGCCTAGAGCGAAACCGTGACAGACACCAAGTAGCCTACATATCATAACGTTAATTTATCACGTTAAAACAAGGGATCAAATATTTGCCATCATTATTTATATAATGACTTGACAAATTTTTACTTCGCCCATTTTAATTATCCAGTTATAATGCATAATAGCAGAACTTACCCATTCTACTGCTAGCATGCATTTCTGTCAAGACACCTTTCATACAGTTTTGAAATGACTGAACATTTCTGCATAACATCCATAATCCTGTATAATCCTGATATAACATCCTTCATTACATGGAACATATGCCCTTATTTCCGTCAGGCACGGACTACATATTTATCAACATTGATAAGCCACTGAATATCCCACCATCATGGTTATTATATTGCCAGATTCCAGACAATCTCCTCTATTCACATATGAATATATATGCTAACCAGAAAGCCGATAATAATTCAAAAACTTTAGAGAAACTTCGATAGTCGAGACGGAAAACAGCACAAGTGAATACAAACAGCTCGAGAGCGGTCCAACTTGTGACGTCACACATAGCTCCGGCCACAATGGCCACGCAGAGAAAGAATTCCCTGAGATTTGTCGGCGGGAAGTTCAAAATTCCGCTCTCCTTTTGTTATGCGAAAAGCTGTGACAGTGAATGTCACAGAAAATGGTCAAGGAGTACCTAAACTGTGATTTTGCATGCCATAAGGTGTTGCATTTCACTAGGCCTTTAATTTCTGTAGTGTTAAATGAACATAGCCCTTTTTTTGAGGAATTGGGTTGTGTTCCATCTACCTCAGAGGTAGACAAGAGGATACATATCCTTCTCTCTACATACAGTATCTGACTGTGATATCTGTACTATGAGCCTCAGTTAGTGTAATACACTGGTTATACCTGTAAATATTAATTTAAATGATTATGGTGTATTATTGATAATTAGTCATTATAACTATTTGTGATTTATGGATGTTAAACAATTATTTGAATTATTTGATGGTTACATGATTAGGATATTGCCTGAATGTTGGTTTTAAAAATGTTAGGTGAGGAACTGCATGAGATTTTGAGAGCCGTATTCTTCTGTATCTTTTTTTGTTTGTTTTGTTGTATCAGATTGACTGATTTATCAGATTTTTTTGTTTTGTTTTATCAGATTGACTCTTAGGGGAATAACCTCTGAGAACTGGATCTACAAAGTGATGTCATTCCATATGGATCTGTGTCTGCAAGCAGCTCTCTCTGAGAGGGAATCTGCAATCACCACTGTCAGGACACTGCATACACTCTTTGGTGTGCAGTTCAGTGAATCTGATTTCCTCTTAGATCTGTACTCTCATGTAAGAGACCATGAGACACAGACTATCAGGAGTCTTCTTCCAGCACTGCATCCAGTTTACCACTCAAGTCCTGCAGTCTGGTTTGTAGACCTCTCAAACAAAAAGGCCTCCCTTCTGCTAGAAGTGCTGAAACTCCAGACCCAGAAGAGACCAGTAGAGCTGAGAGGCTGGTCAGATGAAGAGAGTGAAGTGAGGAGTTTTCTTCAGTGTCTGCCCTACATCTCACAGCTCAGGTGTGTAAAATACTGTAAGTAAATGGTCTCTGCAACTGGATCAGGTGGAAAGACTGCAGCAGCACTACACAGTGGACATACTGTATATTAGAGTAGACGAATAGGGAAAGAGACAAAGTCAAAAAACAGTAATATAATGTAATATAATCATCGTTTGGCTCACCTTTGCATAGTCCAACAGCACAGAGGTGACCTTTAGTTTTTAAATTAACTTTAAGATTTGCAATAAACAGGAACAAACCCAAATTTACGTTTTTGGCTTGACATTGCATTGTTTGCTGCTCATTAGGGATATCTTGCTTCCCACAATGAGGTTTATAGGATAGCATCCACAAGAATGTTTTTCCCTATGAGGCTAGGTTGTTCAGAGGTGGCCACATCTCCACCAAGTTTTATATTCCCCTTTCAGTGTCCCAAGAATCCTCAACACAATATCGGTGGGAAAAACACTCTGACTAAACCAATATGAGAGCACTAAGCTAACGCTAGTGGTGGTCTTAATTATTAGACAGTAAGGACATGGGGGAGCTTCAGTATACTAATTCGAAAATAATTTGTTGTCTACATCATAAGTAGGAACACAGTTTACCCTTACAATCTGTAAATAATCATTTTATTGATTATGGTGTATAATTGATAATCAGTAATTGTTACTATTTGTGATTCATGGATGTCAAAAAAAAACTCTTTGCATTACTTGATGGTTACATGATTAGTTAATTGCCTTAATGTTGGTTTTAAAAATGTTAGGTGAGGAACTGCATGAGATTTTAAGAGCTGTGTCCTTCTGTATTTTCTGTTTTAACAGACTGCCTCAACCTCATCTTGAGGGAATATCCTCTGAGGAGTGGAAACACAAAGTGATGTCATTCCATATGGATCTGTGTTTGCAAGCAGCTCTCTCTGAGAGGGAATCTGCACTCAACACTGTCAGGACACTGCATACACTCTTTGGTGTGCAGTTCAGCGAGTCTGATTTCCTCTTAGATTTGTATTCTCATGTGAGAGACCACGAGACACAAACTATCAGGAGTCTTCTTCCAGCACTGCATTCACTATACCAGTCAGCCTCTGTAGTCTGGTTTATAGACCTCTCAGAGAGAAAGGCCTCCCTTCTCCTAGAAGTGCTGAAACTCCAGACCCAGAAGAGACCAGTAGAGCTGAGAGGCTGGTCACATGAAGAGAGCGAAGTGAGGAGTTTCCTTCAGTGTCTGCCCTACATTTCACACCTCAGGTGACAAATTATTTATTTTTCTGTGTGTGTCTGCATGTGCTTGTGTGTGTTTGTCTGTCTATTGCGTGTGGGTGAGCATGTCTCTGCATCTGTCTGAGTGTGTTTGTTAGTCTAGTGTGTGTATGTGTGTTTGTCTGTCCTTTGTGTGTGTGTGTGTCTGCATGTGCCTGTGTATGTTTGTCTGTTTATTGAGTGTGTGTGTGTTTGTCTGTCTTTTGTGTGTGTGTGTGTGTGTGTGTGTGTGTGTGTGTCTGTGTCTGTGTCTGTGTTTGTGGGTGTTTTTATTTTGCTAGAACCAGTTCATATTGGGACAGTGAATCCTCTCTGCTTGCTGTTTTAACAGAAACATAAGCACTGTGTTAGGAAGAAAAAACATTTTCTCCCGAAAAGAAAAAAAATCTGTGTGTATATCAGGCCGTGGAAGAGAAAGAGAGGGAGAGAGAGAGAGAGGGAAAAAGAGAGAGAGATTTCCAGTTTTTTTTTTCAGTTGTAAAAACGTTGGAGAATAGATGAACTACTACATCCTACTGAAACATATATGCTTGCTGTGACAGATATAGTCATCTATGCTTGTTGTAGTGATCACATTATTCATCTTGATTTGCCTAGGCTCTATGAAGAAAGACTGAATAACAACCCAAAGGAAGCATTTAAGTTCCTGGTGGATCTGAGTATGGCAGCAGCTGAGTGTGTCTCAGCTACAGGACAGAGTTTCTCTGAGCTCTTCTCCTCTGTGTGCAGCTACAGTACTTTCCCTTTTGGTCAAGAGGACAGCACAAAACAAAGTGATCTATTGCTGGAACTGTACTCTTATATGAAGCAGTATGAGTCTGAATCTTACAAGAGTCTCCTTCCAGCACTGCGTCCAGTTTACCTGTCAGCTCCTGCAGTCTGGTCCATAGACCTCTCAGAGGGAAAGGCCTCCCTTCTCCTAGAAGTGCTGAAACTCCAGACCCAGAAGAGACCAGTAGAGCTGAGAGGCTGGTCAGATGAAGAGAGTGAAGTGAGGAGTTTTCTTCAGTGTCTGCCCTACATCTCACAGCTCAGGTGTGTAAAATACTGTAAGTAAATGGTCTCTGCAACTGGATCAGGTGGAAAGACTGCAGCAGCACTACACAGTGGACATACTGTAACTGTATATTAGAGTAGACGAATAGGGAAAGAGACAAAGTCAAAAAACAGTAATACTGTATAATGTAATATAATCATCATTTGGCTCACCTTTGCATAGTACAACAGCACGGAGGTGACCTTTAGTTTTTAAATTAACTTTAAGATTTGCAATAAACAGGAACAAACCCAAATTTACGTTTTTGGCTGGACATTGCATTGTTTGCTGCGCATTAGGGATATCTTGCTTCCCACAGTGAGGTTTATAGGATAGCATCCACAAGAACGTTTTTCCCTATGAGGCTAGGTTGTTCAGAGGTGGCTACATCCCCACCAGGTTTTATATTCCCCTTTCAGTGTTCTAAGAATCCTCAACACAATATCGGTGGAGAAAAACACTGAATAAATCTATATGAGAGCACTAAGCTAACGCTAGTGGTGGTCTTAATTATTAGACAGTAAGGACATGGGGGAGCTTCAGTATACTAATACGAAAATAGTTTGTTATCTACATCATAAGTAGGAACAGAGTGTACCCTTACAATCTGTAAATAATCATTTTATTGATTATGGTGTATTATTGATAATCAGTAATTGTGACTATTTGTGATTCATGGATGTTAAAAAAACAGTTTGCATTACTTGATGGTTACATGATTAGTCAATTGCCTTAATGTTGGTTTAAAACATGTTAGGCGAGGAACTGCATGAGATTTTAAGAGCTGTGTTCTTCTGTATTTTCTGTTTTAACAGACTGCCTCAACCTCATCTTGAGGGAATATCCTCTGAGGAGTGGAAACACAAAGTGATGTCATTCCATATGGATCTGTGTTTGCAAGCAGCTCTCTCTGAGAGGGAATCTGCACTCACCACTGTCAGGACACTGCATACACTCTTTGGTGTGCAGTTCAGTGAATCTGATTTCCTCTTAGATCTGTATTCTCATGTGAGAGACCATGAGACACAGACTATCAGGAGTCTTCTTCCAGCACTGCATCCAGTTTACCACTCAAATCCTGCAGTCTGGTCCATAGACCTCTCAAAGAGAAAGGCCTCCATCTTCCTGGAAATACTGAATCTGCAGACACACAAGAAACCAGTACAGCTGACAGGCTGGTCAGATGAAAAGACTGAAGTCAGAATTTTCCTTCAGTGTCTCCCCTATATCTCACAGCTCAGGTGGATGGATTATTTTGTTTTGCTAAAGTATTGATGGTTAGATAGTACACTGTCGAGGGTAGATAACATGTGTCTATTTGTGTGTGTTTGTGTGTGTGTGCATGCATGTCTTTAGGTTGCCAGAAACATTTCATATTTGCTTATTCCAGTATCTCTGCTTGCTGTAGCAACTAAAACACTTGTTGTTCCCATAGCTTCAGCCTGCAAGAGGACGATGAAGTGCTTCAATTCTTATTGAATCTCAGTGTGGCAGCAGCAGCTGATTGTGACTCAGCCTCAGCAAAGAGATTTGCTGACTGCCTATGCAGCTACAGCCCCTTCCGTTTTGGGGAATATTGTGATAGTGATGATATTGCCATTCAGAGCGATTTGCTGCTGGATCTGTACATCCATATCCAGACATGTGATCGGGAAACAGCCAGGAGGCTCTTATTATCATTTCAGTCAGTTTACCAGTCAGCTCCTGCAGTCTGGTCCATAGACCTCTCAGAGAGAAAGGCCTCCCTTCTCCTACAAGTGCTGAAACTCCAGACCCAGAAGAGACCGGTAGTGCTGAGAGGCTGGTCAGATGAAGAGAGTGACGTGAGGAGTTTTCTTCAGTGTCTGCCCTACATCTCACAGCTCAGGTGGACAAATTATTTCTTTTTGTGTGTGTCTGCATGTGTCTGTGTGCGTTTGCATGTCTGTTGTGTGTGTGTGTGTGTGTGTGTGTGTGTGTTTCTCTGAGTGTTTGTATGTGTATGTGTGTATTTCACACATTCATGTTTTTAGGTTGCCTAAAACCATTATATGGGACAGTGAATTTTCTGTGCTTGCTGTTGTAACAACAATACTTTTATCTCCATAGCTTCCATTGGGAAAGTCTGTCTGTAAAGTCAAATGAAGCTGTCCAGTTTTTGGTGAATCTCAATGTGGCAGCAGCTGAGTGTGACTCAACCTCAGGAGAGAGACTTTCAGAGTGTCTATCCTCTGTCTGCAACTACAGCTCCTTCCCTTTGTGGGACTGTTATAGTTGGGATGATATTGCTATTCAGAGTGATTTCCTGCTGGATCTGTACATCCATGTCCATACATGCGGGCATGAAACAGCCAGGAAGCTCCTGTCATCATTTCAGCCGCTTTACCAGTCAGATCCTGCAGACTGGTCCATAGACCTCTCAAAGAGAAAGGCCTCCCTTCTCCTAGAAGTGCTGAAACTCCAGACCCAGAAGAGACCAGTAGAGCTGAGAGGCTGGTCAGATGAAGAGAGTGAAGTGAGGAGTTTCCTTCAGTGTCTGCCCTACATCTCACAGCTCAGGTGAAAGAACACATCAATCGTATCTCGAGATTAAAAGCAGGGGCGTAGCCAGAAATCATAACGTGGGTGGGCCCAAAATAAAACAGGTGGGCCTAGCCCAAAACACATAGGTTATTTTTATTACTAAAACAGTCAATAAAACGTATAGAGCCATCTGATTGGCTGGGCCTGATTGACAAGTGGGTGGACACAGGCCCACCCCAGCCCACCCGTAGGTACGCCTATGATTAAAAGTACTCCCCTTTTAAATTATGTATTAAATTGTTGGTGGCATGTTCTATGTAAAGGATAAGGGATGACTCCGTGTTCGGTAGCAGAAGTTAATTAACATACCAGTTGATTATGCGCCACAACACAAAGCGGAGTGACTGTTATGCTTTGAAGTGCATCTTCTGCTACCTAGATGTTGTGAAGTTCCTTATCCCACCTAAATGATGGGGGCGACACATTTGCTGTGCGTTCTTTCCACGTGCAAAAATGTTCTTGCACTCTGATTTGAAAATGTGTAACCACACTAGTGGGAGTCACTTTTTAAGTTATTTCTGATACTGAAACAATATTCCCCAGTAAGGTTAATTGATGAACCAAGGAATACATTGCAAATGGGAAATCATCCAAGCTGTGGTGTAATTTTTAATTTGTACTATATTAATGATGAGGATGAATATGATTAGAATGATGATAATAGGATGAATACATAGTGTACTTTTTATATTTTTTTAAAATATCACTTCCAAGGCTTGGCATATCTTTGTGTGGATTTTTATGTCTGTATAGTGTTGAATAACTGAACTTGTTATACTTGTGACAGTATGGATTACATTAATTTCACCTCATGATTTGTATTATTTTCTTACAGTTTCAATTTCGATCTGAATTCATGCTCAACCACAGCAGTCAAGTTCCTGGTGGATCTGAGAATGGCAGCAGCTGAGTGTGTCTCAGCTACAGGACAGAGTTTCTCTGAGCTCTTCTCCTCTGTGTGCAGCTACAGCACTTTTCCTTTGGGTTGGATGAACAGCTCTAAACAAAGTGATGTACTGCTGGAATTGTACTCTTGCATAAAGCACCATGAGTCTGCAACTGGGAGGAGTCTCCTTTTAGCTTTTCTTCCAGTTTACGAGTCAGCTCCTGCAGTCTGGTCTGTAGACGTCTCAAACAGAAAGGCCTCTCTTCTCTTAGAAGTGCTGAAACTGCAGGTCCAGAAGAAACCAGTAGAGCTGAGAGGCTGGTCAGATGACGAGAGAGAAGTGAGGAGTTTCCTTCAGTGTCTGCCCTACATCTCACAGCTCAGGTGTGTGAATTAAAATCGTTATTGTGTTGTGGTAAAGTGTTGACTGTTAGATATCAGACAAGATAATATTTATTAATTGCATCAAAATGTGTGTGGAGAGGGGGGCATCTGTGTGTGTGGGTATTTGTGTACATGTTTGTGTGTGAAAGGGAGAGAGAGTGTGTGTGTGTGTGTGTGTGTGTGTGTGTATGTGCACATGTTTGCTGTTTGTAATGATTGTGTGCATGTGTTTGTGTCTGTCCATTTGTGTCTATGTGTGTGTATTCATGTTTGCTGTTTGTACTGGTTGTGTATGTGGTTGTGTGCTTGTATTTGTGTTTGTGGGTTTGTGGGTTTATGTTTGTGTGTGTGTGTGTGTGTGTGTGTCTCCACGTGTTTGTGTTTGTTTACTTGTGTGTTTGTGTGTATGTATGAGCAGAGGCAGACAAATTGGCTTGAGAAAGTAAGAGAGAGAGAGAGAAACTTTTGCTGTTGTTTTACTTTAGGTTGTAAAATAACATTGGGTATAGATGACCTGTTACATTATACTGAAACATCTGTACTTAAAGGCATCTAAGCTGGTTGTAGTGACCATGATCTTGTTTTTCATAGGCTCCATGAAGAAACCCTGAATAACAACCCAAATGAAGCAGTTAAGTTCCTGGTGGATCTGAGTGTGGCAGCAGCTGAGTGTGTCTCAGCTACAGGAGAGAGTTTCTCTGAGCTCTTCTCCTCTGTGTGCAGCTACAGCACTTTCCCTTTTGGTCAAGAGGACAGCTCTAAACAAAGTGATCTGCTGCTGGAACTGTACGACTATGTGAATCAGTATGAGTCTGATCCTGGGAGAAGTCTCCTTCAAACATTTATTCCAATTTATCAGTCAACACCAGTAGTCTGGTCCATAGACCTCTCAGAGAGAAAGGCCTCCCTTCTTCTAGAAGTGCTGAAACTCCAGATCCAGAGTAGACCAGTAGAGCTGAGAGGCTGGTCAGATGCGGAGAGTTTCCTTCAGTGTCTGCCATACATCTCACAGCTCAGGTGTGTAAAATACACACTGCATTTCAAACTGAAACTATATTAGTATTTATTTAATCTTATTGATCACATTGATTTTGGTTTTATGCTGTTGATCATTGTAATTGTCATACCAATGATTGATGATTATATTTTTTACGGTTCTCTAAGTAGAGCACAAGCAAAAGCAATGTTTCAGGAAAAAAAACATTTTGTATGGAAAAAAACTGTGTGTGTATGTGAGGGGGGGTTGGAATTGAGAGAAAGACAGAGAGAAAGAGAGCGAGGGAGGGAGGGAAAGAGTAGAGAGGTTTACTGTTCTTTCAGGTTGAGTTGCAAAACCATTGGATATAGATGAAGTATTAGATCCTACTGAAACATCTGTGCTTGCTGTGACAGATAAAGTCATGTATGCTTGTTGTAGTGACCACATTGTTCGTCTTGTTTTGCGTAGGTTTCATGAAAAAAAACTGAATAAGGAACCAAATAAAGCAATCAGGTTCCTGGTGGATCTGAGTATGGCAGCAGCTGAGTGTGTCTCAGCTACAGGAGAGAGTTTCTCTGAGCTCTTCTCCTCTGTGTGCAGCTACAGCACTTTCCCCTTTGGTCAAGAGGACAGCTCTAAACAAAGTGATGTACTGCTGGAACTGTTCTATCATGTGAAGTACCATGAGTCTAAATCTGCCAGCCTTTCAACATTTCTTCCAATGTATCAGTCAGCACCAGTAGTCTGGTCCATAGACCTTTCAGAGAGAGAGGCCTCCCTTCTCCTAGAAGTGCTGAAACTCCAGACCCAGAAGAGACCAGTAGAGCTGAGAGGCTGGTCAGATGAAGAGAGTGAAGTGAGGAGTTTCCTTCAGTGTCTGCCCTACATCTCACAGCTCAGGTGTGTAAAATACATTCATTATTGTGTTGTGGTAAAGTGTTCAATAAGATAATAGACAAGATAATATTTATGGATTGCATCAAGATGTGTGTCTGTGTGTGTGTGTTTGGGGGTGGGGGGTTGCATTGCATTGCATGTGGGGACAAAATGTCCTCTGTAAGATGGGAAACTCAGACAAGAGGTGGTTTTTGGAGACAAAATTGAGGTCCCCACCAATCTAACAGTGTTTTTGTTGGTTATTTGTTGCTAATGACAAAAACTAAAACATTGCTTTACTGGCAGGTTAGGGTTAGGGATGGTTTTGGTCTGGGCACAGTTTAACATTCTTTAGTTGTATTATAATTGGAGTCAATGGGATGTCCCCAAAAAGATAGCAATGCAAACATATGTGTGTGTGTGTATGTGATGTGTGTGTGTGCGCGCACATGTTAGCTATGTGTAATGATTGCGTGTCTGGTTGTGTGTTAATGTCTGTCCATTTGTGTGTGCAGTATGTGCGTGTATGCATGTTTGCCATTTGTACACAGCAAAAAGACCAGTGTTGAATTGACTCCCACAGAGTTGGTTTTAACACTTTAGGGTGTATATATTTCCTCACTCTCCAGAGTTAAGTTAACACTTTCACAATGTGACTTTGGACACCATTTCAATACAAAGGTGTTAAAATTACACTTTAGGAGTTAAAATCAATTGCAAAATGTTTAACTAAAATTTTAACTCTCCAATTTTTGTTGTGTACTGTTCGTCTGTGTGGGTGTATGTCTGTGTATGTATGTGTGTGTGTGTGTCTCCACGTGTTTGCGTCTATTTGTGTGTATGTGTGAGCAGAGGTGGGCAAACTGGCTTGGGAAAGTAAATGTCCTGTCATACATTTATTCTGCCTGTGCTCCTGACACGGGTGATTTCACTAATTAGCTCATCTACTTGCCTCAAGAGGTGTGCTAAATATGATCAGCTGGTTCGTTGAATTGATTGGAACAAATCTGTGGTGAGGCTTTTACTTTCTGAACCTGAGATGTCTGCCTGTGTGTGAGTGGGTGTGTATGTCTGCACATGAGTGTGTGTGTGTGTGTTTCTGTGTGTCAGCTTGTGTGTGTATGTGCCTTAATGTGTGTGTGTGTGCGTGTGTGATTGTGTGTGTTCATGTGTCTGTGTCTGTCTGTGTTTGTTAATGTGGGTGTGTATGTGTGTGCTCGCATTAAGTCAACAATACATTTGTTGCCAGAACTGCATTACCTGGTTTCCTCTTTGTAGTTTCCAAGGTGATCTGCATGAGAAGCATGAAGTTCAAGAGATCCTGCTGAATCTGTGTGTATCAGCAGCTGGGTATTGTTCAGCTACAAGAAAGAACTTTCCGAAAGTCTTATTTTCCTTGTACACTGATCATTTTAAGCATGATGGGCATAATGATAAAAGCAAGTTTCTGCTGGACTTGTATTCCCGTGTTAAAGGCAGCGAGATTAAAACAAGAATAATACTCCTTTCAGTACTGCAGCCAGTATACCAGTCAGTGACTAAATGGTCCATAGACCTCTCAGAGACAAAGGCCTCCCTTCTCCTAGAAGTGCTGAAACTCCAGACCCAGAAGAGACCAGTAGAGCTGAGAGGCTGGTCAGATGAAGAGAGTGAAATGAGGAGTTTCCTTCAGTGTCTGCCCTACATCTCACAGCTCAGGTGTGTGAAATAAATTAATTATTGTGTTGTGGCAAAGTGTTGACTGTGTGTGTGTCTCCACATGTTTGTGGGTGTTTATTTGTGTGTTTGTGTGTATGTATGAGCAGAGGCAAAGAAACTGGCTTTTGAAAGTGAGAGAGAGAGAGAGACGTTTGCTGTTGTTATACAGTACTTTAGGTTGTAAAATAACATTGGGTATAGATGACCTGTTACATCATACTGAAATATCTGTACTTAAAGGCATCTAAGCTGGTTGCAGTGACTTTGTTTTTCCGCCTCTCGGATGCGGAAAAGAGTCCTTTGCTCGATGCCCCGGTCAATCCGCGAGGTATTTTTGGTGAGGCGGTCACCCTCATGACCGCAAACTTTGAAGTGGATATGAAAAATCATGAGGCTCTGCAGGCTTGCATCCCGCGATCAACATGGCCACAGGTGGCTCGACGCCCTTATCGCCCAGAGGGGCCAAAACTACTGCCCAAGAGGGAGACAGGAGGTAGCTCTCCTGCACCTCCGCTGAAAACGCATTATCCCAGAGGTTGGAATAGGCATGTGTTCCACATGCCGCAAGCTCCCCCCCCTCAGCAGCAAACCCCGCTGTGAAGGTGAGACCACCGCCAGGCGCCACGCTCCAGGCAGAGCTCCGAGCTCTGTGCAGTTTGGCGGTGGAGCGTGTGGCGCAGCCCTAGGAGACGTGGAGACTTGCTATCCTCTCCCACCAAAGAGGCTTTTTCTCCCCCAGTACATGGCCAGAGAAAAGTGTCCAGAAATGCATTTAGTTTTCCCATTCACATGCCCAAACAAATGTTCCCAAGCACAAGTAGTTTACCCATGTCATTGCCCAAACACATGTCTGAAAACACATTTAGTTCACCCATACATATGCCCCAACAAATGTACCAAAGACAAATACAACCAATGTTCCCCTCGTTACCCAGGAACAAGGCGCACATGCGCAGTAAGCCAAGCCCCTGGGTTCTAAGAGCAGTCACGAAAGGGTACGTGCTTAGCTTTGCTCGCCCCCCTTCGCGTTTTGCAGGGGTAGTGGAGTCTTCCGTAACGGAGGCTCGGGCACACATCTTACAGGAGGAAATGGACTCCCTCCTGCAAAGCCCGATTCTTGACGTTCGCTTTCTAAACAAACACTTAATGAAGGCAAAATTCCGAATGCTCACTCCACATCGCCTAGTCAGGTACATTCGGCCAAACAATTGGTTTGTACTTTTGGATCTGAAGTTTGATTATTTTCACATACCCATACATGTCAGACATAGGAAGTTTCTATGTTTTGCGTTCAAAGGCCAGGCATACGAGTTTAGAGTCCTAGCCTTCGGGCTGGCGCTCTCTCCGTGTGTATTCACAAAATGCCTAGAGGCTGCCCTGGCGCCATTACGCCATCATGGGGTGCGAATATATCAGTATTTGGACGATGGGCTCCTATGTGCCTCTTCAGCAGCAGAGGCATCTGTTCATGCGGCAATAACGCTGACTCATTTAGAAAAACTGGGGTTTGTTGTGAATTACGTAAAGAGTGCTCTCACACCTGCTCAGTCAGCTGCCTTCCTAGGGATGGAATTAAATTCCAGGGAAATGCGTGTCCGCCTGTCTCCGGAGCGCATGATGAATTTGCAAATGACAGTCAAGATGTTTACACTAGGAAAACGAGTAACATCTCTACTGTGTCAGAAATTACTGGGCATGATGGCCGCTGCTGCTGTAGCCCTGCCCATGGGCTTGCTAAGCATGAGCCCTTTTTCAACTGTGGTACACAGCAGAAAAACTCCACCCATGCAGAGACAGACTCCGTCGGGTACTGATTACCTCCCAATGCATGAGAGCTCTGGCCATCTGGAGAAAGGGCGAGTTTTTCCAAAGGGGCGCCCCACTGGAAAGTGTGGCGCGCCGTGTGACTGTGACGACAGACGCCTCCACCTCAGGGTGGGGGGCGATATGCAACAGCATGGCAGTGAATGAACGCTGGCCCCCAAGTCAATCCAGCCTGCACATAAATGTGTTGGAGCTTTTCACAGTGATGTTAGCGCTCCGCCATTTTCTTTCAGTGTTCAGTGGACAACCCTCCCTTGGGAGTGGATGCCCTGGCGCACCCCTGGCCCATGCAGGGGCCGTCTGTATGCATAACCGCCAATAGCCCTTCTCCCTCACATTCTAGCCAGAGTGAGGGAGGAACACACATCAGTCATTCTGGTTGCGCCAGCCATGGTTTGCAGATCTGTGCAGTTTGGCGGTGGGCATGCCATGGGAGATGCCACCACGACGGGACCTGCTGACACAAGGCCGGGGCACGGTTTGGCATCCGTGGCCGGCGCTTTGGAAACTGGCGGTCTGGCAGCTGAAAGGGTGAGGATTGTCTGATGCTGTGGTGAACACTATTCAGAGCTCCAGGGCTCTGTCCACACGTGTGCTTTACAGTGGCGTATGTTTGATCAGTGGTGCTCTGCCAGGGGTCATGACCCCTTTCAGTGTCCAGTCGCTGTGATCTTGAACTTTCTCCAGGAATTATTGAAGCAGGGGAAGGCTGCCTCAACTATTAAAGTGTATGTGGCGGCTATCTCAGCATGCCATTTTGGCATTGGGGGCTCTAGCCCTGGCTCACATCCTCTAGTGACGCATTTCATGGCAGGTGTGAGATGTCTTAGGTTGCCCCACCCTGTTCGCTTTCTGGCCTGGGACTTATTAGTGGTTCTACGTGCACTGGCAGAACCGCCTTTTGAGCCTCTTCAGTCAGTGGACATCAGGACGCTTTCACTCAAAACTGCACTGTTGGTGGTGGTGGCCTCCGCTAAGCGAGTGAGTGACATGCATGCTCTCTCAGTACATCCATCCTGTGTGCGCTTCTCGGTGGGTGGTGAGAGAGTGGTGCTGTGCCCCAATGTTTCTTTCACCCCCAAAGTAGTTACGGCTCCTTTCCAAAATCAGTTAATCGAGTTGTCTAGTTTCTCACCGCCGCTTTTTGCTTCGGTGGAAGAAGAAAAATTTAATAAGCTATGTCCTGTGCGTGCTCTGCGGTTTTACCTGGATAGTACAAAGGGGTTTAGGCGCTGTGAACAGCTGTTTGTGTGTCATGGAGCTGCCTCAAAGGGTATAGCCCTTTCTAAGGACAGACTGGTGCATTGGATAGTGGAGGGCATTGAAATGGCCTACAGGAGCCTGGGTTTGGAACCACCAGTTGGTCTGTGTGCTCATTCTACAAGAGGAGTGTCATCCTTTTGTGCTCTTCACAGGGGAGTGTCTGTGAGCGAGATATGTAGGGCAGCGGGGTGGAGCTCTGCCCACAGGTTTGTCCGGTTCTACATGTTGGAGTCATCTGTTTCACAGGCAGTACTGGGAGCTGGCAGTACTGAGACTTGAGCTTGATGTATGCACAAGCTCCCGACAAGCTATCACATATGGCTATGCTCCCCATATTTAGGCTCATGAGAGCGATAAGGGGTCCCTGCCCTATAATGTCACAGGGTCCTTTATGCATACGTGTGTTCCCGAATGGAGTCCTCTGCTTCGACACAGTTATGTGCGTGTATGGAGTCGGTCCCATTTAGTAATAGGTCGCAGTTCCTGCGAAAGGGAACGCCTGGGTTACGACTGTAACACCGGTTCCCTGAGTAGGGACCAGACCTATTACTGTCCGGCACACTGTGTCTCTGCTGGGGTGCTCAGCAGCAAAAAAAAAATCCTGCATACATGTAGTTATAATTGTCGTTTGTCTCATTTGAAGTTCACGCCATTAAAAGACTAAATGGCAAACATGGTGAGCAAAAAAAAAAAACATAAAAAAAAAAAAAAAAAACCTTTTTTTTCTTAGATTAGTCTCTCACTGATCTCTCTCTTTAGCACCCCTGGTTGGTGGACAATGTTATTTTTTGAGTTTTTCTTACCCCTCGCAAAAACATGCTCTGAGGCAGGATTAGGTGGCTCTGCAAACAGTTGGTGGAGGAACATTTTTCCCTATGAGGCTAGATTGTGTGGAGTGAGCTACAGGACATCCCCACAAAGTTTCATATTCCACGGTCTGCCAGTGTCCTGGGAATGCTTAACACAATATCGGTGGGAAAAAGCTCTGATTAAACCTATATGACAGCACTAAGGTAACACTAGTGGTGGTCTTAATTATTAGACTGTAAGGACATGGGGGAGCTGCAGTATATTGATACCAAAATAGTTTCTTATCTACATCATAGGTAGGAACACAGTTTACCCTTACAATCTGTAAATATTAATTGTATTGATTATGGTGTATTATTGATAATCAGTATTTCTGAGTATTTGTGATTCATGGATGTTAAAAAAAAACTCTTTGCATTACTTGATGGTTACATGATTAGTCAATTGCCTTAATGTTGGTTTTAAAAATGTTAGGTGAGGAACTGCATGAGATTTTAAGAGCTGTGTTCTTCTGTATTTTCTGTTTTAACAGACTGCCTCAACCTCATCTTAAGGGAATATCCTCTGAGGAGTGGAAACACAAAGTGATGTCATTCCATATGGATCTGTGTTTGCAAGCAGCTCTCTCTGAGAGGCAATCTACACTCACCACTGTCAGGACACTGCATACACTCTTTGGTGTGCAGTTCATCAAGTCTGATTTCCTCTTAGATTTGTATTCTCATGTGAGAGACCACGAGACACAAACTATCAGGAGTCTTCTTCCAGCACTGCATCCACTATACCAGTCAGCCTCTGAAGTCTGGTTTATAGACCTCTCACAGAGAAAGGCCTCCCTTCTCCTAGAAGTGCTGAAACTCCAGACCCAGAAGAGACCAGTAGAGCTGAGAGGCTGGTCAGATGAAGAGAGTGAAGTGAGGAGTTTCCTTCAGTGTCTGCCCTACATCTCACGGCTCAGGTGGACAAATTATTTATTTTTCTGTGTGTGTCTGCATGTGCTTGTGTGTGTTTGTCTGTCTATTGCGTGTGGGTGAGCGTGTCTCTGCATCTGTCTGAGTGTGTTTTTAGTCTAGTGTGTGTATGTGTGTTTGTCTGTCCTTTGTGTGTGTGTGTGTGTGTGTGTGTGTGTGTGTGTGTGTGTGTGTGTGTGTGTGTGTGTGTGTGTGTGCGCATGTGCCTGTGTATGTTTGTCTGTTTATTGAGTGTGTGTGTGTGTGCATTTGTCTGAGTGTGTTTGTCAGTCAAGAGTGTGTCTCTGTGTGTTTGTCTGTCTTGTGTGTGTGTGTGTGTGTGTGTTTGTGTGTGTGTGTGTGTATGTGTGTGTGCGTGTGTGTGTGCGTGTGTGTGTATGTGTGTGTGTGTGTGTGTGTGTGTGGTGTGTGTGTGTATGTGTGTGTTTGGGATTTCATGTTTTTATGTTGCCAGAACCATTTCATATTGGGACAGTGACTCCTCTCTGCTTGCTGTTGTAACAAGAATATTTTACCTCCATAGCTTCCATTGGACACCTCTGTTTAAAAAGGCAAATGGAGCTGTCCAGTTTTTGGTGAATCTCAGTGTGGCAGCAGCTGAGTGGGACTCAACCTCAGGAGAGAGACTTTCCGAGAGTCTGTCCTCTATGTGCAGCTACAGATACTTCCCCTTTCAATATGAGTTTAAGGATTATGCTATTCAGAGTGACTTTCTGCTGGATCTGTGTCTCCATCTCAAGACCTGTGAGCGTGAAACAACCAGGAGGCTTCTGTCATCATTTCAGTCAGTTTACCAGTCAGGTCCTGCAGTCTGGCACATAGACCTCTCAGAGAGAAAGGCCTCCCTTCTCCTAGAAGTGCTGAAACTCCAGACCCAGAAGAGACCAGTAGAGCTGAGAGGCTGGTCACATGAAGAGAGTGAAGTGAGGAGTTTCCTTCAGTGTCTTCCCTACATCTCACAGCTCAGGTGACAAATTATTTCTTTGTGTGTGTGTGTGTGTGTGTTTGTTGGTATGTATGTGTGTGTTTGTCTAGTGTGTCTGTGTGTGTCTGAGTGTATTTGTCACTCTAGTGTGTGTGTGTATGTGTGTGGGTCTGTCTTTTGTCTGTGTGTGTATCTGTGAGTGTGTGTGCGTGCATGTATATGTATGTTTGCTGTTTGTGCTCTTTGTATTTGTGTTTGTCTGTTTGTGTGGGTATATATGTCTTTGTGTGTATGTGTGTGTTTGTACATGTTTGTGTTTGTTTATGTGTCTGTTTTTGTGTATGTGTGAGTAGAGGTGGGCAAGCTGGCTTAAGAAAGGGGAAGTCCAGCCATACATTTATTCTGCCTTTACTCCTAACACAGGTGATTGCACTAATTACCTCATCTACCTGCCTCAAGGTGTGCTAATTAGGATCAGCTGGTTCAGTGAATTGGCTGGAACCAGTTTGTGGCCGGACTTTTACTTTCTGAACCATTGACTGCATATTACTGTGAGAATGGCCGGTCGGCCACCCCACTTTTAGGGATGTGTGCCACTGGATGGTTTGTAGGAGGGAAGGAGGCAGCCAAAAACAATAGTTCACACAAAAAAAATAAAGTTTATTGTACAGAGAATCCCATGAGAGGTCACCAGCAGTCCAGACCTTCAGCGTCAATCACTACAGTTATTTAACACTGTGCCCACAGTAACCAGGGCAATTCCTGCCTCTTCTGAACCCAAACCCTTGCCTCACAGCAAGCAAGGTTAACTTGACAACTCACTCCGGTGCTGTTGTCTTCCAAAAAGCTGATTCCTTTGCTGAATCTCGTGGGTCTTTCTCCCTTGGCCTCTTTGTACATAACAAAAAACAAAATACATGTATTTACAGTTTTTCTCAATTGGTTTGGTACATTTCTCACATCAGAATTGAAATTCTCAAAAGTTCTTGTTCAATTGTCACATCATCATGCCATTTGTGCAGATGAAAAAAGCAGTTTCTCATTGCTTTAAACAAATTACAAATGCTTTTGTCCATCTATGCAAATGATTGTGTACAATTCTCAGTGTTTTTGTACATTATCAATTGCTTTTGTCATGATAATCAAAATGCTTTGTTATGGGATCTATCAAATAGTCTCACTACCGAAAACATTTAGGCTATAGTTCATCATATAAGTTTTAACATGCAAAATGATTTACCAAGCTATCATAACATGTCAAGCACATTTCTATACATTTCCATAAGACATTTGTAAATATGATCTAAATTGGTAAATTGCTTGAATCTAGACATTTTCTAATGAAGAGAGTTGAGAAACCATGGATCAACAGTTTTCTGAATGAGCTCAAGGGAGCATCTCATGAACAATCTACTGGAAAGTATATAACCAGAGCACAATACAAAGTTACAATGTCTGACAATGGAAGGACAAGAAAATGGACAACAACAGGGAGAAGGAGAGGAAGAGGGGTGAGGCTGCATGGTGGAGGATTTGGAAGAGGATGGATTAGGCACTCCAGAAGATGCTATCCACGCTGCCGGTGTCACGTGGGTGAAAATTCGTGGCCTGACAGATGAGAATGTGAAGAAGCTGAAGATCAGGATAAGGATTTAGAATTTAGGGAGATGTTCATATTTTTTGTTTACTTACTGTATGACCTATGTTTATATTTTTGACCTATGTTTACTTACTGTATTTTATCTTCTGTGCAGTGCTGTCTTTTTTTTCTTTACGCACTGCAATGTCAATGTCTGCCAATAAAGAAGTCATTCTGTAAATGTGAATCTTGTCTTTTACAATCAATCTCACACATATGTCAGTGCCATCAGAATGTTTAGTCATTGTGTCAGTGTGTACGGATAAGACAGTCAAATTCATTAGTGATGTTGGCAATTGAATAGTGCACTTCGAAGGGACATTTTGATGTAAAATGTGGTTTAGGTGTGATAACAAGTGTTATACATTTGACCTCATATGATGTATATGTATGAGATTGATTGCAAAAGACAAGATTCACATTTACAGAATAATGGCAGACATTGACATTGCAGTGCGTAAAGAAAAAAAAAGACAGCACTGCACAGAACAAAGGTAAAATACAGTAAGTAAACATAGGTCAAAAACATAAACATAAGTCATACAGTAAGTAAACAAAAAATATGAACATCTCCCCAAATTCTAAATCCTAATGCTGATCTTCAGCTTCTTCACGTTCCTGTCTGTCAGGCCACAAATTTTCATCCACATCACACTGTTGTCCAATTTCTTGTCCTTCCATTGTCAGACATTGTAACTTTGTATTGTGCTCTGGTTATACAATTTCCAGTAGATTGTTCATGAGATGCTCCCTTGAGCTCATTCAGAAAACTGTTGATCATTGGTTGATCAACTCTCTTCATTACAGAAAGTCTAGATTCAAGCAATTTACCAATTTACATCATATTTACAACTGTCTTATGGAAATGTATAGAAATGTGCTTGACATGTTATGACAGCTTGGTAAATCATTTTGCATGTGAGGACTTATATGATGAACTATAGCCTAAATGTTTTGGGGAGTGAGACTATTTGATAGATTCCCATAACAAAGCATTTTGACTGGCATGACAAAAGCAATTGATAATGTAAGAAAAAACTGAGAACTGTACACAATCATTTGCATGGATGGACAAAAGCATTTGCAATTTGTTTAATGCAATGAGAAACTGCCTTTTTCATCTGCACAAATGGCATGATGATGTGACAATTGACAATTGAATTTCAATTCTGATGTGAGAAATGTACCAAACCAATTGAGAAAAACTGTAAAATGCGGAAGGTAACGTCACACACAAATCTTAAACAAGACTGAGCTTTCACCTCCTCGATCTCCGTAGCAGATGACACATAGGTCATGTTTTGTGTGTGCGGCATAAGGGAGGGCGGGGGTTGTAATCTTCTACTGTCTGTGGTTGTAGTGGGGTGCACTGAGAGTTCAAGTCAAGTCGAGTCTTTTTTATTTTAGATTCACATTTAAACAAAGCGAGTTGCCCAAAGTGCTCCACTACACAAACATGAAAACTAAGACAGGAAAACATAAAACAAAGGCCATAAATAGGTATATAATACAGACAATGAAATAGAAAAGAGATTGATAATTAAATAAACAAAAGGCCGGGCTTGACAGCATCAGATAAACGCATCAGAACAAGCTAAAAATAGAGAGAAGAGATGTCTTCAAATTGGATTCAAATAATGTACACTTTAGATTAGGGGTCTTCAACCTTTCTGGAACTGAGGGCTACTTGTTCAAAATAATGTAGTAATTGAAAGTCTTAACATCCCTTTTAAAAAACACTATGTATGATTGTTTGCTTTTATGCAGTGATAGTTAATAAATAAACTGGTATTTAAACATTAAAACACAAAAACACAAAAAATATGATGATTAGAATACTACTATAGGGACTTGCTTTTAAAAAAAAAAAAAAAAAAAACACATGACTCAACTTGTCATGTAATACAGGGGTACCCAACAGATAGCTCGCGGGCACCTCACAAACTCCTGGCGAGCTATCTGTTGGGTACCCCTGTATTACATGACAAGTTGAGTGGGGGAGCACCTGCACAGACGTCAGTGAACTTTTAACCAACCATGGCAAGGCAGCGTCACCAAGGAGGCGTTAGCTAGCCGCTTGCGGTTGTGTGGGAGCAACTGCAAGGGTCTGTAAGATTTGTCTGTAAGCGTCTTGCTCCCGCGAGTTTTCGTATCATGTATCAGTATTTGGATGATGGGCTCCTATGTGCCTCTTCAGCAGCAGAGGCATCTGTTCATGCGGCAATAACGCTGACTCATTTAGAAAAACTGGGGTTTGTTGTGAATCACGTAAAGAGTGCTCTCACACCTGCTCAGTCAGCTGCCTTCCTAGGGATGGAATTAAATTCCAGGGAAATGTGTGTCCGCCTGTCTCCGGAGCGCATAATGAATTTGCAAATGACAGTCAAGATGTTTACACTAGGGAAATGGGTAACATCTCTACTGTGTCAGAAATTACTGGGCATGATGGCCGCTGCTGCTGTAGCCCTGCCCATGGGCTTGCTAAGCATGAGCCCTTTTTCAACTGTGGTACACAGCACAAGAACTTCACCCATGCAGAGACAGACACCGTCGGGTACTGATTACCTCCCAATGCATGAGAGCTCTGGCCATCTGGAGAAAGGGCGAGTTTTTCCAAAGGGGCGCCCCACTGGGAAGTGGGGCGTGCCGTGTGACTGTGACGACAGACGCCTCCACCTCAGAGTGGGGGGCGATATGCAACAGCATGGCGGTGAATGAACGCTGGCCCCCAAGACAATCCAGCCTGCACATAAATGTGTTGGAGCTTTTCACAGTGATGTTAGCGCTCCGCCATTTTCTTTCAGTGTTCAGTGGACAACCCTCCCTTGGGAGTGGATGCCCTGGTGCACCCCTGGCCCAGGGGCCGTCTGTATGCATAACCGCCAATAGCCCTTCTCCCTCACATTCTAGCCAGAGTGAGGGAGGAACACACATCAGTCATTCTGGTTGCGCCACTGTGGCCCAACCAGCCATGGTTTGCAGATCTGTGCAGTTTGGCGGTGGGCATGCCATGGGAGATCCCACCACGACGGGACCTGCTGACACAAGGCCGGGGCACGATTTGGCATCCGCGGCCGGCGCTTTGGAAACTGGCGGTCTGGCAGCTGAAAGGGTGAGGATTGTCTGATGCTGTGGTGAAAACTATTCAGAGCTCCAGGGCTCTGTCCACACGTGTGCTTTACAGTGGCGTATGTTTGATCAGTGGTGCTCTGCCAGGGGTCATGACCCCTTTCAGTGTCCAGTCGCTGTGATCTTGAACTTTCTCCAGGAATTATTGGAGCAGGGGAAGGCTGCCTCAACTATTAAAGTGTATGTGGCGGCTATCTCAGCATGCCATTTTGGCATTGGGGGCTCTAGCCCTGGCTCACATCCTCTAGTGACGCATTTCATGGCAGGTGTGAGATGTCTTAGGTTGCCCCACCCTGTTCGCTTTCTGGCCTGGGACTTATTAGTGGTTCTACGTGCACTGGCAGAACCGCCTTTTGAGCCTCTTCAGTCAGTGGACATCAGGACGCTTTCACTCAAAACTGCACTGTTGGTGGTGGTGGCCTCCGCTAAGCGAGTGAGTGACATGCATGCTCTCTCAGTACATCCATCCTGTGTGCGCTTCTCGGTGGGTGGTGAGAGAGTGGTGCTGTGCCCCAATGTTTCTTTCACCCCCAAAGTAGTTACGGCTCCTTTCCAAAATCAGTTAATCGAGTTGTCTAGTTTCTCACCGCCGCTTTTTGCTTCGGTGGAAGAAGAAAAATTTAATAAGCTATGTCCTGTGCGTGCTCTGCGGTTTTACCTGGATAGTACAAAGGGGTTTAGGCGCTGTGAACAGCTGTTTGTGTGTCATGGAGCTGCCTCAAAGGGTATAGCCCTTTCTAAGGACAGACTGGTGCATTGGATAGTGGAGGGCATTGAAATGGCCTACAGGAGCCTGGGTTTGGAACCACCAGTTGGTCTGTGTGCTCATTCTACAAGAGGAGTGTCATCCTTTTGTGCTCTTCACAGGGGAGTGTCTGTGAGCGAGATATGTAGGGCAGCGGGGTGGAGCTCTGCCCACAGGTTTGTCCGGTTCTACATGTTGGAGTCATCTGTTTCACAGGCAGTACTGGGAGCTGGCAGTACTGAGACTTGAGCTTGATGTATGCACAAGCTCCCGACAAGCTATCACATATGGCTATGCTCCCCATATTTAGGCTCATGAGAGCGATAAGGGGTCCCTGCCCTATAATGTCACAGGGTCCTTTATGCATACGTGTGTTCCCGAATGGAGTCCTCTGCTTCGACACAGTTATGTGCGTGTATGGAGTCGGTCCCATTGAGTAATAGGTCGCAGTTCCTGCGAAAGGGAACGCCTGGGTTACGACTGTAACACCGGTTCCCTGAGTAGGGACCAGACCTATTACTGTCCGGCACACTGTGTCTCTGCTGGGGTGCTCAGCAGCAAAAGTTTTGTCCTGCATACATGTAGTTATAATTGTCGTTTGTCTCATTTGAAGTTCACGCCATTAAAAGACTAAATGGCAAACATGGTGAGCAAAAAAAAAAAAACATAAAAAAAAAAAAAAACATTTTTTTTCTTAGATTAGTCTCTCACTGATCTCTCTCTTTAGCACCCCTGGTTGGTGCACAATGTTATTTTTTGAGGTTTTCTTACCCCTCGCAAAAACATGCTCTGAGGCAGGATTAGGTGGCTCTGCAAACAGTTGGTGGAGGAACATTTTTCCCTATGAGGCTAGATTGTGTGGAGTGAGCTACAGGACATCCCCACAAAGTTTCATATTCCACGGTCTGCCAGTGTCCTGGGAATGCTTAACACAATATCGGTGGGAAAAAGCTCTGATTAAACCTATATGACAGCACTAAGGTAACACTAGTGGTGGTCTTAATTATTAGACTGTAAGGACATGGGGGAGCTGCAGTATATTGATACCAAAATAGTTTCTTATCTACATCATAGGTAGGAACACAGTTTACCCTTACAATCTGTAAATATTAATTGTATTGATTATGGTGTATTATTGATAATCAGTAATTCTGACTATTTGTGATTCATGGATGTTAAAAAAACACTTTGCATTATTTGATGGTCACATGATTAGTCTTTTTAAATTGCCTTAATGTTGGTTTTAAAAATGTCAGGTAGAGAACTGCATGGAATTTTAAGAGCTGTTTTCTTCTGTATTTTCTGTTTTAACAGACTGCCTCAGCCTCAGCTTGAGGGAATATCCTCTGAGGAGTGGAAACACAAAGTGAAGTCATTCCATATGCACCTGTGTCTGCAAGCAGCTCTCTCTCAGAGGGAATCTAAATTTACCACTGTCAGGACACTGCATACACTCTTTGGTGTGCAGTTCAGCGAGTCTGATTTCCTCTTAGATTTGTATTCTCATGTGAGAGACCACGAGATCCAAACTATCAGCAGTCTTCTTCCAGCACTGCATCCAGTTTACCAGTCAAACCCTGCAGTCTGGTCCATAGACCTCTCACAGAGAAAGGCCTCCCTTCTCCTAGAAGTGCTGAAACTCCAGACCCAGAAGAGACCAGTAGAGCTGAGAGGCTGGTCAGATGAAGAGAGTGAAGTGAGGAGTTTCCTTCAGTGTCTGCCCTACATCTCACAGCTCAGGTGACAAATTATTTCTTTGTGTGTGTGTGTGTGTTTGTTGGTATGTATGTGTGTGTTTGTATAGTGTGTCTCTGTGTGTCTGTGTGTGTCTGAGTGTATTTGTCACTCTAGTGTGTGTGTGTGTATGTGTGTGGGTCTGTCTTTTGTCTGTGTGTGTATCTGTGAGTGTGTGTGTGTGCATGTATATGTATGTTTGCTGTTTGTACTCTTTGTATTTGTGTTTGTCTGTTTGTGTGGGTATATATGTCTTTGTGTGTATGTGTGTGTTTGTACATGTTTGTGTTTGTTTATTTGTGTGTTTTTGTGTATGTGTGAGTAGAGGTGGGCAGGCTGGCTTAAGAAAGGGAAAGTCCAGCCATACATTTATTCTGCCTTTATCTACCTGCCTCAAGGTGTGCTAATTAGGATCAGCTGGTTCAGTGAATGGCTGGAACAAGTTTGTGGCCAGACTTTTACTTTCTGAACCATTGACTGCATATTACTGTGAGAATGGCCAGTCGGCCACCCCACTTTTAGGGATGTGTGCCACTGGATGGTTTGTAGGAGGGAAGGAGGCAGCCAAAAACAATAGTTCACACAAAAAAAATAAAGTTTATTGTACAGAGAATCCCATGAGAGGTCACCAGCAGTCCATACCTTCAGCGTCAATCACTACAGTTATTTAACACTGTGCCCACAGTAACCAGGGCAATTCCTGCCTCTTCTGAACCCAAACCCTTGCCTCACAGCAAGCAAGGTTAACTTGACAACTCACTCCGGTGCCATTGTCTTCCAAAAAGCTGATTCTCCTGGGTCTCCTGGGAGATCCTTTGCTGAATCTCCTGGGTCTTTCTCCCTTGGCCTCTCTGTGCTGCGCTTTTGTTTCCTCAGTGTAAAATGACCAGCTGTTAAATAGGACTGGCCCATTAGCTCATTAACTATGTGCAGATGAAGTGACCAATTGAACCAGGTGGGGAAAACCCAAAACCAAAATCAAACAGTTAAAAACATGTACTCAGCACAGGTTTTCTTGCTGCTAACAAAAAGCATTTGTACATGACAAAAACAAAAACAAATACAAAGAAAATATTAAACATGGCAGGGAAAACATGTATTTAATACAAGACCATAAAATGCACTGAGCAGTGAAAAAGGGAGGTCTCTTTTTTACAATTATATTATCGTATACACAGTCAATGTTCTGAACCCGAGATGTCCACCTCTGAGTGTTAGTAGGTGTGTTCGAGTTTCCAGCCCATCTGTCTGCATCCGTCTACATTTCACGTGTCAAACTCAAGGCCCGCGGGCCAAATGTGGCCCACTACGTCATTTTATGTGGCCCACGAGAGCTTCAATTTTAAGCCTTAAAAGGTTTGATTTTCTTATAATAATTAAAAAAAGGTGCATTGACCATGTTAATGTCATAACTTGTTTTTCCTTTGTAATGGTGCACCACGCTACTGTGCTAACAAACACCACACAGACACACGTTTTTAAACACAGCCCTTTTATTTATTTTTTTACCACCGAACATGAGCATGCATCTGGCAGTCACGGGAGTACAGCATCTGCAACAAACACAAAAACGAACTTTCATCAATAACTTGCTTAACTTCAGGAGTTGCCAACTGAACAAAAAGGACTATAGACATGGCAAACATTTTACTTTTGGCAAACAATAGATAGCTAGAAAATTGGTAAGCTAATTACAAACGAGTACAGCTTACCTTGTAGTTGCAGGTTGACTTCCTGATGTCAACTGAAAAACCCGACGGAGCTCTCAAGGCACAATTATAGTTTGGAGAGCTCACGTCAGAGGTATGCATGTTGCACCAGTGTGTGGGGAAGAGGGGTGTTTTTGTGTTTATATATTTTATGGTGTTTATGAAGTGTGTGGTGTACTGGTGTATTTTAAAGCCAGAGTATTTTTTGTTTTTAAACAGAGTATTTATGTCTATTTTTGTACTGGCTCTTAGCAGTTTAAACATGATTGATTTTGCACATGTTTTGGTTGGATCCGTGGGCTAGGAAAACCCAGGGAAAACCAAATGGCAGTCAGTTGGTTTTGAGGTGAGCTACTGTGAACACCTGACTACAACCAGAGAGAGAATTGCGCAGCAAATATTTTTGCTCTTGCTTTATATTATTGAATTTACTTTGTCCTTAAAAGTTCATTTTGAATAGTTTAATTTTTGATTGATTATTTTGTTTGGAGTTTTTTTTCTTTTGTTTTTCACTGGACACTTTTCCTGCTTGGGAGGGAAAATAAAACCCAGTTCGACCAGCATGCATCAACTTTCTGTCCTGCCTTTTAGACTGTAAGGCTAGCCTGACTACATCCTTATTCACTTGGATAATTTGATCTTTGATTGATGAAGTAATATGGGTTTCACAACCTGACAAATTAAAAGGACTTATGTTATAACAGAGCAACAAGCATTTTTTTACATCTATGCAAATATATATGAAATATTTGTAATTTGAATAAGTAAAAAAAAATATTATTTAACATTATTTAACATTAAGGATTAGTTGCATTTATTTTACATTACATTTAGTTACTTTCTGCTGCATTTATACTGTCTTACAGTTTTATTTGGCCCTTTGAGGGCAGTCATTATGCTGATGTGGCCCTCGGTGAAAATGAGTTTGACACCCCTGGTCTACATACATCAACGAGAATTGCTGGTCACAGCAGGGGTGGGCATTAAAATGCGGAAGGTAACGCCACACACAAATCTTAAACAAGACTGAGCTTTCACCTCCCCGATCTCCGTAGCAGATGACACATAGGTCATGGGGGTTGTAATCTTCTACTGTCTGTGGTTGTAGTGGGGTGCACTGAGAGTTCAAGTCAAGTCGAGTCTTTTTTAT
The DNA here is from genome assembly GCA_027475355.1 of Coilia nasus. Classification (NCBI taxonomy): domain Eukaryota; kingdom Metazoa; phylum Chordata; class Actinopteri; order Clupeiformes; family Engraulidae; genus Coilia; species Coilia nasus. Next base: position 10,941,901 of record CM050200.1, on the reverse strand, counting down.
TTTAGATTCACATTTAAACAAAGCAAGTTGCCCCAAAGTGCTCCACTACACAAACATGAAAACTAAGACAGCAAAACATAAAACAAAGGCCATAAATAGGTATATAATACAGACAATGAAATAGAAATGAGATTGATAATTAAATAAACAAAAGGCCGGGCTTGACAGCATCAGATAAACGCATCAGAACAAGATAAAAATAGAGAGAAGAGATGTTTTCAAATTGGATTCAAATAATGTACACTTTAGGTTAGGGGTCTTCAACCTTTCTGGAACTGAGGGCTACTTGTTCAAAATAATCTAGTAATTGAAAGTCTTAACATCCCTTTTAAAAAACACTATGTATGATTGTTTGCTTTTATGCAGTGATAGTTAATAAATAAACTGGTATTTAAACATTAAAACACGAAAACACAAAAAATATGATGATTAGAATACTACTATAGTGACTTGCTTTTAAAAAAAAAAAAAAAAAAAAAAAACATAGCTCGCGGGCACCTCACAAACTCCTGGCGAGCTATCTGTTGGGTACCCCTGTATTACATGACAAGTTGAGTGGGGGAGCACCTGACAATGCACCTGCACAGACGTCAGTGAACTTTTAACCAACCATGGCAAGGCAGCGTCACCAAGGAGGCATTAGCTAGCTGCTTGCGGTTGTGTGGGAGCAACTGCAAGGGTCTGTAAGATTTCTCTGTAAGCGTCTTGCTCCCGCGAGTTTTCGGATCATGTGACATGGTCGCATTTTTGTGACATCCTCACACATTTCGGGCAAGTCTGACACAATTTCTAACCGTCATTCAACATTTTCAGCATCAGACTGCAAACAGCTGCAAAAGTTTTTATAAAGTCAAACGCGGCTAGTGTGTGAGTGTGTTTCTGCACACGTGTGTGTGTGTGTGTGTGTCTGCATGTGTGTGTGTCTGCATGTGTGTGTGTGTGTGTATGTGAGATAGGCCTTTCGCCTGATCACAGGAGAGCGGGGGTGTGCACGTGGCAAATGATTAAATCGCTTTGAAACAATAGGCTAGGCTATTGTTAGCTAAACATTCCCCTTAACCAGATATCAATGCAGGGCATTAGATCAGGGTTAGTAAAAAGGGGGAGAGAGAGAGAGAGCATGCATGATCTGTCTATCAAAGTAGCAAATAAAAGAACATAACAAATGGTCAACTCAAAGTCTATATGAAAACAGTGTGCATGTTTACATCAGACATAAGTTTAAACATTCTTGCTGTGCTAAGCAATATTCTAACTATGCCCAAGTGCCTTACGCAAATGTTGCTTGAGCGTGTCCTTTGTCTCGGGTGGAGTTGCTCCAGTCCTCCCTTGGGTGTTGGGTGCTGTGTCTATCCATAAGATTCCATGAAATTTTTGCTATGGACTGCTACTTTTATCAGTGTCATGGTCATTGACCTGAATCATGCCTGAGCAACTTTCACAACTGCCAGATTTGTGTCTTTGTATATTTATTTTGAATTGTGGACACAAATAAAGAAGCAAAATGTGTCTGGTGGTGTGCATGTGTGTTTGTCTTGCCATCTTTGTGTGTGTGTGTGTGTGTGTGTGTGTGTGTGTGTGTGTGTGTGTGTGTGTGTTTGTGTGTGTGTGTGTGTGTGTGTGTGTGTGTGTGTGTGTGTGTGTGCTTGCTCATTTGTGGCTGTGTGAGTGTCTTATACAGTGAATGCTTGTTGTTTGTGTGTGTGTGGTTGTGTGCATGTGTTTGTGTCAATTCACCTCTGTTTGTGTCCGGGTGTATGTGTACTCACACGGGTGTGTTGTATCTGCACATGAGCATGTGTGTGTGTGTGTGTCTGTGTGTTCATGTGTTTGCGCATGTGTGTGTGTGTGCGCACATTAAGTCAGCATACAGTTGTTGCCAGAGCTGCATTAACTTGGTTTCCTCTTTGTAGTCTCCAAGATGACAGTTATGAAGATGAGGAGATCCTGCTGAATCTGTGTGTGTCAGCAGCTGGGTATTGTTCAGCCACAGGAAACAACTTTCCGAAAGTCTTACTGTCCTTGTACACTGATCATTTTGAGGAATGCGAGGATAATTATGAAAAAGAGTTTCTGCTGGACTTGTGTTCTCGTGTTAAAGACAATGAGATTGAAACTGGAAGGATACTCCTCCCAGCACTGCAGCCATTATACCAGTCAGCTCCTGCAGTCTGGCACATATACCTCTCAAAGAGTAAGGCCTCCCATCTCCTGGAAGTGCTGAAACTCCAGACCCAGAAGAGACCAGTAGAGCTGAGAGGCTGGTCAGATGAAGAGAGTGAAGTGAGGAGTTTCCTTCAGTGTCTGCCCTACATCTCACAGCTCAGGTGACAAATTATATTTTTATGCATGTGTGTGTGTGTGTGTGTGTCTGCATGTGCCTGTAGTGTGTGTGTGTGTGTGTGTGTGTGTGTGTGTGTGTGTTTGTGTGTGTGTGTGTGTGTGTGTGTGTGTGTGTGTCTGTGTGTGTGTGTGTGTCTGTTTGTCTGTCTGTCTGTGTCTGTGAGCGTATGTGCACATTCATATTTTAGGTTGCCAGAACCTGTGTGTGTGTGTGTGCGTGTGTTTGTCTCTCTGCCTATCTTGTGAATCCTCTCTGCCTGCTGTTGTAACAAGAATAATTTAAGTTTTGTTTGATTGTGTTGTTGTGTGTACTGTGGTGACTATCTTTTTGTTTGTATTAAGTTGTATAATTTCATTTTCTAGAGTTATATCAGTGTGAGTTTAGTAAACCCAATGTCAATAACTGTACCTTTTCCTTTTAGATTTGATGAAGATTTCACAATGGGTTTCAGCGGCGATGCAGTTAAGTTCCTGGTGGATCTGAGTGTGGCAGCAGCTGAGTGTGTCTCAGCTACAGGAGAGAGTTTCTCTGAGCTCTTCTCCTCTGTGTGTAGCTACAGCACTTTCCCCTTTAGTCGAAGACACAACTCTAAGCAAAGTGATCTACTGCTGGAACTGTATGCATATGTGATGGCCTCTGAGTCTAAACATGGCAGGAGTCTCCCTTCATCATTTCTCCCAATTTATCAGTCAGCCCCTGTAGTCTGGTCCATAAACCTCTCAGAGCAAAAGGCCTCCATTTTCCTGGAAGTGCTGAAACTCCAGACTAAGAAGAGACCAGTAGAGCTGAGAGGCTGGTCACATGAAGAGACTGAAGTGAGGAGTTTCCTTCAGTGTCTGCCTCACATCTCACAGCTCAGGTGAAAGAAGACATACATAATTTCTATGAGTGTATATTCGAAGTAGGTATCTTGGCTTTGTTAACTGTAAGGCCTGGCAGATGCGTGGTATCCAGAAGGTTGGCCCAAGCATTCAGTCAAAAGAGAACTTGCACACCACATATGCCAATGCAAAAGTACATACTTTTAATACATTTAAGACACCAAAGAATAAAGTGCTACCCCGTGAGGTGCAAACATTTTCGGTCACATTGAAACCATCATCAGTGCAATAAATAATTTCTAGAGATTAAAAGTACTGCCCTTTTTTATTATCTACTAAATATTTTGTGACATGTTCTATGTAAAGGGTAATGGATGACTGCGTTCGGTAGCATACCAGGTGGTAATGAGGCCACAACACAAAGTGACTTATTCTTTGAAGTGTGCTAACGTCTGCTACCTAAATGATGTGAAGTTCATTATCCTGCTTAAGTGATGGTTAAGTGATGATTTCAAAAGGTGTACCCACACTAGTGAGAGTCACCCTTTTGTTTTTTTCTGATACTGCACCTCCACAATAATGATTTTTGACGTTGTATTACTGTGGAAAAAACAACCAAGCTGTTATATTAAGCTACCATATTAATGATGATTATTAATATGATTATAATGATGATAATATAATGAATACATACTACACTTTTTTATATTTTTTAAAATATCACTTTAAAGGCTTGGCACATCTTTGTGTGGGCGCTTCTGTTTAGCTGTTTATGTCTGTATAGTGTTGAAAAACTCAAGTTGCTATACTTTAGTACACAGTATAGATTAAATAAATTTCACTTCATGATTTGTGTTATTTTTGTACAGATTCAACTTCCATCTGGATTTATGTTCTAGCAAAGCATTCAAGTTCCTGGTGGATCTGAGTGTGGCTGCAGCTGAGTGTGTCTCAGCTACAGGACAGAGTTTCTCTGAGCTCTTCTCCTCTGTGTGTAGCTACAGCACTTTCCCTTTTGGTCGGGAGGACAGCTCTAAACAAAGTGATGTACTGCTGGAACTGTACTCTTATGTGAAGAGCTATGAGTCTGAAACTGGGAGAAGGCTCCTTCCAGCATTTCTTCCAATTTATCTGTCAGGTCCTAAAGTCTGGGCGATAAACTTCTCAAAGAGAAAAGCCTCCCTTCTCCTAGACGTGCTGAAACTCCAGACCCAGAAGAGACCAGTAGAGGTGAGAGGGTGGTTACATGAAGAGAGTGACGTAAGAAGTTTTCTTCAGTGTCTGCCTTTCATCTCACAGATCAGGTAAAGGTCTTTTCTGTTTCTCTTTTTTTGTTATATTTAATATTTTTATATTTCCACATTTTCCATTTTTATGTATTTTGAATCTCTTTTATCAAATTGTCATGAAGTTGTAATGTGGGCCTAGATAAATATTAGGCTCTTAAAATGAATTGTGAAATTTAAACTAGTTCATGTTTTTTGTCTTTGGTAAAAGTTTCGATGGTGCTTGTGATGCCCAGTTTGTCCTATTGGATTGTTTGTGGTTTGGATCTCAACAAGAACTGGTTCAGTTAGTAAGTTTTGTTAGTTAACCCAATGTCAATAACTATACCTCTTCCTTTTAGATTTGATGAAAAGTTCAAAAGGAATTTAAGCGATGCAGTAAAGTTCCTGGTGGATCTGAGTGTGGCTGCAGCTGAGTGTGTCTCAGCTACAGGAGAGAGTTTCTCTGAGCTCTTCTCCTCTGTGTGTAGCTACAGCACTTTCCCCTTTAGTCGAAGACACAACTCTAAGCAAAGTGATCTACTGCTGGAACTGTATGCATATGTGATGGCCTCTGAGTCTAAACATGGCAGGAGTCTCCCTTCATCATTTCTCCCAATTTATCAGTCAGCCCCTGTAGTCTGGTCCATAAACCTCTCAGAGCAAAAGGCCTCCATTTTCCTGGAAGTGCTGAAACTTCAGACTAAGAAGAGGCCAGCAGAGCTGAGACGCTGGTCAGATGAAGAGACTGAAGTGAGGAGTTTACTTCAGTGTCTGCCCCACATCTCACAGCTCAGGTGAAAGAAGACATACATAATTTCTATGAGTGTATATTCTAAGTAGGTATCTTGGCTTTGTTAACTGTAAGGCCTGGCAGATGCGTGGTATCCAGAAGGTTGATCCAAGCATTCAGTCAAAAGAGAACTCACACACCACTTATGCCAATGCAAAAGTACATACTTTTAATACATTTAAGACACCAAAGAATAAAGTGCTACCCCGTGAGGTGCAAAACATTTTTGGTCACATTGAAACCATCATCAGTGCAATAAATAATTTCTAGAGATTAAAAGTACTCCCCTTTTTTATTATCTACTAAATATTTTGTGACATGTTATATGTAAAGGGTAATGGATGACTGCGTTCGGTAGCATACCAGGTGGTAATGAGGCCACAACACAAAGTGACTGTTATACTTTGAAGTGCGCTAATTTCTGCTGCCTAAATGATGTGAAGTTCATTATCCCGCTTAAGTGATGGTTAAGTGACGATTTCAAAAGTTGTAACCACACTAGTGGGAGTCCCCCATTGGTTCTTTCAGATACTGCAACAATACTCCACAGTAATGTTCTTTGATGTTGTATTACTGTGGACAAATCAACCAAGCTGTTATATTAAGCTACCATATTAATGATGATTATTAATATAATTATAGTAATGATAATATAATGAATACATATTTAAAAAAATATAAAAAAGTAAACTATCACTTTAAAGGCTTTGCACATTTTTGTGTGGGCACTTCTGTTTAGCCTGTTTATGTCTGTATAGTGTTGAATAATTCAAGTTGCTATACTTTAGTACACAGTGTGGATTAAATTAATTTCACCTCATGATTTGTATTATTTTCGTACAGATTCAACTACCATCTGGATTTATGTTCAAGCAAAGCATTCAAGTTCCTGGTGGATCTGAGTGTGGCTGCAGCTGAGTGTGTCTCAGCTACAGGACAGAGTTTCTCTGAGCTCTTCTCCTCTGTGTGTAGCTACAGCACTTTCCCTTTTGGTCGGGAGGACAGCTCTAAACAAAGTGATGTACTGCTGGAACTGTACTCTTATGTGAAGTGCTGTGAGTCTGAAACTGGGAGAAGGCTCCTTCCAGCATTTCTTCCAATTTATCTGTCAGGTCCTAAAGTCTGGGCGATAAACTTCTCAAACAGAAAGGCCTCCCTTCTCCTAGAAGTGCTGAAACTCCAGACCCAGAAGAGACCAGTAGAGCTGAGAGGCTGGTCAGATGAAGAGAGTGAAGTGAGGAGTTTTCTTCAGTGTCTACCTTTCATTTTACAGCTCAGGTAAAGTTTTTTTCTGTTTTTCTTTTTTGTTATATTTAATATTTTTATATTTCAACATTTTCCATTTTTATGTATTTTTAATCTCTTTCACCAAATTATCATGAAGTTGTAATGTGGGCCTAGATAAATATTAGGCTCTTAAAATGAATTGTGAAATTTATTTTTTTTTGTATTTGGTAAAAGTTTCGATGGTGCTTGTGATGCCCAGTCTGTCCTATTGGATTGTCTGTGGTTTGGATCTCAACAAGAACTGGTTCAGTTGTTCCAAACGCTCAACTACACCCTAAGTCTGGAAAAGGACCTATACAGCTCTAAATGCAAGTCTTTAGGACGAACACTCAAATGGATCGGCTCCAAACTGGACCTCACACTGACCCCTGAGCACATCTCTCTCAGGGGAGTCAGGCTGCTCTTTAGAGGAGTCTGTCATCTCAACAAACTCAGGTGAAAAACATGTCTGATTTCTGCATGCCACCAGTATTACACCTAGATGTAGGAGGTGCAATGTATATTCAATTTAGTGTCATTTATTTATCATTGACCTGCAAATAAAATCACTATTTTCTTTCTGTCTGTGCTTGAATTTATCAGATTGAATGACAGAATGGTGATGAGACTGGCCAGAGCATTAAGGACAAGAAAAGGTTTGACTCCAGTCACTGTGGAGAACCTCAGTCTGGAAATGAACACTACAAGAGTCTCTCAGAGAGCGCTGTCCAGGGTCCTGAGCTGCCTGTCTCTCCTCCTAAGGCACTGGACTGTCCAGTGTCTGGACCTCAGCTCCTGCAGCTTTAAAGATCACTCTCTCATCATCCTTCTGTGTCTACAGGACCATCTCAACCTCAGGTAAATTTGCATATTATAGAACTGAAGTTACCGGTAGTTTTTAAGCATTGGCCATTACTTACAACAAGTTGATGGTGGAGATTCCAGCCATGCACAGAACAGAACAAATGTGTCAGATAAAAAAGGCTTGTACAGTGTATGTGCTTGGAAGTGTCTGTCATAGGATAAAATGCCAATGTCATTAATTGCATAGATCATGAAACTGGTAGAACGTATGTTTATATCATTTTGCAGTCATGTGTTCGAACAAGACTTATTATGTAACTTTTCCCTTTGTACAACATCTAATTCGTTATCTCTTCCATGTGATGAGTTCTCTTTTTTTTCTATTTGCTTCCACAGACTGAATAAAAGAAATACACAACAGCTGGTTGTGCTGGTGTCTGAAGCTCAAGACAAGGAAATCACACAGTCTTTCCTGGATAAGGTGGGAGGAGACCTCACCTCTTGCACCTTGAGCAAGGAAGTGCTTCTGAGCCTGCTGCAGCACCACTCTGGACCTGTCATTGTGGACTACAGGAAGTGTGAGATCAGAGGGAGGAACACTCACGAACTCCTTCCTCTACTGGACAAGATACGATTTCAGAGGTAGCCCTCATGGAGGCACAGCTGAAATTGAAAAATTACAGCTAAAAATTGTAGACCTGATAATTCTTTCCTCAAGATTTTACACTGTAACACTCTACAGATTACTTTTAATACTTTAAACATTTAATCAGTAATTTTAGGATATATTATGTTTGAAAATTACTCCATAAAACTGACAGGATTTTATTGTGCAAAGACTAATAATAATGAATAATAAATACTACTGCGTAAGTGCCTTAAATTATTCAAAGTCAGTCTTTTAATATCCTAATAAGTAGTGGCTGTGTAACACAACAAAATACTCCCAACATAAATTGCAAAACAATGATGTGAACCTGACTCTTGCTTTTAGTTGTAGGTACAAGTAATCATACAGACTGAAAAGTGCAATATTTTTTTTTCTTAAATTTGGCCCCTTAATGTGTATGAATATTTGCTTTTAGTTCTAGGTACAATTAATTATACAGACTGAATAAATGTAATATTTTTTTCTTAAATTTAGCCCCTTAATGTGTATGAATACTGTAGTACTCAAAGCCAATAATTGTGATTCCACAGGCCCACTCCAGAGTTCATCATGTTCATCATCAGAGAGATCTACCAGTCTCGTTCTCCCCACTATGTGAGCAGCCTGCTGAGATCCACAAGGAACTGCGTCAATCTGACCACCAGAGTCCTGGATGCTGCTGACTTTACTGCCCTGCATTTTATCCTACAACACAGCCAGGGAGTCAGACTCAACCTGATGTGGACCTCCATGCCTGAAGGGGCGCTAGAGAGCCTTGTGCATCTCCTCAGCAACGTGTCACAGCTCAGGTCTCACAATTTATCATGCGTGGCTCCAGTTCATTAGTTCATTATTTTAATAGTTCTCAACAACTACATTTGGATTTTGCATTAGTTGTAAAGGCTAACTTTAAGGCTAACTAGCTTTAACCTGTTCCTCATTCTGTGTGCATGTGTACTGTATCAGGAACTCAATTTGCATGCCCTCAGTGTGTTATCAGCTTCCTTCAGTGTTTACTAACGTCACAGAATTTAATTTCTTTGATTCCAGTGTTGACAGGCAGCGGCTGTTGAGGATCCTCCACGGTTGTGAGTCTTCAGGTGTCCAGCAGGGGGCAGCAGCAGCTCTTCTTCAGGCTCTACATCACAAACTGGACTTCTCCTGCTCTTCCGCTATGGACCTGACAGACGATACACAGGAACCAGCCATGCACCTGAGACCCGAGGACTGCAAGGTCATCTCCGTGTTGATCCAGAGGGTCAACACCAAGACCGAGCTCACTCTGCTTGACTGTGATGTGGAGGAGGCGGGTCTAGAATACTTTTTTAGTGTTCTAGATAAAGCCACTCTGCGGTGAGACCGGAAAGGATTCCCTGTGTTCTAAGATGATATGTTCGTTTTAATCACAAGCAAGCATATCGAGAACCACAGAGCTACATAACTCATAAGCTGCGTTCAGTTTTGTTAGCAAGAAGCTTTAAAGATGACCGCCAAAAACTCTCTCACATTCTCTTTGTCTGTCTTTCTGTCTCTCTCTCTCTCTCTCTCTTAGGTGCAGTAAGGCCCAGGTGCTGCAGCTCCTGTCTCTGGTGTGTGTTGGCTCTGAGAGAGAGTGTGTGAGGAGAGCCACATCTCTCTCCGTCGCTCTGGGTGAGGAAGTGGACCTCAGTCACACTGTGCTGGACCAAGGGGCCTGTAGATCTCTGGCGTTGTTTCTAGAATATTCTGACGGGCTTTCTGAACTGGACCTCAGCCACTGCCAGCTAACAGACCACTGTCTCGAACCTTTGCTCCCACACCTGCACAAAACACCAGTCGTGGAGTAAGTGTCTGATTGTGATTGTGTGTGCATGCCTGTGTGTGTGTGTGTGTGTGTGTGTGTGTGTGTGTGTGTGTGTGTGCGCGCGCGCATTTGTGTGCACATGCCTGTGTGTTTTCATATAGCCATGTTTGTTTATATTTGTTGTTATGAATGTGTGTCTGTGAATATGTTTGTTAAATATATCTTTACCAAAAAAACGTGTGTTTCTTCCAGCCTCAGCAACAACAGCATCACTGATAATGGGGCTCAGCGTATCTACAGTGTAGTCAATACAACAAGCTCTATTCGCACTGTAAGATAAGTACAGACTAGATGTTTGCACCGGTATATGGGGGCTGGAGTGGGGTGGGTGGTTAATTTTGAAAAAAATACATTTATTGCAGCCTTTTACCACCTTTTAAATGTATTTATGCTGGCATTTAATTTTTGAAATCTGTGACAGCCAAGACATACGCACTCTTTGTGTCTGCAGGCTGTTCAACAATAACATTGAGAGCAGACACCTCTATCAAGGAGACGAGCGCTTTGAGCTGTGGTGATGCAGTTGGTCTGGAGACATAAGCACTGGATTTGATCTGAAGTATTTCCTGTTGTATAAAGCGTATCACAATGGGATTGATCTGGTGTATTGCAAATATGAAAGACAGAATGACCCCTAACCTGAAGTAGGGGAAACCTCGACCTCGAATGCACCAAAGTATAAAAAAGCTGTTCACTATTGTTGTCATTTTTATTTACTGTGTTTGTGTTATTCTCAGGGGAAGAACTGCTGGTGTTTCACATACGAATGACTCTTAGGAAAACATAAGTGCCTTATTTTTATATTAATGTATTATAGTTTTTGTATATCAGGGGATATATTTTGTAAAAACGTGTGATACTGAAATGTGTATATAATGTCTTCATAGCCATACTGTTGATGTGTTTTCTGTCTCGGTTCCTGTAAAACTGTGGCAGCGTTGTAAAGGCTCTGCATGTAGTGGGATGCAGTGTAGGTGTGTGTGTCTCCTCTGGCTTCTCTGCAGTGGCCAGAGACTAACGAGTAAGAAAATGTGGCTCAGCAAGAGAAGGCACGGATTGATCATAAAAATGCTGTGTTCATTTTTGTTCATAAAAGTTTATTTTTGTCATGAAGAGAAAAGAGTTGCATGCAGTGCATATCGTATAAGGATAATTATGAGCATGCGTACTTACACAGTATAACTTTATTTTTTTCCTTTCAAATGTATATACTTATATGTGCATTGCACAATCACTGATGTCTGCAGTGAGTGAAAATCTGCTGCCAGTTCCTTTGTCACTCAGGAAAATGAGGGGATCGAGCTTTCTCTGTGGTTGCTCCTCGGCTCTGGAATAATCTTTCTGAATATATAAAATGTGGTACAACTGTTAATAGTTTTAAGTGTAAAGTGTACATTTTTTGTCTTTTTTTTACTATTCCTATTTATATTTATTTACTTAGTTTTTTACTTCAGTTGTATTTATGCTGTTTTGTCAGGTCCTGTGGTATAAATTGTGCTGTGTAAATAAATTGAACTGGAACTGAACTTTAAAATTGACTACAGCATACGTTCAAATCAAACATGCCAAAAAGGGTGAAGATGAAGTTACAACACGTAAATCCTCTTTAATCAATTTTTACAGTGCCATACTTATTTGTTATATCCCACATATGTCACTTACTCTTTTTTGTTTGCTTGTTTGATGTTTAACCTTAACTATTGTGGGTTACCATTTATCCAGCGCTTGTCTGTGTGTCTTCTGTTGTTATATCATATCCACACTTCTTGGAGGTGTTTTCTGTTGGTCTTTGTGTACTACTGTGGTACAGTTGTATTGTACCACAGAGGTACAAACATGTTTTTTTTATAAACGTGTAATGCAATAACTCTCTGGGAGAAATGGGATACTTTTTATAAAATTAAAGTGCAAAGATCAACCATCATTTTTCCACATCTGTATTTACTACAAATGAGTCTTTTAGATGCATGTTTCCATTCTACCAGCAGATGGCGCTGAATGTATATAAAATTGTATGTTCTCATTGAAGCACTGACTTTTAGAATTTTTTTTAGTCAGTTACGTTTTTTTTTCTTATCATTTCAGTGTTGTGCCTTAATGACAGTTGCATAGGAACGCCATACTATCTGTATATCAGGAGGCTGCACTTGCAGCAGGCCATGATTTTGTCCCTTTCTTGTCTTTTTCTTAATATTTTTCACTTTTAAAATTTCACAATTAAAATGTGATTGTACATGCAAGTAAGTCATCATGAAGTTGTATTATTGACTGAACATCATATATGTCATTTCTGTCTTCATCTCAATCTGTATTGCACGAGTGGAAGTGTGGCTCATTTTACTCGCCCTGTCGCCGAGCATATTGAATCACTCTGTTCCCTGCTCAAGGACTTCCATTCACCGAGCTATGTAGCAACCACTGACAGTGCATAGAAACTGCAACAGCATCCCACTAAAAGACAAGCTCTCCAGGCTACACACCCTACGCAGACCCACAACTCTGGCCTATGGCACAATGACAACAGATATGAAATGAGTGAACAGGAAGTCATAACAGTGCATTTATATTAGGGCTGTGTGTGTGTGTGTGGCTAGGTCGTCTAGGGTAGCCAGGTTCGTGGCGTTGTGCCATGAATATGCCCGTAGATGCGTGAAAAATGAATCATCCAAAGTGCCACGAACACTAATCCCATACCTGTGGGTCATATAACTGACTTGTGCTGGCGTATGCGAATTAGTAAAAGAAACCTGAAGGTTGTCCAAATTCTTCAGCGGGTTAATAGTTATTATTAATTCATTTAATGAATCAATCTCGCCTGCTATGCAAAATGATACAGCTTGGCTATTCTTGAGTGGAGTCCTTAGCGCATTGCCGCACGATTGGCACGAGTCTTCTACTTGATGAGTGAGTGCGCTTGTGAGTGGGCGAGCGAGAAAGAAAGAAAAAAAGGAGGGGGGTTTGTGGGGGGCGGCACTGGAGGAGAGAGGATTCTGTCGCTCTGCTGCACATAAACGCGCCGCTCCTCACTGCACAAGACGTCGCTGGATACGGACAGCACGAGGAGGAGGGGGAGTAAACCGATTCGAAGACTCTCTTTCCCCTGCATCCAGCTCAGCTCCGTCTCTCTTGGGTCTGAATCTCTCGCTTTGGCACCGAAGTCTACCGTATTCTGTCTCCAGGCTCAACGGAGAAGGAAAACACACGGCAAACGGAGAAGTCCTCATAAGCCTGTAAAAACTCAGCCCCACGCATATCACTATGAGCGAGGTAAGTGCCTTTTTGGTCTATGGAAAGGGGGAGAGGGGAGTAGGGGGCGACAGGGGGTTTCTGAAATGACGGTTGCGACAAACAGAATGTGCACTGAACTCTCTGTCACTTAATTTCGCTATAGTGGGGGAATCTATCATCGGTTGTACATTCTATATGCCTCATTGGTGATTCCTCATTTGAAACGGCTCGGAAGGCAAACCGAACCAAATGGTGTCTAACAGTTATCTCCACTGTACCCCACCCCCATTACTGCATCATGCAAGGTGCGGTAGGAAGGCAAAAAAAATGTATTTCTGTCAGAGCGCCGCACACTCCATCTTCCCGAGACTCCCCTGGCGCAGGTCCCGCAGACAGTGCGCGGACGACGCTCTGGGAAAGTGAGAACCATCCGTCTGCACGCTCTCATTCCACAACCCACACGGGGCTGCCGTTGCCCCCGGCGGCCCAGAAACATCCGTTAAGAGCGTCGCGTGGTGGCAAAGTGTCGGTGTGATGCTAGTCAGTGTTGACAACAGTTATTCTGTTCCTCCCGGGGCGCCAATAGCAACGAATGAACAGTTCAGGCGTAAACGAGGAGAGACTATTTCTGTGTAATGTTCCGATTGCTTGCTTTTAAGTTTTTAGTTGGAACAGCTCT
>CM050200.1:10903209-10918209 GCA_027475355.1 Coilia nasus | reverse complement strand
TACTTTTTTCTTGCCCTTCAGCCAATGCCTGTGTGTGTGTGTGTGTGTGTGTGTGTGTGTGTGTGTGTGTGTGTGTGTGTGTGTGTGTGTGTCTGTGCATGTAATGTGTGTAAGCCATCTGAAAGGACCACAGGGTCCATATCATTCCATTTGTGACACACACTAAGCAGAATGAAGAGCCTGGACCTTGATCATTCATTTTGTTCTGAACTGGCCCATTTTGCCCAGAACGAGTGACTAATGTGGACCTCTTGTTCCCTTTCTTTTTCCACTCTTGGTTTGTGTCCTACAGCTCCGGTCCACAGACAACCCCAAGAGCAGCCAAACGGCCGCGACTGATAACAAAGGTGAGTTACTCCGGCCCTTTGTGTGTGTGTGTGTGTGTGTCTGTATGTGTGTGTGTGTGTGTGTGTCATTGCCACAGCTTACTCCGGCCCTTTCAGAGTGTGTGTGTGTGTGTGTGTGTGCATGTGTGTGCGTATCTGTGTGTGTGTGTGTGTGTGTGTGTGTGTGTGTGTGTGTGTGTGTGTGTGTGTGTGTGTGTGTGTGTCTGTATGTGTGTGTGTGTGTGTGTCATTGCCACAGCTTACAAAGGTGAGTTACTCCGGCCCTTTCAGAGTGTGTGTGTGTGTGCATGTGTATGCGTATCTGTGTGTGTGTGTGTGTGTGTGTGTGTGGTGTGTGTGTGTGTGTGTGTGTGTGTGTGCGTCATTGTTCCAGGCTTATCCACACCACCCAGGCAGGCAGGCAGGTGTTCTCATCATGTCCACTACATTAAAAGGGTCAGTCCTTGATTACAATGCATCACCCTTCTTTGTGTTGGAGGAGAAGCAATGAGTGTGCCTAATGCAGTGGCCTTTATCAGTGGAAATTCCCCACCCATTCCTTTACATTGCACAGTACAGTGTGCGAAATTCTAAAAAGAAGAGAAAAAGAAGAGAAAAAGAAAAGAAAAAAAGAGAAGAGAAAAGAACAAAAAATAATGATGGAGTCCCACAGACAACGTCTACTCTTGCATTTGTTTTTCAGCATTCTGTATTTGCATATGTAGTGAGGAGAACCCCATTGCAGTGTCTGATATATCTCATTTAGTGACATCTAAAGCTCTAAAGGTTGTCAACTAGATGCATGTGAATCCTTTCACATGCTTTTTGCATGTCCCCCACCTGTCTTTGGTTTTCAGCAGGATCTTATGTTTAACGATTGAAAGTTTAGGCTGGTATTGTATGTGTAAGTGTGAAATAGTGTTGAGTATTGAGGACTACTGAACAGCAATCAACTACAGAGCAGTTGTAACAGTGATGTATTTGAGGTTTGTATGTAAGGGATAATGGACGACACGGTGTTTGGATATCAGAAAGTTAATGCGCTTCTCCGCTTCGCGTCGTGACCGCATTACCACCTCGAACGTGCATTAACTTTCTGATATCCAAACACCGTGAAGTCCATTATCCCGCTTATACCACGGTTACCACACTTGTCTGATGTTAAATTCAGGTGATCATTTCCACATTTTAATCGCTAAAACAAACTTATTTGTAGAACTACTTCCATCCGCCAGAAGATGTGTCTTTTCATAACTAACTGGACAGACTGCCGTTGCTAATTCCAAATTGGAGGTTGCTATGGCCAAGAGCCAGTCATTAGTTCCATGACTTTGGTTGTCAAGCTAGCTATTCCAAAGTTCTGTTAAGCCTTGTTTAGCAAAGTCACGTTAGTAAAGAGTCCAAATGCAGCGTGACAGCACTAAAAGACGATCTCAGAGGCATATAACATGTTGCAACTCTGTGTTCTTCCATCTGCTCGTCATTTGCTAAAGCTGTCACGTCTTAATTTGTTTATTTACAGTTCACCACGAACTTGGCGCACTGATACTGTACATAAACACAATAAGGTCAGAAAGCAGGGGCTACTTCATAGGTGTGCGTATATAGAAAGTTAATAACCGTTCTAAAGGACGCATCACAATGTGAAATTGAATGAAGCCAAGCCATGGTATAAAGCTGTAGTTATAGCAATAGTGTTTGGTGTGATACAATATCTTTCAATACAATTATAGCAGTGACTTAAAATCAATGTAGTGCAGGGTACATTGCAGGGGACATTGCACATACTTACAGTGGAGCTCCTTCTGAAGTGATATGTCTATATTATGAGTATGACCCACTATCATTACATTAGATTCCAGTCTTTCTGACTGCTATCTCCAGGATTAACACAGTAATTACCAGGAATTGGCAGGGATGCAGTCAATTGAACAAAACAAAAGCCTTCCCCTAATCCAGACAGTTTATAAATGACTCTCATCAGGGCAAGGGCTGTCTGTTGAACTGGGTGGTGTTGAGAGACACTTTTCATGGGCAGCATTCATCATTTTTTGTCTGGTCTATGAATCATTCGGGATGACTACTTGTACATCAGTCAAAACTATTAATAGCAACCTACAGATGCTGTACTGTCAGTTTCCAAAACTATACACGCTCATGTATTAGCCATGAAACCGTATTTCGCACAAGAACTGTAATAAGATTAAAAACCAATCAGTTAATTATTTGTGCAGAGGAACTCTACATGTCTGCTGCACTTGTATCGTGGTTGTGGCTCATATGAAATGGGATACCTGATAGTTTAGCTGTGATGTAAAAGTGTAGGGCAGGTCATATGGTAAATGTATGCGTGCTATGTATATGAACAACTGGTTCAAGTACGGGTGGTTGACCTAACGCTGCTTTTTATAGCACTGTATGTGGTGTGGTGATAGTATTCAGCAGTGGGTGTTGTCAGTCAGACAAAGCTGCCTTTTGTTTTATACCATGTTGTCCAGTTGTCTGTCTTCTTAGATATCTTAGCTTTGTTTGTATATTAGTTTGGCCAGCAGTTGTTATAGCTTTTAGATATGCATTAGAAATATACTTAAAGCCCTTAGGAGACACCCTCTATTAAAAGTTTGTTGTTACCAGAATGGCAATGACCAAGTTGTAATGTGATACTAAAGACTCTCTGTACTATCGTAGCAATGTTGTAATGTTGTAGGTACGTTTTCTGCATTCACAGCGAGTCATTCCACCGGCGGTACGATGACCACTAGGAGCCTGTTCACACTAGTCATTTAAATGTGTCTTGGGGAAATCCGGTTGCAAGCGGACAGCTAAGACGCATTTCGTTCACACCAGTGTTCTAATATGTGTCTCAGCTCATCACTTGCAATCAGATTCATGTTTAGAATGTACCTTTAGAATTTAGTCATTGTGATGTCGTAGCAATGGTGTAATGCTGTAGGGACATTTGTTTTCATCGACAGTGGGTCGTTCGACTGCTAGTACTGTACAGTTCTGGATTCAAAGATGACTGCACTAAATAAGTGCAACAAAGGAATTTGCGTTATCACAATAAAGGGTGCTTCAGAGGACCTCCCCCACTGCATTTTCTTGTGTTTAGTGAGGTGTCACACCCCATTGTGTCCTTATCTGTGCCCTGCCATTACTGTGTTATTAGCTCTTATGCTGGTGATATTGGAGATAACTTTATTATTTCATGGAGTCAAATAAACAAGTCAGATAAGTGTTACTCCAATGTTTGCCATCCTAATGCATATGTCAATAGTTATTCCATCCCATAAGTCCAGAACATGCGAAAACCTTCGTCCATGCTCAGTTCCATCATTGGTCTGAGAAAGTGGATCCTTACAGTACGGTCACCACTAAGAGGCTACGTTCGTTCACTTGGCTTAATGTTGCGCGGTGGGTTGGTTGTTGTCTGTTGCAGAGAAGGCGGCTGAGACAACGCCGAAGCCCCAGCAGGAGGAGGCTGAGGAGGTCGACATCGACCTGGAGGCTCCCGAGACGGAGAAGGCCGCTCTCGCCATCCAGAACCAGTTCAGACGGTTCCAGAAGAAGAAGAAGTAGAAGATTGAAGATCTCACAAATGGCAGGGAATGCACACAACAACAAAAAAACATCCAACAAAAAAATCTACAAAAAAAACCTAACAAACAACAATTATTAAATGAAATCAGTTAATCAACGCATAATCCTAAACAAACGTAACAAAAATATGTCGAAAAAAGATATCCAACAAAGACAAAATATAATTCCGCCAAAAGGGAAAACATAGAATGATAAAGAATGACGGAGACTAGTTGTATCTAAAAAGGAAAACATCAATGGAACAGAGCACATGACTTGAAGAGTAGGCAGACCAGCTTACATTCAAATGAGAATGAAAGGAAAGGCAGGCAAGGGAGATGGATGAGAGGGAGAGAGGGGGAATGAAGCGGAAATTATAATCTAGCATGATGACTACCCTGTCACCCTTTCTGATGACAACCTTCGTACTTCCCCACCCCACTCGCCTCAGATATCACATTCCTCATCACCACACACGCACACACACACACACACACACACACACACGCACACACGCACACACACATTTGGAGTTGTCCCACAGAGGTGGCTCGTATGCCTGCATCAGGAGCCTCACTCTGCACAAACCGACTAGCTTAGCTACTTAGCTAGCTTAGCTACTTAGCTAGCATCTCCAGCCAAAGTAGCTCACAAGCACAGTGATGGAAGAAAAGAAAAGCACATTGGTCTAACCCAGCTCCCAGTTTTGTCTGTATAGCTCTTTTCTCTTTTATCTCTCTCTCTCTATCTCTCTATTGCTCTCTCGTTCTGGCTTTCTTTTTCTTTCCCTCTGTCCATCTCTTGCTATTTGTTTTTCTCTCTCTTCAACCCTTTGTGGTTGGAAACAGAGGGCCCTATATGCCAGCTCAAGTTCAGCCTTTCCACCACAGTCCACCGAAGGTCCAGTGTCACACGTGCGTCGCAGAAACAGGATCCTCTCTTCTTTTCTTTTCTTTTCTTTTCTCCTCCCTCCATCCCTCCATCCGTCCGTCCTTCCATCCGTACATCCCCCACCGCCCTTTTGAGGTGCTCTCTCCTGCGACGGCACTGACGTAAGATCCAGTTACCTGCGGTTGTTCTCTGGCATCTCTGGTCCAGTTTCTGTAAGCCGGCCCTGTTTTTAGTACTGCGGCCCTTTCCACGCATGCCACTCTGTTTATTTATTGATGACCACGGGGTGCGACCGTAACAGGAGGCTTAATTAAACAGGGGAGTGGTGCGACAATGGATCAGAGCAAGAGGTTTTAATGAGGTAACAAGATCAGATCTGAGGTTAGTTACTGGCTGGTAGAAGAAAAAAAAAAGTTGTGGTGGTGACACCTGTGGCATTTTTAAAAACAAGGCTGTCATGGGACACGGGACGAATGGCATTGCTAATATTCAGTCCAACCTAACCGCTAACGTTCTTCAGTCCAGAGATTTTGTAAGAGATCGTGATGTTTGTGAGTGTTCGTAACAGAAGCTGTACACTTACCTCCTGTCATTATTTGTCATTGGAGTGACCTTTACCCCTTAAAATCGCTCAGTTTTGAGTCAGTCGTCTGGCCAGTCACCATGGAGGACCAAAGATAGTTTCCGAAGAACGCGCAACCTGTAGTTTGACCTCGGTGGCGTTAGCCACCCGTGTCAAGTTCCGCTGCGCTGTGGCACAAGTAACCGTAAATACTTTAGCCCTGAGGTAAACACTTCAAAAGGGCCGAGCCCTGCGTGCTGGCCCAGGCTATGAGAGAGGGAGGGATGAGAGAAAAAGCAACGGAGGAAAAAAGAAAGAAAGAAAGAAAGAAAGAGAGAGAGAGAGATTTAATGGCTTCACAGTGGATTCTCAGGGGATAGATATAAAGAGATCAGTGGAGGACAGAAAAAGAGGGAGAGAAAGAGAGAAGTAGAGGAAGAGAGTGGTAGAGAGAGATAGAGGAAGAAAGGAAGGGAGAGAGATGATCACAGACATAGTGGAAGATGTAAGGGACAAACAAACACATCAGCTAGTATATATCAGAATAAGTTACACTCAAGCACATATGGATGACACATCCAAGTATGTAAACAAGCACACACACACACACACACACACACACACACACACACACACACACACACACACACACACACACACACACACACACACACACACACTCCTCCCCAGTGCACAAAGAAAAAAAAACTTCTCTGTTGGGACCAGAGCAGTCTCCTCTTATAACAGAACCCCCTCCCTCCACAACCCCCAACACCCCACCTCATTTTACCCATAATGTAGCACACTGTCCTGCAGACACCCTCTGTGAGATTAGGTCTCTCAACTAATTACTACGCTTTATTAATGGAATGGCCTCGTTTTCTAAGTAAGGAAGTAGCCCGCTGCCAAGACGCAGTCAGACCACGACGTCATCATTTCTCGGCATTAAATCCAACGGGCTGGGGGTTGAGCAAGGGGGGTGGGGGCGGGGGCGGGGTAGTAGGGGGCATGGGGGCAGGTAGGCATCCCACAATGCATTGCACTTGGCAAAGGGGTGTTTTGTGCTGAGCAGCTTTTCCGACCAGCAGAAGAATAATTAAAAAAAAAATATATAAATAAATATATAGATATATATATCCCAATAACATAAAGCCAACATGCTCTTTGATTCACATTCAGGTTTGTTTAGAAGCTCTCTGATTTAGCTTATATCAGTTATGTCAGTTTAACTAGTTTTGGCTTTAGTTCCTTCTGTGGCCAGTTTTCCCCCTTCAAACCTTGCATAGCCTTTCACCGCCCACTCCAGTTGTGGCATTAAGCCACATCTCCATCCCTCCAATCCCCAGCTTCCCAGCTCCCTACCCAGCGGCCCTTTCACCACTTACACGTTATTATTCCCATCTTTCCATTCAAGCTTTGACCTCCTTTTGCATCTCCCTAATGGCAACAGGGTCCAGAGGACGTAAAGTGCTCAGCTGAGCTGTTTAAGAACTGTGACTTTTTCTTTTCTTTTCTTTTTCGTTTTACGTTAAAAAAAAAACACTACAGGGCATCACCCCACCCCACCCCACCCCACCTCCCCACCCCGCCTCCCCACCCCAGATATCTATTAATCAAGGCTGGAGTGGAGTGAATTGAATCTGAACCACAGGCAGTATGCTTTGCGCTGTGCCATGCGTACAGTGTGTGTGTGATACAACCATGTCGAGATTTGCTGTTTCTCAATACAGAGAATTCGTTTTTTTTTTTGCCTTGTGCGAATGAAATTCCCCATGTGTGAAAGAAAGCACAAAAAAGAAGATTAAGCTCACTGTGGTAAAAGCATGCTACACCTCATGAATAGTGGCATTTCATTGTTAAAAACATCATTTTTAAAGATGATTATGGAAAATTGCAGAAAAGCAACAATATAAAACCACAGAATCCCAGTTAAAAAAAAAAAAAAAAAGCCTTTTTTTAACGGACCAAAAGGCCCCAGAGCCCAGTTGTGTAATCTTATCTCTGTGACGCCTCATTGCATACCACGAAACCTCTCAACCAATGTAAGGGACAAACACAAACTCCAAGCAATAGTGACAATCCCTGGTTTCCCAGGTGACAGTAGCCCTTCATCAGAACATTCACCTATCTCCATGGCAACTTGTATCACACAAGAGAAAAAAAAAACTACAGACCTCAGAGAGCCCCCTGTTTTAGGGGCGTATCCCTGAATCAGGAAGTCAAATCAGCATCACAGACCCCGCTCATCCTCCCTCCATTTTGCTTGTGTGTTTTTATTTGTGTGTCAGAAAATGACATCACTTCATACTATCTCTCTTGTTCATGTTATTTATTAATGACCTCATAGATAAACATGTAGTTGCTTGTCTGTGTGTTAGATTCACATAATCAACCCTCGATATTCAAAGTAGATAATCTGTTGTCATTAAATGTTATGAATCACTGTTTTCTTATGTAGATTTTTTTGTGTGTATTTTGATCTTTTAACAACAGTGTGGGAAAGATGGTGGTTGGATGCACACACACAAAAAACATCCCTGTACTGTTTTTAGAGTTGTTTAATGTTTATTTATTTTCCTCCCTCTCTGCATTATTAAAACTTGCTGCAAATTGCTTAAGAAAAAAGCGTCTTTGACTTTGTCCTGTCTATGTTCTCTGCTGACACAGATTGGAGAAATGGTGATCCTGGGGACAGTGTGTGTGTGTGTGTGTGTGTGTGTGTGTGTGTGTGTGTGTGTGTGTGTGTGTGTGTGTGTGTGTGTGTATGCATGTGTGTCGGTGTGTGTATGCATATGTGTGTGTGTGGGTGTGTGTAGGTGTGGGTCGCTGTGTGTATGCATATGTGTGTGTGTGGGTGTGTGTAGGTGTGGGTGTGTGTGGAAGATAGCATGTCCGTGGGGATGTGCTCCCTCAGGTGTGCGGGGGATGGGAAGAGCTGGATGGGTAGGCAGGGCTGTTGTTTCCGCTTGGGCCCTCTGAGGAGAGGAGGGCCTACATTAAGCTTCAGAGCTAATGAGAGCACAGTCTGTACCAGAGATACTCCCCACACACCCAAGCCTCACTCGCCTTAACAGCATTCCCAGCTGTACACACACACACGCACACACACACACACACACACACACACACACACACACACACACACACACACACACACACAGGTTCTAATGAGCACACACACTCCCATACACAGACACAAACACACATACATACTCACATATACACATAGGCACACAACCGTCTGTTTACTTGTAAGCACACACACACAAACACACACTTGCTCTCTCACATGTGCACACACACACATGCACACACACATGCATGCACACTTGCTCTCTCACATGCGCACACACACACACACTCGCTCTCTCACATGCACACACATACACATGCTCTCTCTCTCACATGCACACACACACATGCATGCACACTCGCTCTCTCACATGCGCACACACACACACACACGCTCTCACATGCGCACACACACACACTCTCTCTCTCATGTGCACACACACACGCATGCACACTTGCTCTGTCACATGTGCACAAACACACACACTCGCTCTCTCACGTGCACACAAACGCACACACACACACATGCACACTCGCTCTCTCACATGCGCACACACACACACGCACACACACACACACACACTTGCTCTCTCACGTGCACACACACACACACACACACCCACACGGAGCAGACCCTAAGCGGCCGCCACTTCTTAATTAGGTAACAATAACAAGGGCAGAGGGGGAGCTGGAATAGAGAGGGGGATTTGGTCATATCATTTAGTCATACCCCAGCCTCATCTCACAAACAGCAGGCCAAGACCTGTTCCAGTCACTCACAGAACGCCACAGGGGGAAAGCAGAGGGGAAGAGAATAGTGCAGTGACGCAAGAAATATGTAAATACATGCGTAGGGCGTGCAACCTTTATAATATGGTTATACGGTTATGATAGAGATGACCTGTACAGTAAGGATTTTTTTTTCCAGTCATTTAGATGTAGCACAACTGAAACAGATCAGGTTAAAATAAATAAATAAATAAATAAATAAATAAATAAATAAATAAATAACAATAATAATAATAATAAACAACAAACTGTTTGGATTCTGTCTGTTTTTGTTGTGTTTTGTGAATTTAAATTTGTATCTTGTGTTTATGTCTTATGTTCTGGTTCATTTCCTGGTTCTAACAAGAACTGTTCTCAATATTATCAATATTCAGTTCACAAAATATGTTCGCAATATTTTCAGTATTCAGTTCACAAAATATGTTTGCAATATTCTCAGTATTCAGTTCACAAAATATGTTCGCAATATTCTTAGTATTCAGTTCACAAAATATGTTCACAATATTCTCAATATTCAGTTCAAAAAATATCTGGGTGTGCAGACTGGGTGTCCGTTGCTCCCCGCCATTCAGACTGCGGCTCTTTTTTTTCTCTGGCCAATCTGCCTATTCTCGGCTGTTCCTTTGCCCGAAAAACCGAGTACCAATGAAAAACGAATGCTACACATTTGTCACCGGAATGAGTCGTCTGATTGGTTGTAGCTCTGTCCAGTAGTCCAGAGGTGTTTGAAAGATGCCCATCTATCACACCTTTGAGAACTTCCTGTTTATGGAAGGCTTGCCAGACAAAGCTCCGTCTATGAGTCTAGTCGCTCACTACCCAGCATGAAGCTGCTTCCAGTTCATAATAGCTTAAGGGAATGGAAAATAACAAGAATCTACATCAATACTGAAGTATGGTGACCATATTTAGAGTCATTTAAGCACAGCATGCTGCAATCACAACACAGGGGGCACTTCCCACCGCGTCATTAAGTGGAAAAAAAAGACGAAGGCGAAAGAAAAGAGTCAAGTGAAACCCTAATCATGTGTTGCCTGGTAAACCCGCCCCTCGTAGTTCATTTCATTTTGTACAGAGGGTCTGGACTGGAATCTCTTGAGGGTCATTTAGTCGGCCCCAGAAAGACCGATCCAATCCAATCTTCGTTAGCGGTGACGTTGACCTTGTGTGCTACAGTACATTTGAATTGTAGTGTGTATGTAGGCTAATTGCATACGTGACGACCAGGTGTTAGCGATTGGGTAAAGGCAGAGGCACACCTCCACACCTCCAGGAAGAAATCAATTCTGATGGTGTCTGGTCCAGACCCTCTGTACAAAATGAAATGAAGTACGAGGGGCTGGTTTACCAGGCTAAATCATGTGTCCCTAAAGAGAAAACCCCTCCAAAGGTTCCCTTGCATCCAGTTGCTCATTAAAGACCCTTCAGTGACTAGTCTGTGTCTGTAGGGAATCAGGCTGAAGGGGCCTGAATAGGAGCGTTGTTACACTGGACCTTTGTGCAGAGGCGATTCTAGAGTCTGTTGGAGCCCCAAGCAAAAACAAATTCTAATTTCCATGAAACTCTATTAAGACTACTCTAGCTTGGAGTTTGTCAGCCCACACAGGCCCTGTAATGGCCCCTGGGGTCCCCAAGCAGTTGCCTGTGTTGCCTTTAGACAAGCTACACCTCTGTCTCCATGACTGCACAATAGGAACCACTGTACGTAAAGAATAATGGCCGACGAGGTGACCAGTTCCGTGGAAATAATGGCACGGTGGAGGCGCTCCCATTTGTATTTATGATGTGGTTTTATATGCATAAACTACAGATATAAATGGTTGATTTGGTATTTTATAGCATCCGTTAAGAAAAAGTAGAGCATGGAATAGTCATTTAACCATTAACTTGGCTACAAGAGTTGTCATGGTTACCATTCATTAGGGAATTGATATGGAACAGTGATTCAGATTTTTGAGGTCTACTTCAAAGGTAGCCAGTTATACAAAGTTAATGCCCACCTCATCAGCCAATCAGAAAAGGGAATTCTGTTGTTAAGGGAGATAAACATGAATTAGAGCACTGTTATTGTGGTACTGGACCTCAGCGAGTGTACTGTAGGGCAGTAGGCATAAGTGGGATTGGTCTAGTCTGTTGGGAATCAGGCTGAAGGGGCCTAAATAGGAGAACTGTTTTACTGGACCTATACGAACCACTGCAGTAGGCAAATGAGATGATAAGTTGTGGTCGGTCTTGACTGTAGGAACCACTACAGGGGTGAATAGAAGCACCGCTATACTGGCCCTCCGTGAACCCCAGCATTCAGCCATGAACCCCAGCATTCGGATAAGCAGTTGTTGAGGTGATTGGTCTTGTCTCTGGGGAATCAGGCTGGAGGAGCACAAACAGGATTACTACTGTAATTGGACGTCCGTGAGAACTGTGGGGGTGTAGGAACCACTACAGGTTTAAGTAGGAGCAATGCTATACTAGACCTCCATGAACCACTGCCGTAGGCAAATGAGATGATGAGTCAGTGGTCAATCACATTTCTAGCCAATCAGAGAGGAGGGTCCCGAACAGGACCACTGTTGTCAAAACCACCACAGTCAGCCACTGAGACAGGAATCAGTCAAATGGCTGATAGCACCAGGAAGTCTCCAGAGCAGCTCTAATGAAAATGTAGTTATATGACTTGTGCATGTAAACATACCAGGACAGGAAGATAGACAGGGAAAAAGGGGACAAAGAGGGAAATATGGTAGGGAGGGAGAGAGAGAGGTAGAGAGGGGGAGAGAAAGAGAGAGAAAGAGAGAGAGAGAGAGAGAGAGAGAGGGACAGAGAGAGAGGTAGAGAGGGAAAGAGAAAGAAATAGAGTGAGACAGAGAGAGAGGTAGAGAGGGGGAGAGAAAGAAATAGAGTGAGACAGAGAGAGAGAGAGAGAAAGACAGAGAGAGAGACAGAGAGAGAGAAAGAGAGAGAGAGTAAGACAGACAAAGAGAGAGGTAGAGAAGGAAAGAGAAAGAAATAGAGTGAGACAGAGACAGAGGTAGAGAGGGGGAGAGAAAGAAATAGATTGACAGAGCGAGAGAAAAACATAGAGAAAGAGAGAAAGAGAGAGAGTGAGAGACAGACAGAGAGAGAGTAAAAAACAGACAGACCGAGAGAGAGAGAGAGAGAGAGAGAGAGAGAGAAGAAGAGAGAGAGAGAATTAGATAAAGAGACTGAAACAGTAGATGGCAGGTGAACACAAAGTGACTACATTCCTCAGGTCTGGCTAAAAGGCCTAGCTCAACCACGGAGGTGACAAATGCTGGAAAGTCTGGATAGCAGAGAGGAAGGGCATCCTTCCAAGTCTGGATAGCTGAGATGAAGGGCGTCCTTCCAAGTGAGTTGCTCCGCAGGACTTTGTCTGCAAAAATGCTGCCAGTGGACGCGAACCAACTCAGTCCACAGAAGGGCCAAGCGAAAACTGAGGGTTCGCTTAGCGAGATCTGCGTAAAATGAAACAGAAATCACTATACCTCAGGGAGACATTTGTTTTAGTGTGGGGTGTGGATCAGGCACAGATACATTTCAATCAATCATTCAATCGATTGATTGACCGAAGTGGCCATCGATTACGACTTCATTGTACTCTAAGTCAAGTCATGACGAGAAGAAATCGATTTGTTGCAGATAAGACTATCGATCTCTGTTGACAGCTCTAGTGTTTCATGATTTAAGGATTTTGCATTATCTTGAACACATGTGCTTTGTTACCAGATGGTAGGTAGGTCTATTTTTCTTTTCTGCTGGACGACATGGCCCTGTTTTCACCAATTAGCCCACATTTGTGTGTGTGTGTGTGTGTGTGTGTGTGTGTGTGTGTGTGTGTGTCTGTGTGTCTGTGTGTCTGTGTGTGGTGTGTATGTGTGGTGTGTGTGTGTGTGTGTGTGTGGTGAGTGTCTCATACCTGCTAACATTTGAGTAGCTAAATCTGGTAGATTACAAAGATATTCATGTAATTATTAACAACAAACTTAGAATCCTATACAAGAGATTTTTTTTTTTAGATAAAAATGAAGTTATTGAGATAAAAAACATGAAAGGGGGCAGGAGATACAAGAGGGAGAGGGAGGTCTGAGATACAAGGGAAACCCGGGAAAAACAGGAGAGAACATTTCTGAACAGACCCCACCACCTCTCTGTAACCATGGAAATGGGTTGTAGTCTCTGAATCCACTGGCAGATCCAAACAGACCATCCACTTGTACAATGCCAGAACCCTTTAGACATCATTTAGCTGACGGTCTTATCCCGAGTGAATTAGGTACAAGGACAGTCCCTTTGGACCGATGTGGAGTTGTGGGTACCATGCTTGAGGGAAACCTTAGGCATCGATGAAAGTGCAGGAGGGTGCTGGTTATTCATCCCCTCAGAGTAGTCAGTCAGAGGGATGGAGAACTGCTATTTTTCTCTAGAGTCCATGACATTATAAGGCTCACCAACACCAGCTACCTGTAAGAAGCTACTGTATGTTGAATTCCTTTAAAACGTCAAAGTCAAAGTCAGTTTTATTGTCAATTCTTCACATGCGCTAGACAAACAAGGAATCGAAATTACATTTCTTACTATCCCATGTGTAGACAAGACAGAACATTGCACATTAAATATTAAAGTGCAAGATAAGACAATACGCAGTACTGTAAGGTATTTGTGTTCTTGCCTATCCTGAGTGTAATATGTAACCTTATCACAGTAAGTAACATTTCGCCTGACCATTACAATAACCTCAAATCAATAAATGAGCTAATTATAAATAAACTGTGCTAAAAGATGCAGAAATGGTGCAAAAAGGCATAATGTTCATACTGTACATATAAACTGTCTGTTCATATATCAACATGTAATAGATGCATTTGGTTCTCTATGTTATTTTTATAATCCAAGACTCTACGATTTAAATTGTGTTCTATCATTATGGCCTATCATGTATATAGTAGTCTATGCAAATACATCTGTACTGTACTGTATATGGTTGAAATGATTACCTGACACACAAAGTTTTTTTGTTTTTGGGATAGATATTTCCTCCAAAGCTGAGTTTGACTTTGACACCATTTGACTCTAAAAGAGGAAGATGAAATGCAATACACACATTCAATCTTATGTACTTTTGGGAATAAAATAGGGGTAAAATAATTCCAGCCCATCCTGACTATCCATCAGAAGCTGAGATAAATTCAATATCAGAGTCTCAAGGTGTTGAATTTGAGGATGTCTTTTGATTTAATAAAGAAGGAAGTACAAGTGGTGTCTGCACGTACAGTATGTCTCTGTTTCGTGTGTCGCCCAGTACGTAACTCCAAAATAGACGGTACGATATTAAGGAAGGTAGTGCCTGCACACGGAGGCTAAATAGTTTACTGAACAAGCCAAAAATAATCCACATCATCAAATGTGGAAATGCTGATGAAGGGCTGAGACCCGAAGCGTTTGTTTCGATGTGCTGCCTGTATTATTTTCGGCCTATTCAGTAAAATGCAGCTTCTGTAACTATTCAGCCTTCGTGTGCATGCTCTGCCTTTCTCACCTTTCTCAAATCAAGACAATAAATGACAGCTGTCAAGGTCATCACTTAAAGGTTATATTTTCTTGTGTGTGTGTGTGTGTGTGTGTGTCTATGGAGGTCAGCCATACTGCAGTGCCGGACGTTGTGTGTGTGTGTGTGTGTGTGGGTGTGTGTGGGTGCCTGTCTTGCATGTCTTTGTGCAAATGTTTACGTGCGTGTGTGGGCCTGCAGACAGGATAAGGAGACTT
>CM050200.1:10885709-10888209 GCA_027475355.1 Coilia nasus | reverse complement strand
GACACACACACACACACACACACACACACACACACACACACACAAAACTGCAGTCATGCCAAAATCCCACTTTGACCTCAGGCTCCTTGAGTGCCCTATTGACGAAACAAAATGGCTGGCCATATAATATTTACCCCAGGAGGAAGGGATCAATTTCGGATGCGGTTAAGCTGTGTGTGTGTGTTTGTGTGTGTGTATGTGGTGTGGGTATTAGTGCGTGTGTGTGTGGGTGGGGGAGTTGTGTGTGTGTGTGTGTGTGTGTGTGTGTGTGTGTGTGTGTGTGTGTGTGTGTGTGTGTGTGTGTTGTGTGTGTGCACGTGAGTGTGTCTGCGTGTGGCTATACACTCTGGTATCAATGTTTGTACTTGTATGTTGGCATTGTGGCACTATGTATGTGGGAACACATGGCAGAATACGTGATAGTGTGTATAAGTATGTCTATGAGGATTTATGAGGATTCATCATTTTACAGTTTTTTACAATTGCTTAAACTCAATTAAAAAAACTGGGCTCATTGTGTGAAAACACTACACACAATTAACACAACCATAAACCCAATTCACAGAACACCCCCAGATCTATTGCAAAATGATATTCTTCTTTCAAAACTATACACTTATTTATAAAAATGCTATTTTGTCGCCAAATCGCAGACACATGATTCATATGATCTATTTGTGTTTGAATGAGTTACACACTATGGCAATACATTCTAAACACTTTGTTACATTCTGACTTTTCTAATGACATAATCTGGGTTGCATTTGTTTCAGTAAGATAAATTACATGAATACATTCACAAAACACAACACATGACTAATATTGCTCACTAAATATATTTCAATTGCTTTTTTTTTTTACTTTCAATGCAAAATCAGTCATATGCTGAAGTGTTTGCTTGTTGCATGATTGCACAATTTGAAAATTGAAAGACAAACATTCCTACAAAGAACCATGTTCATAGTAAACACAGTAAAACACAATAAAGTATTGTTGGAGACAAAAAGGTACTGTAAGCCTAATCTCTGTCCAATTTGGTGGCATGTCTCAACCTATGGTTTTCAAGGTAGTCAACCAATGTCATTCGTAAGTGATCAATCTAGTCCTCGTCTTCTCTGTCCATGCTTCCCGCCCATTATACTCTGCAGTGACAGTATTTATGTCTGTCTTTTGTTACCCCTCACTCTCTCTCATCTTTACTGTCCCTGTTTCGCTTGCTCTTGCTACAACAGTGCCTTACATTTCTATTCAAGTCAGGGTATCTCCCCGATTTTACAGTGTTTAAGCCTGATTGCTGAGTTTTGCATTTTGGCCCTTAGTGTTCTGGCACCTGACAATTGTGTTTAACCAGTTGGCTGCAAAGGTGTGGTCAATTGATAGCTAGTGTTTAGAAATTGAAAGAATGTGACATTACAATATAATCACGTGTGTAAGGCATATAAGTGTGTTTAATGTTTTGCAAATCACTGTTTGCAGGGTTTGGCAAAAAGTGTGAAGCTGAAAATGTGCTTAGAGTGGTGCCAACCTGAGCCGATGTTTTCTTGTTTGAGTTTTAGGTTTTGCTAATTGTGGGAAACTTTACATTTTAGTGTCTAAGCAAACTTAAAAAACTGTATTTCAGAAGGGTACTGTGTGTGTGTGTGTGTGTGTGTGAGAGACAGAGAGAGAGTATGTGTGTGTTTGTGTTTGTGGGCTTGTGTGTGTGTGTATGTATGTGTGTGTGTGTAAGTACTGTATGTATACTTGCGTTTGGGCATGTGTATGCATTCAGGAATCTATACAACTAGCTCTAGCCCAGCTTCCCTTGTGCACGTGTAAATGCATTTCTATGCAAGGCACACACACACACACACACATACAAATACACACAAAGCAAACACACCCAAAGATATACAATTCTATCGATATCTTTCCGTCAAAGCCAGCCACGTCCGTCCGCCTGTCCATCGGTCCGTCTATCTGTCTAGATGCTGAAGGATATATTGTGTACACACAATTGTGTTCCTTTCTAAAATAAACAGTGACTCCCCCAGTAGGCTGCAAAGGGCTGCAGAGTCTTCAGGGATCTTCTGAAAATAACCCACCATTATCCTGCTCAGACACGTGGCAAAGGAATGTCACACTGGTTGTGTGTGTGTGTGTGTGTGTGTGTGTGTGTGTGTGTGTGTGTGTGTGTGTTTGCGTGTGTGTGTGTGTGTGTGAATGTGTATCTGTGCAAGTCTGTGTGTGCATACGTGTGTGTGAGTGTGTGTGTGTGTGTGTGTTTGCATACGTGTGTGTGTGTGTGCGTGTGTGTGTGTGAATGTGTATCTGTGCAAGTGTGTGTGTGCATACGTGTGTGAATGAGAGTGTGTGTGTGTGTTTGCATACATGTGCATGCACGTGTGTGTGTGTGTGTGTGTGTGTGTGTGTGTGTGTGTGTGTGTATGTATGTGTGTGTGTGTGTGTGTGTGTGTGTGCGTGTGTGTGTGTGTGTGTGTGTTTCTGTGGGAGGTGCATA
>CM050200.1:10753209-10880709 GCA_027475355.1 Coilia nasus | reverse complement strand
ACAGTTAAACATTCAGACTGATCTATCAGAGTCAGGTAGCATATAATCCTTCATAGATAGACACAATATATACTCACCTTGCTGAAGACATTATTTGTGTTGACAGTTGCTCCACACACTGCCTCCACCCCCTGAGCCTTCTGATTGGTCAGCAGTGTCTGTGAACACAGACATCTACTTGGGCACAATCAGGAAGTCGGTGAACTCACTGTTGGAGAAGTTCCAGGATGAGCTCAAGAAACTGCATGGCAAAGGTAAGTTCCAAGGGACCAATCACACCACAGTTCTCTTTCCTTTCCATCCAATCAAATGTTCCATTTGTGTGTGGGGGGGAGGGGTCGTGTGATTCCCATGTTGATATAGTTAGGAGAGTCTGAGACTAGTGATTGCTAGCTAGTGATTGACAGCAACACATGGCCAATTAGGTCACAGCTTATGACACAGCTTTCCAATTTACACTTTGCTTGTTTACCTGCCTGCTTGTGTGCGACACACGTGCCTGTGCCAGAATTGACTCTGACCGCTGTAAAATGTCTCTCCCCCCACATAGAACTTGTGAAGCTGCAGAACTATGCAAGTAAGTGTTTTTTTTTTTGCTTTCCTATTCTTAGATGGGTGTGTGGTCAGAAAAACTGCAAACAGTTCACACTGCATGCTAGGATTTTCTATACATTTGGGGCAGTAATTGAGCAAATTTGATCATTTACTCTGTACTACTACTACTACTACTACTGCTAATAATAATAATAATAATAATAATAGTAATAATAATAATAATAATAGGTATTTTATATATATTTATGTATGTATACTGTATGTATGTATATGTATATATATATATACATGTATTTATGTATGTATACTGTATATATATATATATATATATATATATATATATATATATATATATATATATATATATATATATATATATATATACCTTTTTCATGTCATTATCCTTATGCTTTTATAAATGCAACAGGATAGCCTGGTCTGCCCTTACTTTCTGCCTGCCTGAGTATCTGTACAACCTCTCTCAACCTCCGCCCGCGGGGCGACAGTGGCAGTAGTGCTCAGGAGGTAGACGAGTCGCCTAGCAACCGAAGGGCTGCTGGTTTGATTCCATCTCTTCCTCATTAGGTCAAAGTGTCCTTAAGCAAGACACTGAACCCCATGCTGTTCTCAGTGTGCTGGTCTGTGTCTTGCATGGCAGCCTCTGCCTCGTTGTGTGAATGAATAGGTGAATGTGATGCATTCTCTCTGTAAATTGCTTTGGGTACTCTGCTGAGTATATGAGAATGCTACATACAGCTCTGGAAAAACTAAGAGAGAGCACTGTTCATTTTTTTTAAATTAGCATCTCCACATGTATGACAGCCATTCTTTTCCAGTGTCAGTTGAATTTGGAATTTGGGAGAAATGTTGTTAGTAGTTTACAAAATAAAACAAAAATGTTCACTTTACTCACACCTACTCATACCTATAAATAGTTAAATCAGAGAAACTGATAATTTTACAGTGGTCTCTTAATTTTTTTCCAGAGCTGTAAATCCAGTCCATCTAACATTTTACCCACTCTCTACAGATGAGGTGGTCCTGGACCCTGCCACCGCCCAGCGCAACCTGTCCGTGTCCGAGGACGGCCGTCAGGTGCGCTACGAGGAGCACCGCGGCACCCACGGCTCCGACAGCCCGCGCCGCTTCAGCCCCGCCCTGTTTGTGATGGGCCGCGAGGGCAT
This sequence comes from Coilia nasus, assembly GCA_027475355.1. Lineage (NCBI taxonomy): Eukaryota > Metazoa > Chordata > Actinopteri > Clupeiformes > Engraulidae > Coilia > Coilia nasus. The sequence continues at coordinate 10,878,970 of CM050200.1, read as the reverse complement.
GGCGTCCGGGCGCCACTACTGGGAGGTGGACGTGGGCCGCAAGACGGCCTGGACCCTGGGCGTGACTCGCGCCTCGGCCCGGCGCAAGGGTGAGCTCCGCCTGAGCCCCGAGGGCGGGTTCTGGTGCCTCTGGCTGAAGGAGGGCAAGGTGAAGGCGCTGACCTCCAACCGGGTCACCCTGGAGCTCCCAGCTCCTCCGCAGAAGGTGGGGGTCTTCCTGGACCATGAGGCCGGGAGGGTGTCCTTCTACGACGCCAGGGGGCGCACACACCTGGTCACCTTCGAGAGCTCGTTTGACGGAGAGAGCCTGCACCCCATCTTCAGCCCATGCCCCAACCAGGATGGGAAGAACGGGGCGCCGCTGGTTCTGACCACAGTGAAGCATGAGTGAGACCCACATACCGCGGTGAAGAAGACATTCCACTAGATATTCTGCATAAATGAACTCAATGGACTCCTTGACTATGTACTCTTTAAGATAAGAACTTACAGGATCTTGGCGCGCTATCACACCTACAAAGAATACTAGGGATGATGGACTATAAACTGCACTTACACTTATTTTCAGCTTCAATTACAAGTGATGTAGGAGATGGGATTTCAAAGGTGGTAATAGTATACAAGCATCTAATAATAGCCGAGAAAACAAAGCCTTGAACTAAAGTGGCTCTCCTTCCTCTGAATACTAAATGTGTTGCAACATGCAGTCATCCTTGAAAAACAAATCCTGTATTCCTCTTGTGGTGATGGGAACAGCTGTGAATAGCTAAGGTTTGATACTTACGAGCTGTACCAATAACATGGTACTGGGTGGTGGTGTACTACTGTGGACTGTATAGGTCTAATCAATGATGTCCCATGATGCTTTGTGGCCTTTTGTTTTGCCTCGGTTTACAGATTTGATGTTTTCTCCAAGGTGTGGGGACCACAACTGTACACTGTATCTGAAATTTTCACTGAATGTCAATTGATTGTCTCATTTTTTTTACACAGAATTATGCATTTTTTATTGAGTTGTCTTTTTTTTTTTCAGATAATATATTACTGAATGTACAGCATTGTACTTAAAATGGGTTAAACTTGACTGGACTGTACTGAACCTTTTTTTTCCAATCTACTGAAATGAAATAAACATTGTCATGAACTGAGAAGAATACAGATTTCACTCTGAAAAAAAAAAAAATATATATATATCAGTCTTAGTGACACACAACCACACAGACTAATACAAACAGACAAGCACAGACCCAAGCATGTGAGCAAAAGCAGGTACACACATGGATAGACAGATGCAGTGTTATGGAGAAGAAAGAAGCTGAAAAGAAAAAAGAGAAAGTAAACAGAAGGATGAATGGGGGGGGGGGCAATAAAGAAATGCCTTCAAACCCCCACCATGAGAGGAAGGAGTTAATCTGGTTCCTCTGGGTGGACCTGAAAGCCAGTCACCATGACAGGAGTAAATCAGAAACTGGGTTGGGGGGATGGGTGGGTGGTGGAGGTGGCGGTGGCATCACTGGTGGTGTAGGGGGAGGGGGGAAGGGGCAGGGGGAAGGGGGCTTGTAGGGGGAGTGGGGGAATATTTTGGGGTGCGAGTGTGTCAGCTGTGGCAGAGTGTCACCAGCCAAAGCAGTCACTGCTAGCGCTGTCACTGAGCAGGAGTGTATCACCGGGTAAGTCCCCTGCACAATACATACATAGGCTACATACACGCTTACATATGTACACACACACACACCAAAGTGTACATTTTTGGCCTTCAGGTTATCGGAAGCAAGGAAAGCTAGGTGTGACAGCGTGTCACTGGTGTATGTCAGAGGTTTCCTTTCTGAAACAGATAGCCCACTTTGTCAGGAGGAAACGGACACCTGATCTGAGTTGGCATGTGTGTTTGAGGGACTGTCTACTTGGCGTGTTTTTTCTTCCAAACAGTGATTAAAGATCAAGTCACACTGGTGAGATTTAGTTCCAGGTCACTGTCATGGCATGGAGTTAATTGTCATTCAGCACGTTTTTCACTCAGGTGTCTAGTTGTGAAGAGGCCAGCAGACAGCCACATTTGTGAGGTTTGTATTTTTGGAAAGACATTAGTGCTCAGTTGCTATGTTTAGCTTAGCCAACCTTCTGCGTATTCCTAAACTCACTCAGCTCAAGTTCTGACATGGCTGTTGGGAAAGATACGTTGACAGGGGGAGCTTGCTAATGAAATAAAAAGAGTTAAGTATATTTAGCTGCGAGCATGTTTAAGAATAAAGCATTCAGACGTATGTCATCTAGCCTTGCTAACTTGTGACCAAAGTAGGCAAGGCAGATGGAATCATTAATAGGGAATGGCACAGGAGGAGATGGCTTTGATTTGCTTTTTCTGATGTTCTGCCAGTAGTTTTACTGTTTGATACAGTATCATGACATAAAATGTGAAGCCTGTGATGCTATAACTAAAGCAAGTTATACTGACGGCAGGCCCCCTGTGATGTTATTTTTGAGTGTGCACTGCCCACATGCAGCTGAGGTGCTTCTGTTTGGGTTTAGGATGATAGTTCTCTTGTAAATCATGTGGCTCTTTTCAGCATATAACATCTTGAATTCCAAACCTTTTCCCTCAATAATTTGTTTATTATATCATAGTAATTTATAAGATTCACGTTTTCCATCATTTGGCCCCATGCTATATTGCATTATAGTAAGGTCTTTAGGTAGTTCAAGTTTTTGTTTGATTTTGTTCTGATTCAGTAGCACTCTATCTGTTGTAGTATACTATTGACATGTCAAAGAACTACAGATCTACTGACCCAAATGTTTTAGACCCAGAGTTCAAGGGTCTCATCTTACTGTATAAAAGGCCATTGCTATGTATAACAGACTGGTACTTTTTACTGTATAAAAGGCCATTGCTATGTATAACAGACTGGTACTTTTTACTGTATAAAAGGCCATTGCTATGTATAACAGACTGGTACTTTTTACTGTATAAAAGGCCATTGCTATGTATAACAGACTGGTACTTTTTACTGTATAAAAGGCCATTGCTATGTATAACAGACTGGTACTTTTTACTGTATAAAAGGCCATTGCTATGTATAACAGACTGGTACTATTGCTACTGATGGAAGCAGAAGTACAGAAGGTGCTGCTATGAGTCTGCATTTTAAACCATACAATTCGAAAGACTCCTTTTTGCAGAAGCAAAAATACACTTTTTAAATCTATAAATCATTTTTAAATAAATATTTTAATGTTAATATAGTAGATGGTAATATATTGCTTCATAATAAGCAGGATACTACACAGCAAGGCAGTCAATATCACTTTGGGATCCTGCATAACTTTGCTTGTTGAGTTTATTTCATTATATTGACTGTTATGTTCACATGAGACACGGGAAGTACTATTAGGTTTACTGTGGAAACTACTTTATGTTCTGCACATTGATAATCGACGTGTGTGGGTGTGAAAAGCAAATGAGTACCCTGGAATATGGATAAGTGCATTTTCCACAGTGACATGGCTTGTGTGAATTCTCGAAAAACAAACCTGTTAAAGACAACGTTAACTAGTATTAACTAGGTCTGTTTACTGTATGTGTGCTGTGAAAGTAAGAAAAACACCATTGATCATCTCTCTGTAAAATATCCCTTACTGATAGTAAGTTTTACAGTTCCCTATTTGGTTACAATTTATTTGATTGTCCCTATTACAGTGTATCTACATTATGAAGTACAGAGTAACAAAGATAGTAACAACCGTAAAATACCTTGTAGGAAGCGTAAAATACAGTGTTACGGGGTCAGGATTAGAGTTAGTGCTAGGTATGTACACTGTAAGTACATAATGTTACATGTTGTTACATTTAGATACACTGTAAAAGGAACCATTAAAATAAAGCTTTGCCCACTATTGTAAAAAACGGAACCATTAAAATTAAGTTATACCCACTATTCTAAAAAACTAACGGTTAAAATGAAGTTTTGCCCACTATTCTAAAAAAACAACTGTTAATTAAGTTCAGAGGGCTGGTGCGGTTTACTGTTTATGTTCAGTGGTTGGCCGTTGTGTTCACTGGTCCGTCTTCCATCTTTGTCCACAGACAAGATCTCCAAAAAATACCTGTTAAAGACAACGTCATCTTGTCTTGGTGCCTGTTTATGTATGTCGTGAAAGGGAGAAGCACACCAAGACATCACCGTGACACTCACACGCTCCCATACAACACACACACACACACACACACACACACACACACACACACACACACACACACACACACACACACACACACACACACACACACACACACTCCTCCTCCCATATACACAGGCAGGCACACACACAAACAATCCCTCTCTCCTATACACAGGCACACACACTCATATACATTAAACTGCAATGAGACACCAAGTCGGTCGTGTTCACCGGTCCGTCCTCCATCTTTGTCCCCAGACATGGCCTCCCCAGCCAACTTGGTGGCGGAGGAGCAGGTGCACTGCTCCATCTGCCTGGACGTCTTCACCAACCCTGTGTCCATCCCCTGCGGCCATAACTTCTGTGTGGCCTGCATCCGTGGCTACTGGCACACCAGCGTGCTCTACCAGGTTCAAATTCTAATTCATTTGTCCCCACTGCCATTTTCCTGTCAAATATGCAGTCATGACTTGAATGTTTGTGTTGTATTGTATTCCTCCCGAATAAGCAGTCATGACGTAAATGTTTGTGTTGTATTGTATTCCTCCTGAATAAGCAGTCATGACTTAAATGTTTGTATTATATTGTATTCCTTCTGAACAAGCAGTCACGACTTGAATGTTTGAAGGTTGCATTTATGTGTTTATGCTTGTATTGGTATGTATGTAGGCTGGTAATTGTCTTATTATTATATGTCCTTGGTTCTTATCTACAGAAATAAGTATCAGATGTACTGATGTGTGTATGTATATATTTTTTGTGATAATGCTGGCTGTAGGAGTTAATTAATCATGTTCACAAGTCCGTAGATGCTTGAACAAATCATTACAAGGTGAATAAAGACCTTGTTTGACCGTCCCCGCTGTCTGTGGACAGAATACCAGGCTTGCAATATCTGGGTGTCTGTCCCGGCACTCTCAGTCTCACAAAGTCTCAAAAATCGTGAGACGCAGGATCACATTAGATTCTGAAGAAATTCTGACTTTGTTTACCTTGGTGGACATGACTACTTTTGTATTTGCCAGCTATTCTGACCAGTTGAGCTGAAAACACATGCACATGGTGAGGGGAAGGGAAAACAGTCCATTTTTATGAGTGTCCATTTACTTGGAGACACTAGGAGGAGCTCTGTTGAGAAAAAGCCAGAAAAAGCACTCAACATGGTGCTTATTGCTGCTTTTTATAAGGCACCCCGTATTATAATGTTGTTGTTTCCAGAATGGCAATGACCAAGTTGTAATGTGTTACTAAAGCCTTTCTGTAATGTCGTAGTAATGTTGTAACATTGTAGTTACGTTTTTTTCAGTCACAGCGAGTCATTGCACCTGCGATACAGTGACCGCTAAAGGGCTACAGACTACCTTACCTTATATTACCTTATCTTACCTTACCTTGCCTTACCTTATCTTACCTTACCTTGCCTTACCTTATCTTACCTTACCTTATATTACCTTATCTTACCTTACATTACCTTATCTTACCTTATCTTACCTTACATTACCTTATCTTACCTTACCTTATATTACCTTATTTTACCTTACCTTATATTACCTTATCTTACCTTACATTACCTTATCTTACCTTATCTTGCCTTACCTTATATTACCTTATCTTACCTTACCTTATATTACCTTATCTTACCTTATCCTACCTTACCTTATATTACCTTATCCTACCTTACCTTATATTACCTTATCCTACCTTACCTTGCCTTACCTTATATTACCTTATCTTACCTTACATTACCTTATCTTACCTTACCTTACCAGTGTCCCATGTGCAAGAAGACCTTCTACAAGCAGCCGGACACCAGCATCAACACCGTGCTGCGGGAGATCGCCGAGCAGTTTAAGGCGGCGCGCCGCAAGAACAGCCAGCTGCTGCAGCAGCAGGAGCTGAAGCAGGCAGAGGAGGACCAGCAGGTGGAGCAGAGGAGCAAGAAGGAGGAGGACGACCTAAAGAAACAACATCAACCACAGTCACCGTTGAAGGAACAGCAGCAGCAGGTGCAACAGAAACAGCAGCCACCACCAAAGAAACCACCACCACCAAAACCACAGCACAAACAGCAGCAGCAGCAGCAGATGGCAACGGGAAAGCAGCAAGCAGAGCAGAAGGAGGAGGAGGGGGTCGACCTGCCGCCCCTGCCTCCACCCCCTCTGCCCCCTCCTCCTCCTCCCCTGGCCGAGGAAGAGGAGCTGCTGGCGGACATGCCGGAGCTGCTGCCCCCTCCCTGGGCGGAGGAGGTGTCGTGCGACGTGTGCACGGGCATGCGCCTGCGGGCCGTCAAGTCGTGCCTGGTGTGCCTGACGTCGTACTGCGAGGAGCACATCAAGTCGCACGGCGCGCGCTTCACCAAGCACAAGCTGGTGGAGCCCGTGGCCAACCTGGAGGAGCGCATGTGCAAGAAGCACGAGCGCCTGCTGGAGCTCTTCTGCAAGAAGGACCAGACCATCGTGTGCGTGCTCTGCACCGAGATGGACCACCGCGCACACTACACCATCCCGGTGGAGCGGGAGTGGTCCGAGAAGAAGGTGTGAGTGTGTGTGTGTGTGTGTGTGTGTGTGTGTGTGTGTGTGTGTGTGTGTGTGTGTGTGTGTGTGTGTGTGTGTGTGTGTGTGTGAGATGGACCACCGCGCGCACTACACCATCCCGGTGGAGCGGGAGTGGTCCGAGAAGAAGGTGTGTGTGTGTGTGTGTGTGTGTGTGTGTGTGTGTGTGTGAGAGAGAGAGTGTGTGTGAGAGAGAGTGTGTGTGTGTGTGTGTGTGTGTGTGTGTGTGTGTGTGTGTGTGTGTGAGAGAGTGAGTGTGTGTGTGTGTGCGAGATGGACCACCGCGCACACTACACCATCCCGGTGGAGCGGGAGTGGTCCGAGAAGAAGGTGTGTGTGTATGTGTGTGTGTGTGTGTGTGTGTGTGTGTGAGTGTGTGTGTGTGTGTGTGAGATGGACCACCGCGCGCACTACACCATCCCGGTGGAGCGGGAGTGGTCCGAGAAGAAGGTGTGTGTGTGTATGTGTGTGTGTGTGTGTGTGTGTGTGTGTGTGTGTGTGTGTGTGTGTGTGTGTGTGTGTGTGAGAGAGTGTGTGTGTGTGTGTGCGAGATGGACCACCGCGCACACTACACCATCCCGGTGGAGCGGGAGTGGTCCGAGAAGAAGGTGTGTGTGTGTGTGTGTGTGTGTGTGTGTGTGTGTGTGTGTGGTTGTGTGAGTGTGTATGAGATAGACCACCGCGCACACTACACTATCCCGGTGGAGCAGGGGTGATCTGAAAAGAAGGTGTGTGTGTGTGTGTGTGTGTGTGTGTGTGTGTGAGAGAGAGAGGGAGTGAGTGTGTGTGTGTGTGCGTGTGTGTGTGTGAGAGTGTGTGTGTGAGAGAGAGAGAAAGTGTGTGTGAGATGGACCACCGGGCCCACACGTGTGTGTGTGTGTGTGTGTGTGTGTGTGAGAGAGAGAGAGAGAGAGAGAGTGATAGAGTGTGTGTGTGTGAGAGAGAGAAAGTGTGTGTGAGATGGACCACCGGGCCCACACGTGTGTGTGTGTGTGTGTGTGTGTGTGTGTGTGTGTGTGTGTGAGAGAGAGAGAGAGTGAGAGAGAGAGAGAGAGAGAGAGAGAGAGAGTGAGAGTGTGTGCGTGTGAGAGAGAGAAAGTGTGTGTGAGATGGACCACCGGGCCCACACGTATGTGTGTGCGTGTGTGAATGAGCAGGTGTAAACCCCACTACATATACTATATATACCAGCAGAGACAAAGTAAGGTGAGAAAGAAAGAAAGAAAGAAAGAAAGAAAGAAAGAAAGAAAGAAAGAAAGAAAGAAAGAAAGAAAGAAAGAAAGAAAGAAAGAAAGAGTGTATGTGTACTCATGTCGAAATGAAATCTACACAATGTCATGTGGCACCACCTACTGGTGGAATAGAGTAGTGAGTCATAGGCACAAGCAATAGGCCTTTAACCTGCAAAACACATAATGTATTGGAATGGAGGAGGTTATTACCACATAAATTAAGCTTTACTACCTAGACAAAGCTTTTATATTTTCTTGCTTCCTAAGAGCAGGGTAGACAAGCAATTCTATGGGCCTGTAAACATATTTGAATTTCTCTTCACATTGGAACATTCTCTTACTTTGGGCAGCAGAAAGTCTATTCAACTTGACACATTACAGTATGCTAAAGAATCTCCCGTGGAATATGAAAGTTAGATTGAATATTTTTACACGCTAAAACACTGTTAAAAACACAGTTGGTGTCTGTAATACTATTTCAGAAAGCATAAATCCCAACCCCACCCTAGGTTTAGTCACTTACCTGGGTAAGTTAACTCTGAGCAAGTGGTAAACCTACTAATTGAAAAGGCCTATGGCTTTGTTTCATTAAGAGACTGAAACCATAAGACTCTCTTTGTTTCGCTAGGAGACTGAATCCATAAGACTCTTCTTCTATTAGCTTTACCACCTTAACTTTAAGATGACTTGGTTACTCACTACGCAAACCACTTACAGGATATAACCCACCAAGTAATTGAAATCCATGCCTATGATAAAATCTAAAATGCACTGATGTTCTGCTCTGCAGAGCCACCTGAAGAAGACAGAGGCAGAGGTTCAACAGATGATCCAGGACAGGCAAAAGAAGGTGGAGGAGATCAAGCGCTCCGTCGAGCTGAACAAGGTGAGTTGTTCATCGGTGCTGCTGCTCTCATAGTGATCAAACCCATGTAGGCCAAAGCATGGCACAGCATAAGATAATATAGTATAGCATAGCATAGCATAGCAAAACATAGCATAGCATGGCATAACACAATACTAGTTTTGCACTATTTTTCAGCATTCCAGACAAAACACAACTATACTAAACTGCAACTAGGCCTACTGTCTCACTCGCGCACTCGCGTATTGGTAAGCTGTTCTTTCATGCATATAAACATGGCGACACATTAGTTTCGCCCCAGAATGCACTGCGCAGCCAACTTCCGTTCCCATTCCCAATACAGCACTGCACTGCATTGCATGGCATGACATATCATAACATAGCTTAGCATAGCATATAATAGCATAGTATATCAAAGTATATAATAACATAACATAGCAAATCATTGTATAGCAGAGAATAGTAGCCTATAGCATAGCAAAACATGAAATAGCATAACAAAGCATAACATACATGTATATCATAGCAGACTATTATAATGTGTAGTCGAGTGAGCTGCGTAAGATCAAGGACAGCATGAAGGTGTTCTCAGAGCTGGTGCAGGCAGGATAATATAGCATAGTAGCATAGCATAACACAATACAATACAGCACTGCACTGCATAGCATGGCATGAGGATCAGTGGTGGCCTAGCGGTTAAGGTATCAGACCTGTGATTGCAGGTTCGAATCCAGTTTCACCAGTAGTGCCACTGAGGTACCCTGAGCATGGTATCGTCCCCACACGTCATGGCTGCCCCCTGCTCACGTGTGTGATGGGTTAAATGCAGAGGTTGAATTTCATTGTGTGTACTGTGCTGTGATGTACCATGTGATCATAATGACCAATGGGACTGACTTTCACTTTGGTGACATAGCATAGCATAACCTAGCTTAGCATAGTATATCAAAGCATACATTAGCATAACATAGCAAAGCATTGCATAGCAGAGAATAGTAGCCCATATCACATCACAGCAGACTATTATAATGTGTAGTCTTTCTTCGCCTCTACCTCACCAGTATTTCCACAGAACTGGTCACCTCGTCGGCCATTATCTCTTATAGGCCTATAACACAGCAAAGCGTTGCATAGCAGAAAATAGTAGCCTATAGCATATCATGGCATAGCACAGCAAAACATAGAATAGCATAACAAAGCATAACATATCATATCATAGCAGACTCTTATAATGTGTACTCTTATTTCGTTGCTCCGAATCATCCTGATGGCTGTGTGTAGTCGAGTGCGCTGCGCGAGATCGAGGACAGCATGCAGGTGTTCTCGGAGCTGGTGCGGGCCGTGCAGCGGGCGCAGGCGGAGCTGGTGCTGGCCATCGAGGAGAAGCAGCGCGAGACGGAGCGCTGGGCCCAGGGCCTCATCGGCGAGCTGGAGAAGGAGATCGCCGACCTCCGCAGGAGGAACAACGACCTGGAGCACCTGGCCCGCACAGAAGACCACATCCACTTCCTGCAGGTGAGAGTACGTGTACGTAGGGTGTGTCGTAGCCTGGTAAACCCGCCCCTCGGATTTCATTTTGTACAGAGGGTCTGGACCGAATCTCTTAAGGGTCATTTAGTCGGCCCCAGCAAGACCGATCCAATCAGCGAAGGTGTGTTCGTTAGCCGTGACGTTGACCTTGTGTGCTACATGAATTGTAGTGCGTAGGTAGGCTAATTGCATATGTGATGACCAGGCGTTAACGATTGGGTAAAGGCAGAGGCACTTTTTTTAAACTTCAGCAGAGTCCACACCTCCAACAAATCGTTTCTGACGGTGTCTGTTCCAGACCATCTGTACAAAATGAAATGAAGTACGAGGGGCTGGTTTACCAGGCTAGGTGTTTCGACCATTTGTGATTAAACATCCCATTGGATCACACCTCAGCCCACAAGATGGTGGTAGTGCACACAATCTGTAAACCATCAATATAACTTGCTGAAGAAGAGAAAGAAGAAGAAGAAGAAGAAGAAGAAGAAGAAGAAGAAGAAGGTGTGTTTAACTGTCAACCTGACTGTAGTCTATCATAGCCAGTGATGCATTCTGGGTTGAAAACAATGCATTGTGGTTAAACATTATGTCAGACCTGTCCAAAAGGTACGAGGATGCCTGCAAAATTTGACATGTCACATGACCTGACAGCTTATGGGAGCTTATAAGGCGCTTGCAGGCAAATCTGACAAACCCTTGCAGTTGATTCCACACAAGCACACGCTGCATGCCCCTACAACCCCTCTCCCTCCTCCCCGTCCCCCCCACACAGGACATCTGTGTCACCTGCTATGGAGAGCGGGAAGTTGTGAGCGCAGGCACATTGTTGCAAGGAAGGAGATTTGTATTTTAACTTCATCCCTGCTGTGACCAGCAGTTCTCAATAGCGTATGCTATTTAGACAGACAGACGAAATTGCAACTCGAATGCAGCTAGTGATATGGCCAGAGGCGATTCTCGACTCCCCTGGGGCTCCAGGCAAAATCTGTCCACCTATATTGAAAATGAGAGCTGCATTGCCACACTGCTGTAGTTTAAAGGTTGTCACCTAGGCCCTTTAGTGGCCTGGGGCCCCAAGCAGTTGTCTGTGTTACCTTTCGGCTGGCTGTGCCTGTGGACGTCCTACAGGTGGACAGGTATGCAAAGGTGAGGTGGAGAAAATGGCTCACAGTGGCTCAGGATAACTGGTGAAAGCCACATTTTACTGATGTATACTTCCCTACAAAGCCAAATGGCAGTAACTACATATTTTGTGAAATTAAGTTTAGACTGGAAATTGACTTTATAAGACCTTCTTTGTCGTGTCTCCCATGACTGAATTTCTGGCTTCTTGCTATTGAGAAAGTTGATGCCTACTGAATTGTATAGTTTTTGACACAAGCACATTATACATAGATGAGTGTAATAGTTTTGTGTGGCTGTACCTGTACTTTATGTTGTATGTATTATTGTTTTGTTTTCAACTTTAGTTATCAACTTCAGGTTTGACTGTATGTTTATTGTATTGTATTTTTATTATGTCCTGCCAGGGGACTGCAGATGTAAATTAGCCTTTGGCTAACTCTGGTACAATACATCAAATGGCAACATTTATGTTTAAAATTGTACATAGTCCCTAATAAAAACTAAATAAATGAAAAAATGAAATGTCAGGTTATAACACCCACTTAAGAACAAGTCCTGCAACATTTTTCTCAGAGCTGTCTACCCCTGAGTAGTACACGCTTGAAATTTGTAACCACCTTTTTTTTCTTCCAAATACCACAGAAATTTCCAGACATTTGCACACACCCACTCTCCAAGGACTGGTCTGGGACCAGTGTGCACACGGAGCAGTGTGTGGGCACCATCAGGCGTGCCGTGATGAGACTAGAGGACACACTGGAGGAGGAGATAGAGAAACTGGCTGAAAACGGTAGGCAGTTAAAACAGTGTTTGTTTTGGTATTATATTAAAATATGTTATCAACTACTAATTTTTTCATTATTTTTTGGTATTATTTTTATTTTTGTCCTGAACAGAGCTGAAAAGAGTGCAGCAATATGCAGGTACTGTCTGTGTGTGTGTGTGTGTGTGTGTGTGTGTGTGTGTGTGTGTGTGTGTGTGTGTGTGTGTGTGTGTGTGTGTGTGTGTGTGTGTGTGTGTGTGTGTTTGTGTGTGTGTTTCTCTCTCTCTGTGTCCTTTCTTTCTCTTTCTCTGTCTTTCTGTCTGTCTGTCTGTCTGTCTGTCTGTCTCTCTCTCTCTCTCTCTCTCTCTCTCTCTCTCTCTCTCTCTCTCTCTCTGTTTTCCCTCCCACACATTCTAAGTGTTTTGTCGAATATATTTTATATATTTTTCTGCTACTCACTCTCGGTAATCCCTTACTTTTCTCCTTCTTCACCGCCATTGTCACAATCAATCCTTTATCTCCTCTACCATTCTTTCATTTCCATGACCTTTTCTCTCCGTCTGCAGCCCAGTAAACTCTCACCACTGTATGTCTCTTCTCCCCGCCCCCCAGCGGATGTGACCCTCGACCCCGACACGGCCAACCCATGGCTCCAGCTGTCCGAGGACTGCCGCCAGCTGCGTCACCTGGGCTCGTGGCAGGACCTGCCTGACACGCCCGAGCGCTTCGACACTGTGGTGATTGCGCTGGGCCGCGAGGCCATCTCCTCGGGCCGCCGCTACTGGGAGGTGCAGGTGGGCGAGAAGGACGACTGGTACCTGGGCGTGGCGCGCGCCTCCGTCAACCGCAAGGGCCGCATCGCCGTCAGCACCGCGCACGGCTACTGGGCCCTGGCCATGAAGAAGGGCCGCGAGTACCGCGTCTCGTCCAGCCCGCCGCTGCTCCTCGCCCTGCCCAACAAGCTGAAGCGGGTCGGGGTGTACGTGGACTACGAGGAGGGGCAGGTCTCCTTCTACGACGTCCAGGCACGCACGCACCTCCACACCTTTCTGGACAGCTTTCAGGAGGCGCTCTACCCCTTCTTTTACCTCTACTGCTGCGACAAGGCCTCTGACACCATCGCCGTCTACCCGTCCAGTGATAAAGCTCTCATTAAACAGTGCTTAGAGTGATGGCAATGACTGACTGTGACTGAAATGAGGTATGCTCTTGTAACAGGAGTCTGACACACACCACTTTTTTCGAGATACTGGTAACAGGAGCAAAGACTCAGTAAAAGAAAAAGAGATAACACACTCTTGTGCTGTATGTCCTCAGATTTTGTATTACTGGAGACAACATTTTGGTGACAGAAAACGTAAGAGGGTGCCGTTATTTTTCCCGATATCATACTGAATGACTGAATGTGCATGTCTCTGTGTTTATCATAAAGCTTTGGTCTTGATAAACTTTTTTTTTGACTTAGATATAATAAAGTTTTCATAAAACTTTAGTTTTTTTTCAGTAGAAATAATAATTTGATACCAGATTTGTTTTTAGATTCTGTTTTCATTTTGAAGCCTAGATTAACATTACTATTTTTAATCAATCTTGAAATATGTAGATGGTAGAAAATGGTAGAATTTGACAGCTTTTTATCTTGTTAGCATCTTTATTCAGACCTTGGATCTGCACTGGATCAACATTCTGTTTATGTCATAACATGTACTATAACCAGGAATAAATTTTATTCAAATCTAAACTTTAATGTTGATTTTATAATCTGTAGTGTCAGCCACACTTTCTTATGCAGGCACACCCTCACATTTAAATGCAGTGCAACTATTTACATTAACGACCAAAGTTCAAAGTAACATACACTCAGCCACCTATGCACACTTACACACACAAACACACACACACACACACACACACACACACACACACACACACACACACACACACACATACACACACAGACACACACACACACACACACACACACACACACACACACACACACACACACACACACACACACAGACACACACACACACACACACTCATGCAAACACAATGACCATCAGGGAGACAGCTCTCGTTACTGTAGAAATGAAACTCAAACATGAAATGAAACTATCAGCTGTCAAAGAAAGAAGGAAGAGGTTTCAGATACCACAGAACACAGATGGGACAGAACACCAACCGACCACTACAGACAAGGTACCATCACTTGTTATACTTTGTATTATTTTGATTTGAACTCAGTAAGGCAAGAACATGACTATTTGCACTTGACTTCCAGCAGCTAATGCATATAAAACAATCTACTGTATAGGTGAATAATTGCTTGTAAATGGCAAATTATGTTTATTCAGGTACCATTAATGAAACATTACACTGATTTGGGTCAGCAGAGAATGAAAGGCATCTATAGTAAAGCTGTAGTCTTTTTATAGCTCCAATGCATTTCAAACATACACAAGAACATCTACACGTTGGATCATCCAGACTGTGTGAAAATAAAACATAGTGCATTCAGTGGTTTGAAATTAATCATGTTTTATCTAGTAGAGCAGTACAGACAATGTATTATTAAGACACCTATTGCAATATTAACAACTACACCGGTAGAGAAGCTGTATGTCAATTTGATTACTGTAATAAAAAGGAAGAAAAAATGCATATTTATACCTATATATAAACTCAATTGCCAACTAAAGTGATTCCTTACATACCTAACATGTTGAGATATGTTATTTAGACACACACTTCCTGCAAAAGCTTATATTCTTATTTTCATTTATTTTATGTAATGCTTTTATCTCATGATTGTGAAATATTTGAAATGTTCACAACATGTACTGTATACACCCCCCCCCCCCCCCCCCCCCCCCCCCCACACACACACACACACACACACACACACACACACACACACAGCCACACACACACACACACACACACACACACACACACACACACACACACACACACACACACACACACAGCCACACACACACACACACACACACACACACACACACACACACACTCACTACGTATGTACTCCTTCTCTATTCACTCATAACTCTGCCTGTTATAAAAACAATACATTTGGCCTGACCCAACCTGCTGCGTCAGAGCACATGCTAGACGTTTAATATGCAACCTGTGCTACTTGTTCTACCAGTCCGCTTTCTTGTGCTTTTTCCAGCACAGGTGGGGTTCCTCCAACACAGTTCCTCCTACAGTATTTACTCTCCACATAGTGATTACATTACACAGGGCAGTGTCCTTAAAGATGCTATAGTATACAGCATGTAGAATTGGGACTGATTTGATGCTGTAAACCAGTGCTTCTCAAATAGTGGGGTGGCCCCCCCTTGGGGGGGCACGGTGCGATGCCAGGGGGGGTGCGTGTGACTTTTTTTGCTGTACCATAAAGGTGCACATTGACCACAGTACAGACTAAAAAACAATGTTAATAAAGTTATTCTTTGTTCTTAAGTTGATCTGTATTTCTTTTTTGTTTTCTTTAATGTCAGTAAGGATACAGTGTTATGCAGATGTGCATATTGCAGATGTGCATACACAAATGATACTATTACATTTACGGTGTAGATTAGGGGGTGGGGACGCGAAATGTTTTCTTTTTCCTAGGGGGGGCGTAACAGAAAATAATTGAGAAGCACTGCTGTAAACTAAGTTCTAAAATGTGAATATGCTGTCTGTAGCACTGCTATCAGAGGAACCACTACTGTATGTCAATTTAACATGTTTTCTTAATCTTGGTGACAAATCAGGTACATTTTATGATTACTTGACTAATGCAGTTACTCCTATTTGTTTAGTCTCCACATAGGAATTAAATAACCCAGAGTGCACCATCGTTAAAAAAAAAAAAAACCTCAGAGGATATGGCGTGTGCTTCACCATTTCTGTCACTGGAGAGCTCCAACAAAGTCTCCCCACACCTCCAGTGCTCCATCTGTCTGGACCTCTACGTGGACCCCGTAACCACTGCTTGTGGCCACACCTTCTGCATGACATGCCTGGATCGCAACCGCCACTACAACGACCCGGTGTGCCCCCTGTGCAAGACGTTCCTGGCGGGGGGCCAGCTGAAGGTGAACATCATCCTGAAGGCCCTGGTGGAGGAGGAGGCGAGGGCGAAGGCGGAGAGCGCCTCGCGGAGGCCGGACGCGTTCTCCCGGGCGGCAGGCGAGGTGCCGTGCGACGTGTGCCCCGAGGGCCGGAAGCAGAGGGCGGCCAAGTCGTGCCTGGTGTGCCTGAGCTCGTACTGCGCGGAGCACCTGAGGCGCCACGCCACACTGCCCAGGCTCAAGGGGCACAAGCTGGTGGCGCCGCTGGAGGACCTGGACCAGAGGGCGTGCCTGACCCACGGCCGGGCACTGGAGCTGTACCGCCCAGACTGCTGTGGCCAGGGCTGTGTGTGCGCGCTGTGTGTGGAGGAGGGAGATGTGGTCATCCCCGTGGAGACGGCCAGGGACAGGAAGAAGGTGTGTGTGTGTGTGTGTGTGTGTGTGTGTGTGTGTGTGTGTGTGTGTGTGTGTGTGTGTGTGTGTGTGTGTGTGGAGGAGAGAGACATGGTCATCCCTATGGAGACGGCCAGGGACAGGAAGAAGGTGTGTGTGTGTGTGTGTGTGTGTGTGTGTGTGTGTGTGTATGTGTGTGTGTGTGTGTGTGTGTGTGTGTGTGTGTGTGTGTGTGTGTGTGTGTGTGTGTGTGTGCGTGTGTATGGAGGAGGGAGACATGGTCATCCCCATGGAGACGGGCAGGGACAGGAAGAAGGTGTGTGTGTGTGTGTGTGTGTGTGTGGAGGAGGGAGACATGGAGATTATCATCCCCATGGAGATTACAGATTATGTATTACAACCCCAATTCCAATTAAGTTGGGACAAAAGAAATGCTATAATTTTCAAATCATACAAGCAATATTTGTGTTTGAGAATAGGCTAAGGACAACATATCGGTTATTGAAACTGGATTTTTTTGTTGTTGTATATGATATTTATGGTCATTTTAAATTTTAGGCCAGCAACGTGTCTCAAAAAGTTGGGACGGTGTCAATAAAAGGCAGGGAAAGTTCAGTAAGACTAAAGAAAAAACAACAGAGGACACTTCACAGTTAATTATGTTAACTGACAGATGATTTTGTATAAAAGATGGCTTTGTTTCTTGCCCATGATATAATTTTAGCAGCCCAACTGGTAGGCGTCTTCTTCATCATGGTTTCCTTTTTATTATGCTTAAAATGTGACAGATCTGGACAGCATGTCGTCCATTTTAGCATCTGGTTGCCCTTGCCACACTGTTGGAATTTTGTATAGAATGCAGTTTGACCTCATTATCTTGTAATATTTAAGGTCTACCTTCAAAATATTATGTGTGAGTGCCATCTTGTGCTGTCCAAAACAAGAAGGATGATTTGTCTCCTCTGTATCTCGGAAAATGCAAGACCCCATTATTTAAAAATGAATGAAAAATTTTCACAAATTTTGAAAAAACAATTTTTTTAATTTGGATGGACCCATAGGGCATCGAAAACTGTCCTGTGTTACAAATTTGTCATCATTTTGTAATAATTCTGTTATAATTTGTGTACATTTAACACAACGTCCCAACTTCATCGGAATTGGGGTTGTACTTTCATACCTGGGGTTGGCATGTGAAGATATTCACTGTGTGTGTGTGTGTGTGTGTGTGTGTGTGTGTGTGTGTGTGTGTGTGTGTGTGTGTGTGTGCACGCGTGCGTTTAATTGCATGTGTGTGTGTGTGTGTGCGTGCATGTGTCTGCATGCGTCTGCGTGTGTGTGTGTGTGTGTACTGTATGTGTGACTGTGTGTGTGTATGTGTTACTGTGTGTGTGTGTGTATGTTTTTGTATTTGTGTGTCCATGTGTGTGTGTGCGCCCATGTCCGTGTGTGTGTGCATGCATGCATGTGTATGTGCGTGTTTGTGTTTTAGACAGAGTTGGAGAAGACTAAAACTTACATTAAAGAGAAGATCCAACAGAGAGTGAGAAAGTTAACAGAGTTTCATACTGTGGCTCTGGACTGCAAGGTAAAGGCAATTTCACATGCTATGTGTAACACATGATATACTGAATCGTTACAGCATATATAAAGTACATATTATACTAACAGGTGGTAATTACAGTGCATACACCACTTTTAAATTCAATTAAATATGCTACACAAATAAATGTGACTTGACTTGACCCTCCTGGTTTTGCAGTGGAGCTAATGCTGTACCTGGTAACACTTTATTTTACAGTTCCTTTTTATAGTGTTTCTACATGTAACAACATGTACTTACACTGTACATACCGAACTGTAACCCTGACCCTATGGTACAGTGCAAGTCCATAATGTTACATATTGTTACACACTTTGCTACACGGTACCTAACTGATGTAACAGGGACAGTAAAATAAAGTGTAACCTGTGTTTTAAATGTTTTATACAAATACTGTGGCTTCATTTAACACTGTAGCTTCTGCAGTGGAGCTGATACTGTACCTCGTCTCTTGTAGAGTCACATAGACGCAGAGGAGAAGGAGGTGCAGGGGGTGTTTGAGGAGGTGCTGAAGGCTGTGAGGAGCGCTCAGGAGGAGGCGCTGAGGCCTCTGAAGGAGAGGAGGAGGAGGGTGGAGGAGGAGGAGCAGGAACTGAGGCAGGAGCTGGAGGAGGAGATAAGGAAACTAGAGGCCATTGTTACAGACCTCACACAACTAGAGGACCTCGAGGATCACATTCAGTTCCTTCAGGTTAGCAAATACAGTGACCAAAAGGGTTATAACACTTAAATTAATAGAAATATATTTTTTTTCTTCTTGCAATAAGGACTATTCGAATATATTGTATGTAGCTGTCTCTAATTTTTTTTTTTTGACCAAACAGTTGGACAAGTTAGATTTTACAGGGAATTAGGACTGTTCAGTTTGAAAGTGTTCTGTATGATATTATGTATCACTGCTGACTTTCTGCTAAATTTAGAACAGACGTAGTGTATAAACAGAAATGACTTAAAACATTGTTCCTGTGTGAGTGCACTGTGTAACCTGTAACATGTTATTTGTCTTGTGTGAAATGCTAAAGCTTATGTTGTAAGTACAACTACAATAAATTTGTGTTTTTTTTTCCACGCAGTTTATAATTACATCATCTTTACTGTCCTCTGCAGAAGTATCCCACAGAACCTGACCTGAAAGGAGGAAGGGACTGGACAGATGTTACCATGGATACAGAGCTCAATTTCAGAAGTTTGAGGAATATCACGGCAGCCATGTTGAAGGAGGTAGAGGCTGAGCTTGATAAGCTAACAGCTTTGGGTAAGATAAATCCACTCCCTGTTCTGTTTCCATTTCAATTCTTCACATATATGAAAACATTTACACTATTTTTTACACTATTTAGAATACAATCTTTGTTTTTTTTTTCTTAAAGATGCATAATTCATGTATCAATGGTGTGTATTATTGATACATAATGCTTCTTTCTTTTTTTGGCAGAAATAAGCAGAATCCAGAAGTTTCTTGGTAAGTTTATTCTTCTCAGAATGTGTATGCCACACAGGAACGCTGAACATTAAGGGGGATTTAAAAATTCAGTTCTCATGAAGTGACCTGAAATGTCCACTAGAGAGAGTGTGTCACTATGATGACATTGAGTAAGGGGGAAGGGAAAGAGTGTAAAGCAGAGTCAGCTCGGCTCTTTATTCTTCATTAATCTATGGACGTCATTGTTTTTGGACGTCATTTTTTTTGTGGGAAGGGTATAGTTAAGTGACCAATATTATGTGACTTTTTGATGTAATGTTGTTAAATTATTTTTTAAGTAATTTGGTACATTAGTTCAATTTCAGTAATCCAAGTAATTGCTTCTTTATTGTTTGCTTGATAGCTAGTTTAGGTATAAGACATTTAGTGTGCTGTAGAGCTAATGATCATACTCATTTATCGCCCCTCAATCGGCATCTGCCTGATCACACAGTATACGGTACAGTATACAGTACTCTGTTCTTATGAAGTGACCTGAAATGTCCACTAGAGGGAGCATGTCACTACGATAGAATTGAATGAGGGGAAAGGTGGCAAAAAGGACTGCATGCCAAAATCTGAATTTCACTAAATGGCTGTGTTGTTATTTTACATTAATTTATAGACATTTTCATTTGTAGGTAGAGTAGTAAAGTGACAAATATGTGGCTCTTGAAGTAATTTTAGAAGAACTTTAGAAATTTAGAAGGCCTAATTGGTATATTTTTGTCGCTTGGTTGTTACTGCTTAATGGCTTGTTGTAGGTATCTGACATGTCATTACATCGGTCTTCTCTCTATCAGTTGAGGTGACCCTGGACCGGGACACGGCTCACCCCCAGCTGGTAGTGTCTGAGGACGGGAAGGAGGTGAGCCATGGGGATGGCACCCTGGATGTCCCCGACGTACCCCAGAGGTTTGACACGTTCGGCAGCGTGCTGGGATGCAACCAACTGAGCTTGGGCCGTGCCTACTGGGAGGTGGAGGTGGGCGACAAGACTGGCTGGGACATTGGAGTGGCGAGCGAGGAGGCCAATCGGAAGGGGCCGATCTCCTTCAAGCCCGCCCACGGCTACTGGGCCCTCGTGCTATACGGGGAGGGTTGCTACGCCGCCCTGGCCGACCCCAAAGTTAGCCTCTCTCTCACAGCAAAGCCCCAGAAAGTCGGGGTGTTCGTGGATCACGAGGAGGGCCTGGTGTCTTTCTATGACCTACAGGTCAAAGGTCACATCTACTCGTTCACTGGCTGTACCTTCCCCAGGGGCCTTAAGCTTTTTCCCTACTTCAGTCCTCACCTTCCCCATGGGGAGAGGAACTCAGCCCCACTGGTCGTATCGCCTGTCAAACAAGGCGCCTTATGTCCTTAGCTGAGCTGTGGGGGAATTTTACGTGCATCCAAAGTTGCATAGCATTTTAAAATGGGAACTTTCTGCTTTTTTTACCTTGTGTGAGCATGTTTGTATATGTACAGGATATGTGCAGCATTTACACTATGTACTGCATAATGTGTATGTGTATGTGTACTGTATGTGTATGTGTGTATGTGTATGTGTGTGTGTGTGTGTGTGTGTGTATGTGTGTGTGTGCGTGTGTGTGTGTGTGTGTGTGTGTGTGTGTGTACTGTATGTATATACATATGTATATACATATATGTATATCAGTTGCTCTGGAATAATTGAATATTTTTTGGATATATTTTTTATTTCTTATTCATTAAACTGTATATTTTAAGTGTTGTGTACAGTCTTCTTTTACCCGTTTTGCCTCAAACCATCAAATCTAAAGACATAAACCAGTTTGCAGAAAGAGGGACTTCACACTGTGTCATGCTCAGCAGACCACACAGCCAGTGCACTAGCCACGCTGAGCTTCATGTCACATATGTGTTAGGTTCAATTCACCAATAGGCAGTATTAGATATATTTGATATCTGAAATTGCTATGTAGGATGTCATATATTCACAAACACACACAGGGACATGTAATCCAAACCAAGCAGTTTATTTTGAAAAGTCACACACACACACAAACACAAGGCAGGAAAAATCAACTGCATACATATGGGTAAAAAATAGATTGAATGAGGATCACACTCATCTGTGGAAGCAGTCAGACTGGGCATACATACAACAAGGATACAACAAGGATACAAGTATATTTATTTGTCACATGCATAGACATACTGAGTACGTAGTAGGACATGCAGTGAAACTGTTGATTGTGAGTCTAGACTGTGCATGGGGAGTGGGGAGTAAAGTGCGTAGAATGCACTTGGGGGGATGACTACTATATGAAGGGCAGAGGTAGAAAAGGTGATGGGGGGGTGGGATAAAGTGCATAAAGTGCAGTTATGGTTGGGAGGGAGGACTGGTTGTGGTGGCAGATGACAGGCTGTGTGTGGGGTGGGGGGTGGCACTGCGTGTGCAGCTGACAGCACTGAGGTAGGTTTGGACAAACACAAACGTGTGTGGAGAGGGCTGTGTGCGTGTGGGAGGGGGGCTTGAGCCGTGAGGGCTGTGTCCTGTGTGCTGTATGTTTGGGGGGGGGTGGAGGGAGGTGGCATGAGGCGGGGAGCAAGGCTATATGCTGTGCGCTGTGTGTGCGTGGGGGGTTAGAGGTTAGCATGTTAGCATTACCGACAGATGGGGGCATTATTGTCAGGCTTCTGTCCCCTGTAGTGCTCGTAGTGAACAGGCAGACACTGGTTGTCTATGGCGTCACACGCCACTACCACAGGGTGGCGCAAGCGCTTGATGCTGCGGACGATGCAGGGCTTCTTGCAGGGCTTCTGGCTCCAGATGTCGTAGACCAGAAACGAACGCCGGCTGATGCAGAGGTTCTGTTGCAGGTTAATGCCACCACCACGGCAGATGGATCGGACCGCCCCCTCGTCCTCCGCCTGCATGAAGGTCTGGACGGCCACTCTCCCACACAGACCCCTGCTGTTTAGATATCTGAGCCACTGTTTTTTGTTGTTGGTGTCAAACTGAGAGCCCAGGATGTGCTTCTGTCTGAAGTAGCTGTAGCCGTTGTTGTTGCTGGACCGCATACACGGACGGGGGTTGTAGTTGAGAACGGCGAGAACACTTGTGGTGTTTTCACTTTGGTGGTAGCCACTCACCCACGCTGTGAGCGAGGCCAAGGTGTAGACGGTGAGGCAGAAAGACGCTGTGGGATTCATGTTGTACTCCTTTTTCCTCTTTTGTACAAAAATAAAAAAATAGGCTATGTAAGAACATTGTAGTTAATGAGGGTGTGCTTTCCATTAAGTTGTGATGACTTCATCTAACGATTGGCACTTACCTTAGTTATGCACAAGCTGAGTTGATTGTATCAAGTCTTCATACAGTCATAAATCCAAAGTGTTTGGCCTTCTGTTTGCGGCACTATTTAAAGACATGCATGCCACATATACACATATAACTGCAAATGTTTTTTTCATGTTTTTAAATTATTGACTACACAGATTTATACTCACACACAGGCCGTTCACACACACACACACGCACACACACACACAAACACACACACTCACACACATAGACAGACACACACACACACACAGTTTTGGACACATTGTTTCACTCAGAGAAATGAATGAACGGAAGATACACGGATTTGAGGTGTAGCCCATGAGACATGGGTGGCGAGACGTGGGTGGTGCAATCTCTCAGAATGTGGATTTGTACATACTTTGGTCTTGTCGTACATTTCATATAGCCTACAAAGGTTACATTATCTTGCTCCTTATTTTTAGCCAAACATTACTGTGGTTTTGGTTACTGGCATTTAAAAGACAATCCTATACATTGCATGTGAAGCCTGGATTAAGCTATGTGCATGTAAAAAAAAGGATTGCTGCATTTCTATCAACATATTCAAGCTACAAATGCATGTCATACTAGCTCATGTATTGAGGTATGTCTGCAGAAAGCTCCTGTGTTCCTCCTTAAAATAACATGGCTACATGGCTACTAATAACATGTGGATAACAATGGCTAAAATCATCATGAATGTGGCATTTGCAATTTATGAATTTTAAAGTAAACACTTACCAGTCAAGTACACAGTACGTAGTTATGTTAAAGGGGTCTGACCCACTCAGCTGCATTTTATAGTCCTCTGTGACAAGAGCCTGCCCTGTTTTATCTGCTTTGTCACCTGCTGTCAACTTGAGATAATAAAAGCTGTGCAGTTCACGTGTCCACTCCTGCAGACTATGTCAAAATAGCTACAGATACTCACCGACAAATGTCAGAAAATGTGTACGTCATATTTGAGGGAGACACAGGAAAACTGGGCAAAAATTCACAAGATAACTTTCTTCAAGTTGCTCTCCCTATCAGTAGTTGCATTTAAACCCCAGCTTTTTTAAAAGTTATTATGTGAATATAGAATCAAATAAAAAAAATCAAACAAATAAATTACATTTTCTCAGTTTCTGTATTTTGTGACCATGCCCAACCATACTACTGTACATATTAGTAAACTTAATGATGCTAGGGCAAAGACCTTAAAATAAAGGTTTATAAAGGTTTATTTATTTTGTTTAAATAATTGATTTATACATTTTTACTGATGCACATTGGTAAATTAGTGAATCAAATCCAAACCCAGCACATATTTACAGCAGTTAGGGTAGCATGTCCAATATAGCACAGGGTGTAGGATAATGTCAAAGTGGAGAAAAAAAATGATCAACTGACAACATCCTCCTGAAAGGTCCAGCTGGAATGGCCTGCTAGAAGCAACATCTGTGTGTGTTTTGGGTGTAGAGAAAGTCCCGCTTCAGTAGTACCTGCTCACATGTAACTTGTGTTTCCCTTAACAATGAAATGATGAGGTGGGCATTCACTTTCTGGGAACTGGCTACGTTTGAAGTACATATCAAAATAAAAGTTGAATTGCCATTAAATATCAATGCACGTATTAATGTTAACCATATAAACTCTAGTAACCAAATTAACGGAAAGGGAATTGTGGATTAACATATTTACTAGATGCAAACGTGAGATATGTGGGATAATGGGCGGAAGCCCATGCCATTATTTCCACAGAACCGGTCACCTCAGAGACCATTATCCTTTATATAAATACAGTTAATTCTCTGTCTGTAAACTAACATATCCTTGTTGCCTCACCATCCTCTCAGTTTGTGGCACTATTGCAATAGCAAACATAAAAATGGGCTGTTGTGGCCTTATGTTTTGGATAGATATACCCTAAAATCCATATTGTACCCACCCATAAAAGTATATCGCTAGCTGCAGGACCCTTAATAGTGACAATGGAGGAAGTGGAGTAACAGGAAGGAGGGAATAAAGGTAGAGACAAAAAAAGAAGATATGATAATCTGACATCTGATCATCACATATAATTTTGTGCTATTGTGGTAAAAATAATACTTGCGACAGGCATCTCAGGTGTAAGTACTGCAGTTTATTAACGGCACCGGAGAAATGTTGCAAAGAACCCTCACGTGTTCCAGCCAACAAGTCTGAAATCACACACACTACATCTCCACTTTATACCCATTGTTCCCTCCCACTTCAGTGTAACTTCCCATCTGTCTTTTGGTGTTTGTTCGCAGTGTAGGAGTCCTGAGGTTAATTAGTTCTGTGAGAATCAACAGAGGTGGCAAATGGCCCCTAATCAGTGATAAGGGCTCTGGGGATGTGAAGTGTGGCAAAACAATGGTTCTTGGGATTGTTGGTTTAGCGCTGTTACCTACCCCCTGTTTGGGATATTTACAACCAACCTCTTATCTCTGGTGTTTCTTCTATGGCCTTTGTTTTAACTTCTCCCCACTCTTCTGGGTCATTATATGCTGATTATACATCTGGGTACTTTAACTAAAAACCATGACCTCAACATGCTTGGAATCTAACTTTTCTCCACTAAATTTTCTCCACTATTGTCAGCAGTGCAAATCTGATGTCAGGATTGGGGGGGCGGGCAGTTCATGTTTTTTCAGACGTTGGGGGGGACATGTCCCCCCTGTCCCCCTCAGGATTTGCATCCCTGGATTGTGATATTTACAATGCTCCCAAATGAGTTTTTACAGTGTACCCTTGAACAGAGCAGTGTCGCAGTCCATCTGTAGTTTGACACTGAACACAATCCTAGAAGTAGCCAGCAAAAACAGGCATGTTATCAGTCCCTGAAAATATCTCACATTCTAAATGGGTAGGAGGTATAAGTCTGAGGGCTTAATTACTGTACAGCATGTACTTTGGTCTTGTTGTTATTTCATATAGAATATAGATTACATTATCTTTGTTCCTTATTGTTAGTTAAACATTACTGTTGCTGGAAACATTACTGTTGGTTACTGGCACTTCCCTATAGATGACACGTGAAGCCTGGATTAAGCTACATGCATGTAAAGATATGTATTTTATAAGTTGCCAGAACAGAAGCCGCCATTTATTTGCCCCGAGACCTAGCATAGTTGGTTTGGGTCTTAACTGACCGCTGCTACACCAAAATAGCGGAAACACTCAATCCTAATATGAATCTGTGGCACTGTATCTCAGTCCTGTTCTAGCCTGCATTTACGACTTTGCCTTCAGCAAGATTCGCACACCCATTCACTTTATGTGAAATGTTTTGCACAAAGTACTGTAACCATGAGTTAAAGAGTATGCATATTAGTATGCTAATCAGTATCATAATGCCAATCATATCATCACAACATTAAAAGGAAATGGGTGTGTCCTAAAATATATAGTCAAAGTATGACGATGGTCAGGGACAAAAACAGTCAACAGGGAATAACACATGTTGTATTGCTGTTTACACACACACACACACACACACACACACACACACACACACACACAGTCATCACAAATAACTTCTTAAACCACAACCGTGTCCTAACTGCCAACTGTTTGATAGGGTGCTTGTCACCAGTTGTGAAATAAGGGTCCTTAGTGTCCTCCTAATGTTTAATGTCCTAATGTTTTGTTTTATATTATTTAGTGGGTGTTTGTGCATGTAAAGCATGCATCAGGTGTATTTTACAGTTGACATTGACCCAGCTACACACACACACACACACTTAGGTTGCATGTGTTTCCTTGCTAATTAAACTTAGGCCAAATGTGACAATAGCAACCTAATCAAGAGGTCTTGAAACTGCGATTGCAGAATTCTAACAATTCTATCTTCTCCCATCAGCTGTCAGTAAACAGAGGCAAGGCACTTTGGTCCACATAGAAATACACCGTGCATAAAACGTCCATACACAAACACAGTTGGCACCACCACCCTGACCCCCTGTCCTTCTGATCTGTCTGCTTGGGTTTGTGCTTCTGGAGGTACATGTGCTTGCCTAATCATGTGGGGTTTTTTTTTCAAACAGTAGTAGATGTGCCATGTGTCTGTAGCGACTATTTATAGATTTCTATAGAAAAAAAAAAACATGGGGTGTTGCTATATAGCAGACATTATGTGTTAGGATTGGCTGTCACGATCAATACTTATTCGCTATTGGTGAGTTGAACCCAACACATATCTATCTATCTATATCACATATATGAAGCTCAATGTGGCTAGTGCACTGGCTGTGTGGACTGCTGAGCATGACACAGTGTGAAGTTCTTCTTTCTGCAAACAAGTTTATCTCTTTAGATTTGATGGCTTGTGGCCAAAACGGGTAAAAGAAGACTGAAAAGAACACTTAAAATATACAATTTAATGAGTAAGAAATAAAAAAATACATCCAAAAAATATTCAATTATTCCAGAGCAACTAATACACATATACATATATGTATATACATGTATACATACAGTACACACACACACACACACACACATATATATACACATATACACACATACACATATGCAGTACATATGTGCTGCACATATCCTGTACGTATACAAACATGTTCACACAAGGTAAAAAAAAAAAGCAGAAAGTTCCCATTTTAAAATGTTATGCAACTTTGGATGCACGTAAAATTCCCCCACAGCTCAGCTAAGGACATAAGGCGCCTTGTTTGACAGGCGATACGACCAGTGGGGCTGAGTTCCTCTCCCCATGGGGAAGGTGAGGACTGAAGTAGGGAAAAAGCTTAAGGCCCCTGGGGAAGGTACAGCCAGTGAACGAGTAGATGTGACCTTTGACCTGTAGGTCATAGAAAGACACCAGGCCCTCCTCGTGATCCACGAACACCCCGACTTTCTGGGGCTTTGCTGTGAGAGAGAGGCTAACTTTGGGGTCGGCCAGGGCGGCGTAGCAACCCTCCCCGTACAGCACGAGGGCCCAGTAGCCGTGGGCGGGCTTGAAGGAGATTGGCCCCTTCCGATTGGCCTCCTCGCTCGCCACTCCAATGTCCCAGCCAGTCTTGTCGCCCACCTCCAAGAGCCACATATTTGTCACTTTACTACTCTATCTACAAATATAAAAATGTCTATAAATTAATGTAAAATAACACAGCCATTTAGTGAAATTCTGATTTTGGCATGCAGTCCTTTTTGCCACTTTTCCCCTCATTCAATTCCATCATAGTGACATGCGCCCTCTAGTGGACATTTCAGTACACTTGACAGTAGAACTTGAAATTGTATGATCAGGCAGATGGCGATTGAGTGGCGCTAAATGAATATGATCATTGGCTCTATAGCACCCTAAATGTCTTATACCTAAAAGTAACTATCAAGCAACCAATAAAGAAGCAGTTACTTAGATTACTGAAATTGAACAAACTTACCAAATTACTTAAAAACGAATTGAACAATATTACATAAAAGAGTCACATAATATTAGTCACTTAACTATACCTTTCCCACAAAAAGAAATTACGACGTCCAAAAACAATGACGTCCATAGATTAATGAAGAATAAAGAGCAGAGCTGACTCTGCTTTACACTCTTTCCCTTCCCCCTTACTCAATGTCATCATAGTGACATACTCCCTCTAGTGGACATTTCAGGTC
Source organism: Coilia nasus (assembly GCA_027475355.1). Taxonomy (NCBI): domain Eukaryota; kingdom Metazoa; phylum Chordata; class Actinopteri; order Clupeiformes; family Engraulidae; genus Coilia; species Coilia nasus. The sequence continues at coordinate 10,850,234 of CM050200.1, read as the reverse complement.
ACTTCATGAGAAAAGAATTTTTAAATCCCCCTTAATGTTCAGCGTTCCTGTGTGGCATACACATTCTGAGGAGTATAAACTTACCAAGAAACTTCTGGATTCTGCTTATTTCTGCCAAAAAAAAGAGAAGCATTATGAATCAATAATACACATAATTGATGCATTAATTATGCTTCTTTGAAAAAAAAAACCAAAGATTGTATTCTAAAAAACAGTGTAAATGTTTTCATATATGTGAAGAATTGAAATGTAAACAGAACAGGGAGTGGATTTATCTTACGCAAAGCTGTTAGCTTATCAAGCTCAGCCTCTACCTCCTTCAACATGGCTGCCGTGATATTCCTCAAACTTCTGAAATTAAGCTCTGTATCCATGGTAACATCTGTCCAGTCCCTCCCTCCTTTCAGGTCAGGTTCTGTGGGATACTTCTGCAGCTGCACACAAAATGACCAAAAGTATCACAAAAAAGCTGAGGGAGAGGTCCGTAACTTTAGAACATTAATAACTTATTGTGACTAAAGTGATCCTGTCAGAAATAGCAAATATGAAATCCTAACCCTAACATCAAAAGTATCTAAAAAAATTTGAAAAATATGTCTGCACATTTAAGCTCCATTCGTACCTTATCTTTACATATAGCAACTATTACAGCCCAGCAGTAGAGGGAGCATTCTTTAAAACACAGGCCTGATACAGAAGGGACAAATTATCTGGTGTACAAGTGGTCACTTTTCACCCATTACAATTCATCTATAGTCCCTCAGTCCCCCAGTGCAACATACTGTACCACCTGTGCCGTCTGTAGCTACTCCATGTGACAATTTAAGTGTCTGCCATTCTGTCCAAACTGTTTTGGTTGTATGTGCCTCTAAGAAATCTTGTGTCTTTTAAGCCTTCCTCAAGACTTTATCAGATTGATAAACAGATGAAATGGCTCATAATTACAATATACTGAGATGACACTTATGCAGATGATTTCAGTGCTCCAACACCAGTCATACCACATCAACATATGAAAACAATCAGTTTGACCAGAGAGTGCGTGCACAGAGAGGAATGAAAAGACCTTACCTTTCGGCTCAACAGAGTCCCAATCCACTTGCAAACACAGACAAAATTCTCAAAAAGTAATCCTCAGTGCAAAAGATTGAGTATGAAGGGGTACATGTTCAGTCACTGAAAGTATTTCTCAAGTTCTAAAAGTATTTCTCAAAAAATTCTCAGTTGATGCCACATAAACTAGCTGCTGAAAAGAAGCCATGTCTGATTAACACAAGGAAGGTAACAAACTGGACAAAGCATATATGTAACACAGGACTAGACACCGGCAAAGTTGCTCAGCACCACAGAAGAGTAAGGAGGCGTAACAATAATTTAAAGTTTTATTGTGAGCTCACAGTCAAGACAGAAGGGGGGTAGGGGGTGAAACCTGCTCACCTACAGGATACACCACACACAGGTTAACACAGCAAACAAGGAGTAGTCAAGCACAGTAATTCAACATGGCAATCAAGGAAAAGCCACTACAAATACACTCAAGTCTATAAACAGATTTAAAACACAAAGACATCCATTAAGCCTGTGGTGAGCAGCTAACCCCTTACTACAGCCAGTGGCCCACAATTACAATTAAACACAGTTCAAATAATATAAACAGTAAAACTAGTTTTATTAAATTCACAACATAACATGGATAAAATATTACCACTCCCACATACAAGCCATCCAGGCCTACACTGGGCCACTGGCTGAAGCAAATGGTGGCGCACAGTGTCTCAGTACAGGTTGGCCACCCTGTCTGGGACAAAAAGGAGGAGAACAAAAGGCCCTAACAACACACACACTCACCCCAACAATCACACTTAAAAGCTACAACTGACTACATACATACACAACAGACCTACACATAAGAGGTCAGTCAAACAGGCGCCACACACACTCAAAGCATTCAGACCCCACGACACACATCACACATAATCAAACAAAAGGAAAATCCTGCACACCACCAACCTTACCCCCTGCACAAAAGGAGACCCAAGAGGCCCAGCACCTTCAACTTCCTGTTTATATAGGTGGCCATCTTAACAGGTCAAGTCCTTCCAAATGTCCGCCCAAATGTGACAGCTCCCCTATTGCACTGGCCCTGCAATAACACCCACCCACCATAGGTTTAGTCCACTTTCTTACATATACAAGGATGCCAAGGGCGTAGCCAGACTTTTTTTACATGGGGTGGCAAAAGGTTGGCCAGTTTTACTGAAGGGGTGGCCATGTTTTGACCAATTTAGTTTGCGAGTCCTCCCCCGGATATTTTTTAATTACCGTAAAATACCAAATAATAGCCAAGTTCCAATTAACCGCCGGGTTCCCTTTAAATGCCGGGTGTATATTTTGATAAATAAAGGTCAGTTCCAAATAAATGCTGGGGGTAATTTATATTTTAAAAAAAAAAAAAAAAAAAAAATGAAGGAAAAAGGAGTGACCACGTTTTCTTCTTCACCTGTTTTGTTTAGATTTCACATAGCCATATTGTGCTTTCTTTCAGTAAGTCTTTGATCACTACATAGTCAGGGGACATATGTCTGAAGATAATCATTCATCCAGGTCATGTTATCAAAAGAGTTCAGTTGTAAGCCATAATTTGCAATAACCTTTCATTAACATAGCAATGTTACGAGAGGTGCAGGGAAAGGGCTACCGGCATTCCGAAGTAACAATTGTTTGTCAAACTCACGTGTACAGTTCACATTTCATATTCGTAATTATCATCTCTCATCTGTTTAAAGCACATCTGCTAGCAAAGTAACACCATTTTACACACTGGTCGTTTAAAACATCACAGTTTATTGGTTTTTAGCATTTTAAAAGCGCAGACGTAGTTCTGTTATGCAAACTCTCCCAACGGTCCAATTTCCCTAGCCTGGGTGTGCCCATACTGCCTGTGACGCTGCATTTGCATTTCGCGAGCAAGTCAGTCTGGCCAAGCTGCCTATCTAAACCATTTCTGCTCAGCCCTCGGATAGGGGGCCAATGAAAATCGAGCATTTTAAAAGGCAATGACGCGGTAGTTTAGCGCCATGTCTACATGGCGAATGTGGAGCAACCGTAAGATTTCAATGCATCTGTAGTTGCTGGTTAGTACGAATTTAAAGGGAAGTTCTATCTGAAAATAGAGCAAAGGGCAGCCCTTGAAGCATTTGTTGCGGGAAAGGGCGTTTTTGGAATGCTACCGTCTGGCTTCGGTAAAAGTTTAATTTATCAGTTAGCCCCGCTGGTAGCCAAGTCCATGCTTTACGCGGACGCTGTTGTTGTGGTCATGTCGCCTTTGATCGCACTGATTCGTTTTTCGAATATCAATATTGAATGACCAACACCAGCCACTCTCATGTTCACCTCACAAGTCCGACAAAAATCATTTAACGCCATTGCTATATGACTACAGATTACTACTTCTTTTTGTTTGAATCAAGCCGTTTCTTTCGCTACGTATACATCAGAGGACAGAGGGGTGTGATTGGTTGACGCTTCGTCCAGTAGCAAACAGAGGCATTTGAAAGAGGCGGGTTAAGCCCGCCTTCTGAGAAATGGATTTACAACACAACTTGGCTAGACCAATGCTCTCAGAGCATTGACAAGTCGCGATAGCCAGGCTACAATTTCCCTGCAGAACCGAGGGACTGTACCACAGGCTGGATATGGGGGAATTTCGCAGGTGTTTCATGGGGTGAACCATAGACATATAAACATAGACGCCGCCTTCCGCGTAGAACCATACGTTATCCTCGCCGCCATATTGGATGTGGCAAAGTGGAGATTCTTCAACCGTCTCTAGACAGTAGCCTAGAATAAAGATGCCTCATTCATGTGTTGCGTTTAACTGTACTAACAGGTTTACCGTCCAAACGAGGTCACATGGTATTACCTTTTACAGATGAGACTGGAAAAATACTTTTCATTGTATTTGGCCATTATAACCTAATTTTACAAACAGAAGTAACTGACTTTGTGCCTAATATGAAGTCTCGCGCATAATAGCTGCTCGGTGAAACCATGCTTCCAAACAACGAAGAAGTCTTTCCTATTTAACTAAATCCGTAACTACGCTGATTGTTGTTAGTTGCTTAACTAAGTTTGCACATACTACATAGGTTTCACAAAAATAAAGAGATGAAAAGGCAGTGGGAGACAGATGTGCGACTGGAGGGGTTTTCTGCTACTCCGTCATCTGCAGTGAACACTTCAGAACGGAGCATTTTGACAGGACCAGAGCGTCAGGATAAGAGAGGGAGCTATTCTTTCTGTCTTCAGTTTCCCAGCTCATCTCCAAGGAGAATGTGTATAGGTATAAGCAGCGATGATTAGATACTTCAGTGCCACACTATGATGAACATGTTTTTTCCCTTTCTGAATGTGAACCTATTTTGTTTTGATATGACGTTAGAATTTGGCCGAAGTCAGTTTGGCGGAGATTCAGCTCACTTTATTCAACGGGATTAGGCCTAGGTCTGTGTGGTGACTCAATAAATAAAACAGTTAATTTTTTATTTCTCATTCACTATTTCCAGTCAAATTTAGATCGGTAGTGCTCGACCCCACCTCTGCTACACGGAATATTGACGAGTATTTCGCACACTATTTATAACCATCACGTTATAAACGTTAAACGTTAGACTATTTAGGCTGTTGTTTTGATGCCTGCTTGTTTCCCAGATATATACGTGTGTGTCTAAATGGGTGAATAAAATGCATCGAGTTAAATACCTTTGTAGAAAGGCGCTTTATGAAGTTCGGCCCATTTACTTCCACTGGTTTACGGGGTAAATTTGCCACATCCAATATGGCGGACACGCTGACGTATGCCAGCAACGGACCAGCAGCTCAATGCGGCGTCTATGTTTATATGTCTATGGGGTGAACTATTATGACAGGGATGTTTTAATGGTGAATGGGAAATGGGTATTTTATTATGCACATAAGGCTTTTTGGTTAATGAAAATAATTTTTAATTATTGTGTATTTTGTATTTGTTTCGTTTAATTATTATGGTTTGATCACAATGTTGATATTTTGTTAATTGATTAAAAAATTTAAGTTTTACTGATATTGATTAAAAGAATTTGAGTACCATATTTTCCCAGTTTTGCTGAGCAAGATTTTTGTGAGGAAGGAATTAATTGCCTGTCCCAAATGGCCGCCTGGTCTCAAATAAATGCCTGGTCTATGAAGTGATTGAAACAAATAATAGCCCCGACTACTATTTGGTATTTTACAGTAGCTAGGTTTGATTTCCTGTATTCTGGAAATGTCCAGTGTTTTCTCCATATGCCCATTGCATGCCTTAAGACCTCTTTTGACCCTTTTTTTAATGGAGCAAAAGGCGCAGATGATTAGAAAACTATAAAAAAAAAAACAGTGTCAAATTCCATGTATTTTCGCACTTGCTAAAGTTAAAATTGGTTAAAAGCATTTGTGATATTGATGGTAATTAACTGTTGCTGTCAGGCTAAACAAATAATTTACGACAAAGCTGATATCACATATTTAGCTGATAAAAACAGTTCAATGGCATGGTATCATACACAACTCAACTGTGGAAATAAAATGGTTTCCTATGTGCTTCTGTCATAGTTATGCCTTAACATGCACCTTCTGCTTGATAAGGTGTTTTGCTATGATATTATGAATTATGAATATTGCTTATGAATGGTCGTTTGATGCACTGCATGCCATGCCAAAGAAAATTTGGAAAAAATAACTTCAGAAATAAGACGTATGTTTAGCAACTTCTAAATGAAGAAGTAGGCCGAGACCGCCAGTGGATACATGTCTAAAGATGAACTTAGCCTTGGTATCTTGTTGAGTCAAATGATTACAGCGTGAACCAAAACGTGGGGGAGTTAACCTGAAAATGTTAAGCTTAGCATATTACTTACATTTGCAGCAGGGGTAGCCTACTGTTACGATGCTTCAGAAATCGTCTTGTATCCATATTTGTTGAGTATACAATTTCTCAGCGAGATGAACTCTGCAGACTCCACAGATGACTGGCATGTTTCTTTTAATTCCCCACGTATCAAAAATAACCTTCTTCCCCTGCAAGAATTGTAGTGAATTTTGTCCTTCTAGGCTTGCCATAGTTAGGTAGTTGCCTGACTATGGGAGACTGGAAAGAGTTGCATTAAATCAGTTTTTTTTTAAGACGCAGAGAATTCATATCTGTAAGTTACAGTACTGGCATATTTCTAAACTTTGTATTATTTTTGTAATTCCTACTGAGTATTTTATAAAAACATGATTCTAACTTGTTTAGAGTAAATGTTAAATATCGCGATGCTAATCGCGGTTCGCCTGCCTATGGACTTTCTAATGTTAAGCTAGCCTTATGCTAATCTTATGCTCATTTGTATTTCGTGTTTTATTGTGCTTCGGTTTCACTAAAAAATAAAGACCAAATGAGCAAAATTGACTTCTTATTGTTGGCTGACTTTGTTTAACTATCTGTTGAGCTAGTAAGCTTTCATTGTAAGTGCAAAATATTCGAGTAGGCAAAGGGTGGGTCCATAGGGGGAGCGAGCGGGGTGGCAATCCCTTGACCAGTGGTGGCCATGCCCCCCCCCCCCCCCCCCCCGGCCCCCACGTGGCCACACCCCTGAAGGATGCAAGGATACAACGATAAAAGGATGCAAGGATACAAGGATGCAAGGATACATAGATATTTATTTATCATATGCATGGAGATACTGGGTAAAGTAAGACATGCAATGAAACTGCTGTTTGTTAGTCTAAATGGTGCATGGGGAGGTGGGAGTAAAGTGCATAGCAAGCAGTTAGGGGATGGCTGTCTGATCAAATATAATAGAGGTTATGTAATATCAGCACAGGCAGTGCAATATAAAGTGTTACCTCAAAATGAGTGTATGCCTCTGTATGTGAATTGTGTGTGCCTGTTTTAGCAAAATATTTAAATGGCTGGCTGTTTCATGAAGAAGAGTGTTAGTTAATGTGGTGCTTAGTTTTGGGATAGTTAATCAGTTAATCAACCCACTCATGTAAGCCATTACCATTTTCTATTATAATTGTAATAATTTCTGTTATATGCTTCGTATGCACTCTACTGGGCCGTAGATTGGCCAATTTAATAAACCCTAAAGCAGATGTCTCATTAAGCACATTTTGTCTGATTCATCAAATAGCGTAAGAGAGAGAAAGCATACAATGGCTTTTACATTATACCGATGCCACCCAGCAAAACATTAATAATATCCAGCAAATTTTGACACGAGTTTGTTCCAAAATAAAGCGCCTTAAGGAGGAAAGAGAAAGAATTATGGAAACGGTCTTCATTTTCTCCAAGAGGAGAAAATGGTTTCACTTGCATGTAACGCTTCCAGGCTTCTGGCCATTGTATTTCTCATAGTGTACAGGCAGGCACTGGTTTGCAACAGCATCACAAGCCAAAATTACCTTTTGCTTTTTGGACACAATTCTAGTGACCTTGCATGGCTTAGCCACTTGACTACTGACGTGAAACACAGTAAATGTGTTCTGACTAACACAGAGATTCCGGTTGTAGACAAAACCTTGACCCTTGCAGATGGCTCTAACTTTTCCCTCGCTGCCTTGCCTGAAGAAAGACTGGACGGGAACTCTGCCACACAGGTTTTTTTTATCCAGGTACTTCGCCCATGCTTTTTTGTTCGAGGTATCAAAACTAGGATTAGAATTAATAATGTGTTTTTTCTTGAAATTGTTGTAGGCATTGTTGTTGGGATTCTTCATGCAAGGCTGTGGATTACCCCCTGACAAATCGCCTGCAATCACAAAGACGTGGTTGGTGTCATTCTGGTTGTCATGAAGCTCTACTCCAGACTCGGCAACAGCCATAGCCAGTGTGCCGATGAGGCACAGCGCCAAAAAGGTCTTCATCTTTCCTATAGTGATACAGACAGACATGAAGACATGAAGACAGACAGACACACAGACAGACAGACAGACAGACAGACAGACAGACAGACAGACAGACAGACAGCAAGGTCAATGTTGTTTCTATGGAAATAAAATCAAGTTGGTTTTAAATAAACTCTGGGAAGTGTCAAGGATTGAGCATTATTGCAAAAAAGCTGCATAAAAAATAATTTTCTTGTGCCCCCATTTAATTACTCAGAGACTAGTAGCAGATACTGTGTATGGGCAATCTGTGACTGAAATGAAATATTTGCCATGATGGGGATCAAATATGAGTTAATGACATCCCCTAAGGTCTTTATTGAAGCATATCAATACATTTATGACTCCTGACATATTTTAAGTGACTTGTTAATGTTAAGTGCTAAGTGTAATGTAACACAATACAACCAAATGGCATTATAGTGCCAGAGAGAACTTCATTTATGTTTTTTAATTTCTTATCTGAACATCTAATTAAAATTCAAAGAAATGTAAGCTCAGTCACCAGCAGTATTAATTAATTAATTGGCTAACAATACAGCACAAACCAGTCACTGCAAACAAGAGCTGAGTAATCTGCAGACAGGAGGGTGGGAGACTGAAAGAAATTACTGTAGCAGTCCTGTGTTGCTTACTGGCTGCCTTTACCTCACTGGCTCTTAGCAAAATATCTCGTTCCCTGTTTCTTCCTAGTTAATTACTGCTGCCTATTGGTGACTGAGTTCCTGTAATTCTGTGTGTGCGTGTGTGTGTGTGTGTGCGTGTGTGTGTGTGTGCGTGTGTATGTGTGTATGTGTGTGTGTGCGCATGTGTGTGTGTGTGACCCTCAAGTTAAAGTTAAATATTTAGAAGAAAAGAGTTACATCAATTTTTTCCTAAGCAAAAAAAGCTACTTTTTTAACACATCAACAGTTTATACAGCTTACTAAGGCCATATTTGCCTTGACTGTTTGTTTAAAGGAGAACTTTGCCTTCTTACCCACTTCTTGCCACTGTTTTAGTCTTTGAACTATGAATGCTTGTTTTGCTGTAACAGAATGCTTTATTTGTATACATACTATGCCATCTAAGTGACATAATCAGTCACTAAACTCTCCTTTATAAACTGGTGTACTGAAACTGTTAAAGGAACTATACTGTATGTAAGAATTTGTTTAAACGTAATCATTAAATGGCCCTGATATGTCACCAGACATTCAGGAATCATATTAATTTCAAATACTTATGCTGTATCACAGACAATACCAGTCCAGCCAGAATACTCTCGTTTCAAAAGCTAGGTGGTAGCCTGCACGTAATGTTTATGTTGTCATTATGTGTTTGGTCTGTTGTGCTACTCTCCACCTATCTTCCAATCACAGTCATGCATTTTGGCATCCAGGTTGCCAGTTACCACTGAGCTGCAGATCACAAATGTCTGATGTTACTGACCTAAAATACCTTGTTATGATTCTCAAATATGTTGTGATAAAGTCAGAAACAAAAGAGAATTATTATCCACATTTCAACAATATGATGATTGTTATGACATGACTTCGGGTACCAGTACCAGTTTTGGCACCAACATTACATACAGCTCCTTTAATTAACATCCACATTTCAACAATGTTATTCTGTTATATGATCTATTTGTATGCTGTTATTTAAACTAACAGTAGTACAGTGAGTTAAAACTGTACTACTAAATGTATGGTTAAAACATGAAGATTTTTTGCATTTTATAATGTAATAACATTGTATTAAGTGCTCATAGAAAGTAATTAACAAGCAAATTTAACTATCTGCCCCCCATGACCCTATAGATAGCTGTCCTTTGGTGTGTAAAGTGTTAAGCTGAAACATGAATGGCATTTTACATTAGAGTCTGCCTTTGAAATTGGTCTGCAAAATAGGCCTGAGCAAAAGCCCCAACCTAACAAAGCACGTGTGTGCGCTTGTGTTGCTGTAATTACAGTGTTATAGATGCAGCAATGAACAAAGAAGAACAACGGATGTGGAGAAAAGTACTCACCACTGGATGCTGTTTGCTCCAAAGTTGCTGCAGGAGTGCACAACAAGAACTCGGAGTCCAGCAGAACAAGAGCGCGTCTTTTATATCTGCAAAGTCTCCAACTTTTGAGGAAGTGCATCTCTTTTCCAGTAGTTCGTTTGACACTTCAGCATAGGAAGTGTTAACATCTTGACACATACTGTATGTCAAAACAAAGGTGTTTAGCTCAGCCAAGTGCACAAACACACACATACACACACACACACAGACATACACACACAGAGACACACGCACACACATACACACACACACACACATACACACACACAGACACACGCACACGCACACATACACACACACAGACACACGCACACACACACACCTTTTGATAGGAACTAGATGTGAGGGGCTTGAGAGACTAAGGTCAAAGTGCACTAGTTCACATGTAACACCAAGATTAGCGTAGATATGCTTAAAGATGACACTTTTATGTGTGTGTGTGTGTGTGTGTGTGTGTGTGTGTGTGTGTGTGTGTCTGTGTCTGTGTCTGTGTGTCTGTGTCTGTGCCTGTGTGTGCATGCAAATCTTAATTAATGTAGTAATTCGGCTAAGCAGGTCTATAATAAATCTGTCTGCAAGCAGCACCATAAAGCATGCATCTCAGAATTCTTTTTTTTTTTTTTAAATATTAACATTAATATATCGCTATGATTAACGAAGACCAATGAAATGATAGCCCTTATCGAGGTGTGCTGCGATATTAACTTGATCTAGCATGGGTAGTTTTATAGCACACTGTAAATGTGCTTTGCTTGAGAGTGTGCTTTTTTGCTACTTCGGAAAACTATTTCAAGTCACTAACTCCTGTAATCCCTATGTCCCCTTGTCCTAAGCATGATCTGAACAGTAGACATGGAAAGGAAAATACTGTATTCCTTACGGAGCAACCACACAGCCATTTCATTTTCATCATACCATGTTCGCGAAAATGTTCGGTTGTATCTTTCCTTTGTCCTTAGCTTTCTGTGTTATACTAATGTCTGGTCTGCCTGGGCCAAGCTGCCTGATCACTAACTTATCTTCTAATTTCAGTCCATCAAATGCATTTTTTAACAGAAAGTCCACGCTGTTGGACAAGGCAAGTTCTGTGCTGCAGGCCATCACTGCATTTGACACGATACGGTTAGGTCTAATGTTACTAGAGGAGTACTGATCTGTGAGCTGCTAGGAGAAGGTAAAAATAGGCAGGTGGGGCAGACTTGTTCCTTCCCCTATTGGACTCTATTAGCGCTGCTTGCAACTCCGACAACTGACGCCAAGCGAATAGGAAAAATCAACAGATGAATGTGGGCAGTGACCGGTCCTGCCCCATAACTGCAATCAACAAAAGTATTTGAGATTCAATTCCACAGTGCTAAATAAATAGTCATAAAAACGCATACACAAACCATATATGACAGAGTAGTTAAATAGGTAGCAAGCAGAGCAGTTACATAGGTAACATTATTTATTAGGAGGAACTATGTTTTGGGGTGTTTTTTGGGAGGGCGCTGCCCCACCTGGCCATATTGACGAGCCGTGCCTGACAAACACATATGCACACACACACACATACACACATATACAAACACACACACATGCACACACACACACACACACATATAAACACACGTGCACACACACATGCACACGCACACACACATATACAAACACACACACACGCATACACACACACACATATAAACACACATGCACACGCACAGACACACATACACATGCACACACACATGCACACACAAACACACATGCGCAAACACATACACATACACACACATGCACAGATGGACTTTCACACACACACACACACACACACACACACATGCATGTACGTGCACACAGAGTCACACAAGCAAATACACACACAGGCACAGACACACACACAAATGAGTGTTCTCTTTAAAATGATACCAAGCACATCTCTAAGTCTATTTGTGGTGTTGTTCTGCAGTATTTAGGTTCTGGTCACAAAACCAAACACACACACAGACACACACACGCAAACACACAGTCACACAGGGGTGCAGGTGTATTTTGACTATGGTCTTTCAAGAGTATTTCTTCAGTTTCTTATTGCTGTGGTGATGAAATGATTAGCATACTGATCTGTTTCATCTCCTTATAAGGAGCGTCTTTAACTCATGCCCTGATTGGTTACAGCACACCCCATACACACACCTAGGGTACACAAGGCCCGACAAAAACAGTTGGTGGTTTCCCAAGTTTCCAAAATGGCCCACATCCTGGCTGTTAAAGGACTGATATGCTCTTGATCTTGCTCCATGCTGATCTGTTTCATGACCTTGTGTAACTGATAACTGAGGTCTTCTTGCGAAGTCCAGCCCTAGATTCAAATCGCCAATCTCACAGTAACTGCAGCTTGTGAGACAGGCACGCTACCAAGTGAGCTAAACGCTGGCCTATTCTCTAAGTCGGTAGCATGTCCTTTTGAGGTGTTGGGAGGGAGGTTTCCTAATATTTTAATGACAAGCTGTGCTAGCTGGCATTTGCTATAATTGCTTTATCCTGACCTGTTTATGACCTTGCTTAATGCTTTTTTCTTGCTGTTTCTTCAAACCAAAAGCAGTATGAACTGCTGTAAGCTAAACGAGTATGTGAAGTCTGTCTAAAACTTATTGTGTCAGTTAAGCACAGTTTCTTCTTACCTTAGTACAGTAGTAACTGGTGATACACATACCAGTGTTAACCAGGGGTGGAGCTAGGGGGTGGCTTTTGCGGCTGAAGCCTCGAATCTCACGTCAAAAGCCCCGAATCTTTTTAAGCTTTAAAAAATTATGACAACTCTGAGAATATGCTCCCTGTAAATTACATTAAAACTGATTAATGGGCAAATAGCCTACAACAAAACCCACATTTCCCTCATTCTTAAAATGCTGTTATTCTAATGCGACCCAACTAGAAAAATAGAATCCCACTAAAACAAGGGAAAGCATGTGTTCTAATTCTAAATGTTAACATCTCCTTTGTACAGTCAATGCTCGTCTGTCTTAACTCGTCTGTCTTCCTTCAACCATGGACATACAAGGATACAAGGATACAAGGACTTTATTGTCATGTGCTTCATAAATTTTCATTTATGAGCAATGAAAATTTGTTTTGCTCAGAAAAAAAAGAAGAAGAAAAAGAAAAATTTGTAGTTGAAGGGGAGGGAAAAAAGGAGTAAAAAAGGCTCTATGAGAGCAGTTCAGGGAGGTTAAGCAGCCTTATGGCTTGTGAGAAACTGTCTCTTAGTCTTGTGGTATGAGTCCGTATACTCCTGTATCTTCTGCCAGAAGGTAGTAGGGTGAAAAGTGCATGACTGGGGTGATAGGGATCAGAAATAATGCGTTTTGCCTTCCTTATACAGCATTGATTGTAGAGACAGTGTATACTGGGTAATTCAGTTTGTATGACTCGTTGAGCAGACCTGACTACACGCTGGAGGGCTCTCCTGTCCTGGGCGTTGCTGTTTCCATACCAGGCTGTGATGTTACCAGTCAAAATACTCTCAATGGTACATAAGAAATTTCTTTAAAAAAACTACTGGTACCTTGTCATCAGCAGCAGCCAGTAAGTTGTCACATGTTTCAGGCCAGTGATTTCAATGTTGAGTTAGTTAGCACGGCAATCTTGACATTTGGTAGGCTACTAATAGCCACAGCTTGGCTGTCTACATCGGCTAGCTAGGTTAGGTTGCTATAATAATTCTAGCCTGGTAAACCAGCTCCTCGTACTTCTTTTTATTTTGTACAGAATTCTGAAATGAAGTACGAGGGAAGAGTTAATGGATGTGAAGAATAACTTTAAAGGTGTTATGATACATTAGCTAGTAATTTTCTCCATTCCTGAGCTTTGATTGCCATCTAGTGGAAAGTATATGCAACAGCATACTTAGCTACAAAATCATGGGCCTATTATTCACTAAGTACAGTGAGGATATTTTATTGTCACATGCATAGGTCTGTAGTGACAGAGTGTAGAAAATGCAGTGAAATTGTGTCTGTCAGTCTATTTATACCACTTCTAACATACAAAAAAAGCAAACAAGTAATCCATCTCTTCAGTCCCAGTTTGAATCTACTGAAAGTTAATATCACGAGTCTCAATTTTGCTGTTGTTGTTTACATAAGAATCTCTAGAAGTCAGTAATTAAGTGGTTTTTGTTTCTTTACATGTTGTCTTGTGCAGGCTAATGCAACTGAGAATATAGGCTATGAATTAGAAGGGAATTAGGATTTGACATGTCTAACAGATCATTCTAAAATGGACTAGAATGCAGGACATTGCATCTAAGAAATCCAAAATTTTCTGGGGGATTACCCCCACACCCCCAGCACCAGATGTTCACAACCTCTGGCTCCGCCTCTGGTGTTTACCCCATATTCAGCTGTGGTGCACCACCAGTGCTGAAAAGATGAACACTGTTGCTGATCAGTAAGATCACAACCGAAGTAATGCCTTTGATTTGCACCATGTGTAAGCACTATATACACAGACTTATTTTTAAGTCTCAATCTGCCCATCCCTTAACTCAGACGTTGCCAGAAATTATAATTTATCTGCGCCAGGACCTCCTTAGCAAAGTTGGTTTGGGTCTCAACCGACAGCACTCCGGCTACACCAAACTAGGGGAAACACTAATGTGAATCTGTGTCACTGTATCTCAGTCCTGTTCTAGCCTGCATTTACGATTCGCACACCCATTCACTTTATTTGAAATGTTTTGCACAAAATACTGTAACAAAGTATCAGTATGCTAATCACATCATCACAACAATAAAAGGAAATGGATGTGTCTTTAAAAAACATAGTCAAAGTACCCCCCACCCACCCCACCCAAGCCCAAAAACACTCACAGGGAATAATACATATTGTATTGCTATTAACACACACACACACACACACAGAAGTGAAGGAGAAGTCATTCCACCCGGCTTCGCACCTGCGTCTCCGGGGTACCAAACATGCATTTTGACTGCAACGCCAAAGAGCCAGGCTCGTTGGTACGGCAGTCAGAGCACACCCACAACCCTAGTGATGGCACTCCATCACACTGCCTTCTGTTTGCTACAGAATTGAAACACAGACACACAGAGACACACACACACACACACACACACACACATAGTCATCACAATTAGCTGCTTAAACCACAACCATGTCCTAACTGCCAACTGTTTGATAGGGTGCTTGTCACCAGTTGTGAAATAAGGGTCCTTAGTGTCCTAATGTTTATGTTTTATATTATTTAGTGGGTGTTTGTGCATGTAAGGCATGCATCATGTCTATTTTACAGTTGACATTGACCCAGCTACACACACACACACACACACACACACACTTAGGTTGCATGCGTTTCCTTGCTAATTAAAGCTAGGCCTAACATGACAATAACAACCTAATCAAGAAGTCTTGAAACTGTGATTGCAGAATGCTAACAATTCTATCTTCTCCCATCTGGTGTCAGTAAAGAGGCAGTGCACTTTGGTCCGCATAGAAATACACTGTGCATAAAACGTCCATACATACACACAGTTGCCAAACGAGCCCCTGTCCTTCCTGTCTGTTTGCAAGGTTAGTGTTTCAGGAGGTACATGTGAGTGTTAATAACATGCTTTTTTCAAAACAGCAGTAGATGTGCTATGTGTCTGTAGCGACTATTTATAGATTTCAATAAAAAAGCATGGTGTGTTGCTATATAGCATGCCCACACACATACATGCACAAACAAATACACGTACACACACATGCACAGATGGACATTCTCACACACACACACACACACACACACACGTACGTATGTGCACACAGAGTCACACAAGCATATATACACACACACACACACACACAGCCACACACAGACACACTGCACACCCACCCATGCAAATACATACTCACAAGCATACACACACACTGCACACCCACACACACACACACACACACACACACACACTGCAGACCCACTCCTGTATTCACACACTCACACACACATGCAAATACATACTACCATGCACACATGCATGCACCAAAACACACACACACTTAAATTAACTTGTGTATGCACACACACACACACACACACACACACACACACACACACACACACGTACAAGCAAATACACACACATACGCACACACATACAGCCAAAACATACTCATAAAGAATGCACATCCACACACACACGCAAACACACACTTTGATCGTTACTTTTGCCTGGTCTTATTATTCTGTGTGTGTGTGTAAGTTGTGGTAGAAAATGATAATCTTACATGGTCTCTACTTGTTATTCATTGATTGTGATCTTTTAACTGTTGTAAGTGATGTTGAAGGGTTAGCTGGCTGTTTGCTCCATGAGAAGGGTTGCGAATAGAAAGGCTCTCCAGTCGTGAACAAACTTCTCTCTTTTTGTTAGAGATTCAGAGTGCAGTTTTGCTTAAATAACATAGTGTTAGTAGAAGAGTGTTTTCCACCACAGTGCCCTGATTGGTTACAGCACTTTGTGATAGTTTGAGTTCAAACATGTCTGCATCATCTTTCTGCTAACTGTGGTTTCAGGCCTGAGCACACATCCACATACCCAGACCCACAAACACTCACCGTGGTGCTGTCAGTTGAGACCCAAACCAACTTTGCTAAGGAGGTCCTGGGGCAGATAAATTGTGACTTCTGGCAACGCCTGAGTTAAGGAATGGGCAGATTGAGACTTTAAAAACGTTGTTGTGTGTAGTGCTTACACAGTGTGCAAATCAAAGGCATTACTTCGGTTGTGATCTCACTGATCAGCAACAGTGTTCATCTTTTCAGCAGCGGTGGTGCGCCACAGCTGAATATTGGGTTAACACTGGTATTTGTATCACCAGTTACTACTGTAATAAGGTAAGAAGAAACTGTGCTTGACTGACACAATAAGTTATAGACAGACTTCATGTACTACAGTTCATACTGCTTTTGGTTTAAAGACACAACAAGAAAAAAGCATTAAGCAAGATCATAAACAGGTCAGGATAAAGCAAGTACAGCAGATGCCAGCTAGCTCAGCTTGTCAGGAAAATATTAGAAAACCTCCCTCCCAACACCTCAAAAGGACATGCTACCGACTTAGAGAATAGGCCAGCATTAAGCTCACTTGGTAGCGTGCCTGTCTCACAAGCTGCAATTACTGTGAGATTGGCGATTTGAATCTAGGGCTGGACTTCGCAAGAAGACCTCAGTTATCAGTTACACAAGGTCATGAAACAGATCAGCATGGAGCAAGATCAAGAGCATATCAGTCCTTTAACAGCCAGGATGTGGGTCATTTTGGGAACTTGGGAAATTACCAACTGTTTTTGTCAGGCCTTGTGTACCCCAGGTGTGTGTATGGGGTACTGTTATAATAACCAATGCTCATAATATTACATTTGTGATTACTTTAGAAAATAAAGGAAAGCCACCACCAGTTATATTGTCCAAACTAAAAAGGATTTTGAGCACAATGGCACATGTAAAAAAACAATTTGGCAGACACTAATTTCACAACTAAGTGTTGACAACATCAGATATGAGCAATTACTAGTGATGACAGAGGGCTGTGTGTGGTCTCCTTTTCTGTGCCAGACATTTCTGTACATAGCAAACACAGTGCCGTGCACTTTGGATTTATGACTATATGAAGACTTGATACAGTCAACTCAGCTTGTGCACAACTGAGGTAGGCCTTCCAAGGCCAGACCTTCATCCAGGCAGGGGACGAGGTAGCGGTCCGATACATGAATAAATGAACAAAACATCAAGATAAAAGCACACATGCTGTGAAGAAACAAACATGCTGTGTGTGTATGTGTGTGTGTTTGGGTGAGTGTGTGTGTGTGTGTGTGTGTGTGTGTGTGTGTGTGTGTGTGTGTGTGTGTGGGTCTGTGTGTGTATGTGTGTGTGTTTGGGTGAGTGTGTGTGTGGGTGTGGGTATTTGAGTGTGTGCTCAGGCTTGAAAGCACAGTTAGCAGAAAGATGACGCGACATTTGAACTCAAACTATCACAAAGTGCTCTAACAAATCAGGGCATGAGTTGAAGACGCTCCTTATCCATTTCATCACCACAGAAACTGAAAAAATACTCTTGAAAGACCATAGTCAAAATACACCTGTACCCCTGTGCGTGTGTGTGCGTGTGTGTGTGTGTGTGTGTGTGTGTGTGTGTGTGTGTGTGTGTGTGTGTGTGTGTGTGTGTGTGTGTGTGTGTGTGTTGGGTGTTGTGATCAGACTGAAATATTGGGTTTTGTGATCAGAACCTAAATACTGCAGAACAACACCACAAATAGACTTGGAGATGTGCTTGGTATCATTTTAAAGAGAACACTCATTTGTGTGTGTCTGTGCCTGTGTGTGTATGTGCTTGTGTGACTCTGTGTGCACGTACGTGCATGTGTGTGTGTGTGTGTGAGTGTTTGTGTGTGTGTGTGTGTGTGTGTGAAAGTCCATCTGTGCATGTGTGTGTATGTGTATGTGTTTTCGCATGTGTGTGTGCGTGTGCATGTGTGTGTGCGTGTGTATGTGTGTCTGTGCGTGTGCATGTGTGTTTATATGTCTGTGTGTGTATGCATGTGTGTGTGTGTTTGTATATGTGTGTATGCGCGTGTGTGTGTTTGCTTATGTATATGTGTGTGGGTGTGTGTTTGTTTGTATTTGTGTGTGTGTGTGTGCATGTGTGCATATGTATGCATGCATGTGTGTGCATTCTGTATGTGTACGTGACGGTGTTAGTGGCCTCAGGCCTGAGCACAACCACAGTAAACAGAAAGCTGCTGCCACATTTAACTCAGACAAACAGCAAACAAGTACTCTGGCTCATGACGTGAGTTGAAAATGCTCTTTTATAGAGAAGCACATACAAATGCACAGACACACACACACACACACACACACACACACACACACACACCCATATGTGCATGTGCGTGCACACAGATTTGCATGCACACACAGGCACAGACACACACACACACATAAAAGTGTCATCTTTAAGCACATCTTAAACTATGTGGCAACTGTGCTAGTACGATACTTTATTTTAGCTAGCTGTTGGATGGATATCTTAAAGGTGTACTTCCGTCATGTTTTCATTCATTTTGCGGTGTTCTCTAGTATTAATAATTGCCCTGTGCGCTGGTTTTGATGAAAAAAATGTTCTAGTGCTTCTGTTTCAGGCTGTTTTAGTTTGGTGGAGGGGGTGGGGCCGGAAGAACGACACGATTTCACCAGAGGCGTGACACGCTCCCTGCAGCTTCCTTTGGCCCACATTCAACTTGATAGCAGAGTAAGGTAAAGGGGAAAAGTCAACTTCACAGCGCTAAAACTGCACACAGAATGTCTTCGGAGATACAGCCTTATGTGTTTGATCCTGAATCCGAAGAGGAAGGAGAGATGGCACAAGCACAGTCGCTTCCTGACCGTTTGTCAATGAACGTTTCAGAATGGTAATATTTGCATGACAAAACAGTGCAAGTGCCCGGCTAAATGCAGTTCAGTCATTCAACTAGCCTGATAATCTTATGCGAGTCACAGGCTAACATCATTTAAAGCCCATTCGTTCATTTTCTTTTATATGCATTTGTAAACGTCTACATCACGCTGCAGGCCCTTTTCGCATTGGGTCGTTTTTCTCGCCTATTGTCTTCTTTTGACTGATATAGAAAATGGGGGTAGAAAAACATTTTGATATGCAGCATGCATATGCAACTCGGGGTGACCTATCATATTTCAAAAGAGCAAGTACTAAACAGTTTCTCGTTGGAAGTACACCTTTAAATATTCAGCTGTATCACTAAACTTTATACACTAGTCACTAGTTACATGTGAACCAATGAACTTTGACCTTGGTCTCTCCAGCCACCCACATCTATTGCCTATCAAAAGGTATGTGTGTGTGTGTGTGTGTGTGTGTGTGTGTGTGTGTGTGTGTGTTTGTGTGTGTATGTGTGTGTGCGTGTGTGTGTGTGTGTGCACTTAGCTGAACTAAACACCTATTTAAAAAAAAAATTGACATACAGTATGTGTAAAGATGTTAAAACTGTACTACCAAATGTATGGTTAAAACATTATTTCTAAAAAGTTTTTAATACAGAGGAAGTACCTCAAAGTGCAAGGCTAGTTTATTTGTATAGCGCAGTTCACACACAGAGGCAGTTCAATGTGCTTACAATAAAGTTAAATATTAACAATAAAGTCACACAACAATTAAAAGAAAAAAAAGAAAAGAGAAAGAGAAAGAAAGAAAGAAAGAAAGAAAGAAAGAAAGAAAGAAAGAAAGCATAGTAGTTATACGTAAAACATTAGCAGAAAGCATCTGTGAATAGTTTTGATCCTCAGTCTAGACACTGCCAACAGTAGGATCATTTTTAATGTATTCTGGAAGTTGGTTCCAAAGCTGAACTGTATAGCAGCTGAAAACTGCTTTGCCACATTTTGTTCTGACAGCAAGTTTTACCAATAGATTTTTCTGCTGTGACCTTAGCAACCTAGTAAGTGCATATAGCACATATCCGATAGGTAATTGGGTCCATCCCATTTAATGTTTTAAGCACAAGCTATGTTTTATTTATCCAAATCAGAGGGACCTGCATCCCCAGGAGCACTGGAGCAAGAAAAAAGCTCCTTATAGGACCAATATACTGTAGTTATAATATTTTATTTTTAAGATGCTGATATATTCTCCTATATATTCATCATATTTATTTCAAATAAATTATGTTATGCATGTTAATTTAGTGTTAAGCTCAGCATCTTTCACCAAACACAGTAAAAGCTGTGTTGAAGTGGTTCAACCCACTCAACCTTGCATCTAACTCCTTCACACTTAGCCCCTGAACTTCCCCATTGTTATCTGGTCCTATGAATGCTTGTGAGTGACGCCCTTCCTTTTCCAGACAGCAGATGGCGCTCCAGTAGTACTTGGCCACCCTCACCCCATTGCCAATGACCGTGTTCCCAGGCACGACCCCGGTAACCATGAAGGCACGGAGGCAGTCCCTGGCCAGCTCCACCATGGCATTCTCATGGACCCTCCACCTGCCCCTGTTGAAGGTGGGGTCTTGAGGGGCGGCGTTGGTCAGGGTTGAGGTGGCCAGCATGGCACTACTGCTGGATGTGTGGTAGACAGGGAACAGGTGGCCTTTGTCGTAGCCACTGCCAAAATAGTCTTCATTCAGAGCCTGCCTCTGCCCTCTGTTGGCGATAGGGATCTGATTTTCCTCACCCATACACTCGTAACTGCCACCATCAAGCTGTGGGGGCAAGAGGAGTCTGATGAAGAGCAGCGTGTGCTTGGAGCGTCACTGCACATTGGATGGGAACTTGAATAAAAGTCAAAACTAAGAGAGCTGAATTCTCAACCTTTTTTTTTTTTTTTGGTCAAGAGAATGTAATAAGACCAGTGTGTACAGCAACTGCCATGTGGATACTCTATTTCAAGTTTCTTTACTGTGCCCCTTCACATTATCCACAGTTCAATTAGCTCAAACCTAGCCTGGTAAACCAGCCCCTCGTACTTCATTTCATTTTGTACAGAGGGTCTGGAACAGAGACCATCAGAAACGATTTGTTGAAGTTGTGGACTCTACTGAAGTTTAAAAAAAAGTGCCTCTGCCTTTACCCAATCGCTAACGCCTGGTCGTCACGTATGCAATTACCTACCTACGCACTACAATTCAAATGTAGCGCACACAGTCAACGTCACGGCTAACGAACACACCCTCTGTTCGCTGTGGATCGGTCTTGCTGGGACTTGCTAAATGACCCTCAAGAGATTCCGGTCCAGACCCTCTGTACAAAATGAAATGAAGTACGAGGGGCGGGTTTACCAGGCTAGCTCAAACCTACATTGTGTTGTTTACTAACAAAATCTACTTTTCCATTAGCTCATTAATGAGTAATTACCTTCAGAAACAAATTGAAGTGTTGTAATACACTTTAAATTTGTCATTTATAGGTACAAAGCCCTGGAGAGCTTAGTAGCGGTTGCTATATTGTGCTTCCCTCCTGAGACTGTAGGCCATGACGGAGAGTAACATCTGGGAAATGCAGTCCTGCCTTTTATCTTTCTTTATCAGTTAAAGAAATAGCCAGCACTGTGCTGAATGATATCTTGTTAATACATTTCAGCTGTCATAGGAGGAAATGTACACTAAGAAAGAAAGTGGGGAAAAGCAATACTACTCATCTGGTTGTGATAAATGACCTCACAGTAAAATGGGAAGAAAAATCAACACAATAGATCTTTAAGTAATAAGAGTCATGAAGTAAAATAATAATTACCAGTTATTGTACTACCACTACTACTAATAAAAACAGCAACAATAATAATAATAATAATAATAATAATAATAATAATAATAATAATAATAATAATAATGGGACAGGAACAACCTGCAGCTACCCAAAAAAGTTTCTGTCGTCTTACAGTGTGTACTACTAGTATTTACTTACTTGTGGCTCCACATACCAGCGGTCCTCTCGGTCAATATCCGCATGGCTCAGATTGTAAGCGGAGTAAACGGGTATCTTGTTCTGAGTGTCATACAGCGTGGCGTAGAAGTACAGGGGCTTGTCGTTCTGGTCGAGGAGGCACTGGCATATCTGCTGGTAGCGGTTGTTGTTGCCTGGATCCTGCAGGATAGTGGGACTCTGGCCATCCACAAAGAAAGCAGGGCACTGGCTGAATGTAGTCACCCTCGCCTGGGAGAGGACAGGAAGGAGGACCAGGCAGACTAAATGAGAGGTCTTCATGCTAAAACCCTGCATCTCTGAATACGGGGGAGAAGACACTGTAATGTCAGCCTTAAATTCTGTATTTGTACCCGTCATGTGGCCTTTTTGCTCACACCTGTAGACAACAGCTCACACCTTTCTCTCTCCCTCTCCTCCCCCCCCCTCCCTCTCTCTCTCTCTTTGCCATGTTCCATCTCTCCACCACTCATCTGCAATGTGTTTCCTCAAGTTACTCATTGATAGTTTGTGAAGCTGGGCGTGTGTGGGTGAGAAAAAGCCACAGATGAACCAATTGCTGTGTGCTGTGTTCTCTCTCTCTCTCTGTCTCTCTCTCTCCCTCTCTCCCTGTCTCTCTCTGTCTTTCTGTCTCTGTCTCTGTCTCTGTCTCTGTCTCTGTCTCTCTCTCTCTCTCTCTCTCTCTCTCTCTGTTTCTCTCTCTCTATGCCCATGCTTTTAGTCAGCGTCCAGGACATGATAAAAAAAAAAAAAAAAAAACTATGTGTGTGTGTGTGTGTGCGTGTGTGTGTGTGTGTGTGTGTAAGAGAGAGAGAGAGAGGGAGAGAGAGAGAGAGAAAGAGAGAGAGAGAATTTGTGCATGGTCATTAGTTGTATGAAAAAAATCTTACATGTACATTACAGAAACTGAGAGAGCATATAGGTGCTTGTTTTTCACTTGCTTCGCTTGATGCCTACACTGTGGTACCTACACTGTACTTGGACACCGAACACACACACACACACACACACACACACACACACACACACACACACACACACACACACACACACACACACACACACAGGGGTGCAGATGTATTTTGACGATGGTCTTTCAAAAGTATTTCTTCAGTTTCTTATTACTTTGGTGATGAAATGATTAGCATACTGATCTGTTTCATCTCCTTATAAGGAACATCTTCAACTCATGCCCTGATTGGTTACAGCACTTTGTGATAGTTTGAGTTCAAATGTCGCGTCATCTTTCTGCTAACTGTGATTTCAGACCTGAGCACAGCATCAAATACCCACGCACACACACTCACCCAAACACACACACATACACACAGCATGTTTGTTTCTTCACAGCATGTGTGCTTTTATCTTGATGTTTTGTTCATGTTGTGTTCATTCATGTATCGGACCGCTACCTCGTCCCCTGCCTGGATGAAGGTCTGGCCTTGGAAGGCCTACCTCAGTAGAGCACAAGCTGAGTTGACTGTATCAAGTCTTCATACACTCATAAATCCAAAGTGCGCAGCACTGTGTTTGCTGTTTACAGAAATGTGTGGCACAGAAAAGGGGACCCCACACAGCCCTCTGTCATTACGAGTAATTGCTCATATCTGATGTTGTCAACACTTAGTTGTGGAATTAGTGTTGGCCATTTTGTTTTTTTACATGTGATATTGTGCTCAAAATCCTTTTTAGTTTGGAGAATATAACTGATACTCTCACCTTACCTTTGTGGGGGTGGTGGAGGCTTTCCATTATTTTCTAAAGTAATCACAAATGTAGTATTATGTGCATTGGTTATTATAACAGTACCCCATACACACACCTAGGGTACACAAGGCCCGACAAAAACAGTTGGTGGTTTTCTAAGTTCCCAAAATGACCCACATCCTGGCTGTTAAAGGACTGATATGCTCTTGATCTTGCTCCATGCTGATCTGTTTCATGACCTTGTGTAACTGATAACTGAGGTCTTCTTGCGAAGTCCAGCCCTAGATTCAAATCGCCAATCTCACAGTAACTGCAGCTTGTGAGAGGCACGCTACCAAGTGAGCTAAACGCTGGCCTATTCTCTAAGTCGGTAGCATGTCCTTTTGAGGTGTTGGGAGGGAGGTTTTCTAATATTTTCATGACAAGCTGTGCTAGCTGGCATCTGCTGTACTTGCTTTATCCTGACCTGTTTATGATCTTGCTTAATGCTTTTTTTTGTTGTTTGTTGTCTTTAAACCAAAAGCAGTATGAACTGTAGTACATGAAGTCTGTCTATAACTTATTGTGTCAGTCAAGCACAGTTTCTTCTTACCTTATTACAGTAGTAACTGCTGATACAAATACCAGCCTTACTGTGTAAGCACCACACACAAAGACTTATTTTTAAGTCTTAACCTGCCATTCCTTTACTCGGACATTACTAGAAGTCACAAATTATCTCCGCCAGGACCTCCTTAGCAAAGTTGGTTAGGGTCTCAACTGACAGCATCCCGGCTACACTAAACTAGGGGAAACACTGAATACTAATGTGAATCTGTGTCGCTGTATCTCAGTCCTGTTCTAGCCTGCATTTACAACTTTGCCTTCAGCAAGATTCGCACACCCATTCACTTTATGTGAAATGTTTTGCACAAAATACTGTAACAACGTATCAGTATGCTAATCACATCATCACAACAATAAAAGGAAATGGATGTGTCTTAAAAACACATAGTCAAAGTATGACTTTGGTCACCCAGCCCAAAAATACTCACAGGGAATAATACATGTTCTATTTCTATTTAGACACACACACACACACACAGAAGCGAAGGAGAAGTCACCCCACCCAACTTCGCACCTAGGTATTCGGGGTACCAAACATGCACACTGCCTTCTGTCTGCTACAGAATTGAAGCACAGAGACACAGACAGACACACACACACACACACACACACACACACACACACACACACACACACACACACACACACACACAAACACAGAGTCATCACAAGTATTTAAATGAAAACACACACACACACACACACACACACACACACACACACACACACACACAAACACACACTGCACACCCACTCCTGTATGCAGACACTCACACACACATGCAAATACATACACACATACTCACACACACATGCATACACCAAAACACACACACACTTAAATTCACTTGTGTATGCACACACACACATGTACAAGCAAATACATACACATACGCACACACATACAGCCAAAACATACCCATAAAGCATGCACATCCACACACGCACGCAAACACACACTTTGATCATTACTTTTGCCTGGCCTTATTATTCCCTGTGTGTGTGTAAGTTGTGGTAGAAAATGATAATCTTACATGGTCTCTACTTGTTATTCATTGATTGTGATCTTTTAACTGTTGTAAGTGATGTTGAAGGCCCCTGACAGTTATGTACAGTAACGCCTGTGTGCTCAGGCCTAAAACCACAGTTAGCAGAAAGATGATGCGACTTTTGAATTCAAACTATCACAAAGTGCTGTAACCAATCAGGGCATTGTGGTGGAAAAAAACTCCTCTACTAACACTATGTTATTTAAGCAAAACTGCACTCTGAATCCCTAAGAAAAAGAGAGAAGTTTGTTCATGACTGGAGAGCCTTTTTATTCGCAACCCTTCTCATGGAGCAAACAGCCAAGCCTGCTGCGCTGATAAGCTGATGTTGAGAACCGATAACCAAGTGGTGTTTTGCAGAAGACTTAATGGTTGCGTTACAGTACATAACTGTCACAGGCCTTCAACATCACTTACAACAGTTAAAAGATCACAATCAATGAATAACAAGTAGAGACCATGTAAAGATATCATTTTCTACCACAACTTACACACACACGGGGACTAATGAGGCCAGGCAAAAGTAATGATCAAAGTGCGTGTGTTTGCGTGCGTGTGTGGATGTGCATTCTTTATGAGTATGTTTTGGCTGTATGTGTGTGCGTATGTGTGTGTATTTGCTTGTTTGTGTGTGTGCATACACAAGTGAATTTAAGTGTGTGTGTGTGTTTTGGTGCATGCATGTGTGCTTGATAGTATGTATTTGCATGTGTGTGTGAGTGTGTGCATACAGGAGTGGGTGTGCAGTGTGTGTGTATGTGTGTTCGTGTGTGTGTGCAGAGTGTGTGTGTGTTTGTGAGTATGTATTTGTATGTGTGAGTGTGTGCATACAGGAGTGGGTGTGGGTGTGCTGTGTGTGTATGCTTGTGAGTATGTATTTGCATGTGTGTGAGTGTGTGATTACAGGAGTGTTCGTGTGTGTGCAGTAGGGGTGCTACGGTTTCGGATTGTATTCGAATCCGTTCGGTTCGTTTAGCACGGTTCGGTTCATTCTGTAGATCGGATCGGATTTCGGATACGCGAGATATTAAACTTGCTTGTTTAATAGAAAGTCATTGCTTATGCATTCTGTGTAGCGTACGACGTGCAAGGGTGTTTAGGACCCGGGGGAATGGTTTCTCTTCAGTACCGCCTTCAAAGACGCAAGAGCCAATGAGAATTTTCCCGAGCTTGCCTTCAACCTATCAGCGCTGCGACACAGACGCTGTGGAAGAGACACGTGTATGCGAGACAAACTTTTGAGCGCAGAAAACATGGCAAGTGTAGGAGACAAGGGGGTAGAAAAATATCCGGAAGTTGAAGCACCCATGGGGAAATCTCAACCCGGAAAGGGACCAATAGCATGTAGCATTCCGTTGACTTCCATTCATTTTAGCGTCACTTTGAAATCAAACAACTTTACATGAGAAGCCATCCGTACCTTGATATTGGCATTGTTGTAAACCGGAGAGGGCACAGCAAAACATATTTGCTTCGATCAGAAATCTGTCATGTTATTGCTTTGTAAGAAACGTTTATCTGAAATTATGCTAAAAATGACGCAATAAATCATGCGACGGCTAGTGAGTTTTTGTCGCACAGTAGAAAATTTACCGTACTGGTTGGATAACAAGCTGTAGCCACAGTCATGCTCGTTTACTTTTCTATTCATGTTGGGGAAACATTTACATCACTATTTCCCGAAAAATAAGCGTAGAACTTGGTATTTGTTTGTAAGCAGAATCGCTATCTTTATGGACTTTACTATTCGATGCAAGTGAATTGAGAAAGATGGCTAAGCTAAGCTACACGCTATAGCTTGTAGTTTACATGCTAACTAGCTAGCTCCCTTGACATGCTGGCTTGCAAGACTGCCTGGAACCAAAGTTAGTTGACGAAGAATCAAGTCCCCACGTACACTATTAGCCCCCCATTCCACTAAGTGATTGCAGCTATAACGGTAGAAGAATACTTACTAAGAAAATTATCGTACGCTGTATGATTTGTGATTGAGCATCTACCACTCAATTTATAGTATTTGGGTTCGCTGGCCGACGTGACCGTACGTCACCCCGCGCTTGCGCAGTTGCCTGGTGACCAATTCAAAATCTCAAAATCGTGCTTCAACAGCTCCCATTGAAAACGACGCCATCCCTCAGTCCATTCTCTTCTACTGTCTATGGTAGGAGAAGACACGAGACCCAAGTTTGAAGAGGCACCATCGTCTCTGAAATCCGCGGTGTGGGAACATTTTGGTTTCAGTGTAGAATATGATGACCAAGGAAACAAGACGGTAAACAAGCAACGCTGCTCCGCACCGTTCTTGTATTCATCAGGCTCCACTTCAAACATGGCAGCACACTTAGGGCTCATTTTCACCGCACTCTCTGCGTGTTCAGCGCGTGGCCGTATTCTGTCCGTATTCGTTTAGAATGCATGTTAACAGATTAGACCATTTCGACCGCAAGCGTGTTCTGAGCGTATTCTGTCCCTATACAAACCTATTGTATACGCCCACGCGCTGAACACGGCTACGCGCTGAACAAGGCAGCAAGAAATGAGCCCTTACGCCGCAACCACCCGACTATAAATAT
Organism: Coilia nasus; assembly: GCA_027475355.1. Taxonomy (NCBI): domain Eukaryota; kingdom Metazoa; phylum Chordata; class Actinopteri; order Clupeiformes; family Engraulidae; genus Coilia; species Coilia nasus. Next base: position 10,821,827 of record CM050200.1, on the reverse strand, counting down.
AAGCGGAGCAAAACGGAGTCATGGCGGATGTATGACCCTTCCAGTATAGTATTTTATTTACTATAGTGAACGTGTTTGAGCACAGCACTAATCGAATTATTTAATGTTTATTAACACTGTAGTAAAAACACATGTATCAGCCCTTGCTCTTTTCACTTTGCACACCCCCAGTGGTTCACATACCACAGTTTGGAAAACCCTGCTGCATCCGAACCGTATCCGAAACCGTGGCCCACAAATCGTGGACCGAACCGAACCGTGGACACACTGATCCGTTGCACCCCTAGTGTGCAGTGTGTGTGTATGCCTGTGAGTATGTATTTGCATGTGTGTATGAGTGTGTGCAAACAGGAGTGGGTGTGCAGTGTGTGTGTGTGTGTGTGTGTGTGTGTGTGTGTGTGTGTGTGTGTGCTTGTGAGTATGTATTTGCATGTGTGAGCGTGTGCATACAGGAGTGTGTGTGTGTGTGTGTGTGTGTGTGTGTGCTTGTGAGTATGTATTTGCATGTGTGAGCGTGTGCATACAGGAGTGTGTGTGTGTGTGCAATGTGTGTGTGTGCTTATGAGTATGTTTTGCACCGCATCAGTTGAAGATGCTCCTTATAAGGAGATGAAACACACCAATATGCTAATCATGTCATCCCAATAGTAATAGGAAATGGATGAAATAGTCTTGGAAGACCATCGTCAAAATACACCTGCACCCCTGTGTGTGTGTGTGTGTGTGTGTGTGTGTGTGTGTGTGTGTGTGTGTGTTCGGTGTCCAAGTACTCCTGTACCCCTGTGTGTGTGTGTGTGTGTGTGTGTGTGTGTGTGTGGGATGTCAAGTTGACTGATTTAGAGAATAGGCCAGCGTTTAGCTCACTTGGTAGCGTGCCTGTATCACAAGCTGCAGTTACTGTGAAATTGCCGATTTGAATCTAGGGCTGGACTTCGCAAGAAGACCTCAGTTATCAGTTACACAAGGTCATGAAACAGATCAGCATGGAGCAAGATCAAGAGCATATCAGTCCTTTAACAGCCAGGATGTGGGCCATTTTGGGAACTTGGGAAACCACCAACTGTTTTTGTTGGGCCTTGTGTACCCCAGGTGTGTGTATGGGGTACAGTTATAATAACCAATGCACATAATACTACATTTGTGATTACTTTAGAAAATAATGGAAAGCCACCACCACTACCCCCACAAAGGTAAGGTGAGAGTATCAGTTATATTCTCCAAACTAAAAAGGATTTTGAGCACAATATCACATGTAAAAAAAACAAAATGGCCAACACTAATTCCACAACTAAGTGTTGACAACATCAGATATGAGCAATTACTCGTGATGACAGAGGGCTGTGTGGGGTCCCCTTTTCTGTGCCACACATTTCTGTAAATTAGGGTGACCAGACGTCCCGGTTTGACCGGGACAGTCCCGATTTTTAGTCGCGTGTCCCGAGTCCCGACAAAAGCCTGTCGGGACGCAAAAATGTCCCGGTTTCCACCCAACACCACATCAAGCTGCCCAAATTATAGCAATGGCATATACAAAACTGTTAAATTAAAGCCTAATTACGTTTCCAGTAATTCAGAGTCAATGTGTGTGTTTGTGTGTGACTGACAATGGTAGGTGCGCTCTGCGAAATCTTTGCAGTCAATGTTACAATGTATCTTGCAGTATACAGTGGCCGTGTTTTAACGGTTTTCTTCGATAGCAGACTAGACTACTACATGACAATGCCTAAGAGAATGTGCACGCGCATGACGTCACACATAGTGTCCCGGTTTTAGACTCTGGAAATCTGGTCACCCTACTGTAAATAGCAAACACAGTGCCGCACACTTTGAATTTATGACTGTACGAAAACTTGATACAGTCAACTCAGCTTGTGCACTACTGAGGTAGGCCTTCCAAGGCCAGACCTTCATCCAGGCAGGGGACGAGGTAGCGGTCCGATACATGAATGAATGAACAAAACATTAAGATAAAAGCACACATGCTGTGAAGAAACAAACATGGTGTGTGTGTATGTTTGTGTGTTTGGGTGAATGTGTGTGGTTCTGGGTATTGGAGTGTGTGCTCAAGCCTGAAAGCACAGTTAGCAGAAAGATAACACGGCATTTGAACTTAAACTATCACAAAGTGCTGTAACCAATCAGGGCATGAGTTGAAGACGCTCCTTATAAGGAGATGAAACAGATCAGTGTGCTAATCATTTCATCACCACAGTAATAAGAAACCAGAGGTAGACCATAGTCAAAATACACCTGCACCCCTGTGTGTGTGTGTGTGTGTGTGTGTGTGTGTGTGTGTGTGTGTGTGTGTGTGTGTATGTGTGTGTGTTTGCGTGTGTGTCTGTGTGTGTGTTTGGTGTGATCAGACCTAAATATTGGGTTTTGTGACCAGAACCTAAATACTGCAGAACAACACCACAAATAGACTTAGAGATGTGCTTGGTATCATTTTAAAGAGAACACTCATTTGTGTATGTGTCTGTGCCTGTGTGTGTATGTGCTTGTGCGACTCTGTGTGCACGTACGTGCATATGTGTGTGTGTGTGTGTGTGTGTGTGTGTGTGTGTGTGTGTTTGTATATGTGTGTATGCGTCTGTGTGTGTGCATAATGTGTACACACACACACACACACACACACACACACACATACACACACACACACACACACACACATAAATGTGTCATCTTTAAGCATATCTACGCTAGTCTTGGTGTTACATGTGAACTAGTGCACTTTGACCTTGGCCTCTCAAGCCCCTCACATCTATTTCCTATCAAAAGGTGTGTGTGTGCGTGTGTCTGTGTGTGTATGTGTGCGTGTGTCTGTGTGTGTGTGTATGTGTGTGTGTGTGTGTGTGCGTGCGTATGTGTGTGCGTGCGTATGTGTGTGTGTGTGTGTGTGTGCGTGTGTTTGTGCACTTGACTGAGCTAAACACCTTTTAAAGTTTTGACATACAGTATGTGCCAAGATTTTAACACTTCCTATGCTGAAGTGTCAAATGAACTACTGATAAAGAGATGCACTTCCTCAAAAGTTAGAGACTTTGCAGATATAAAAGACGTGCTCTTGTTCTGCTGGGCTCAGAGTTCTTGTTGTGCACTCCTGCAGCAACTTTGGAGCAAACAGCATCGAGTGGTGAGTACTTTTCTCCACATTCTTTGTTCTTCTTTGTTCATTGCTGCATCTATAACACTGTAATTACAGCAATAAAAGCACACACACGTGCTCTGTTAGGCTGGGGGTTGTGCTCAGACCTATTTTGCAGACCAATGTCAAAGGCAGACTCTAATGTAAAATGCCATTCATGTTTCAGCTTAACACTTTACACACCAAAGGACAGCTATCTAAAGGCTCTCAGTTCTTGTAGCAACTTTGGAGTAAACAGCATCCAGTGGTGAGTACTTTTCTCCACATCCGTTGTTCTTCTTTGTTCATTGCTGCATCTATAACACTGTAATTACAGCAACACAAGCACACACACGTGCTCTGTTAGGTTGGGGGTTTTGCTCAGACCTATTTTGCAGAACAATTTCAAGGCAGACTATAATGTAAAATGCCATTGACACTTAACACTTTACATACCAAAGGACAGCTATCTATAGGGTAATGGGGAGCAGATAGTTATATTCGATTAAAATACATTTTAATTACTTTTTATGAGCACTTAATAAAATGCAAAAAATCTTCATGTTTTCACTATACATTTAGTAGTACAGTTTTAACTCACTGTACTACTGTTAGTTTAAATAACAGCATACAAATAGATCATATAACAGAATAACATTGTTGAAATGTGGATGTTAATTAAAGGAGCTGTATGTAATGTTGGTGCCAAAACTGGTACTGGTACCCGAAGTCATGTCATAATAATCATCATATTGTTGAAATGAGGATAATAATTCTCTTTTCTTTCTGATTTTATCACAACATATTTCGGAATCATAACAAGGTCTTTTAAGTTAGTAACATCAGACATTTGTGATCTGCAGCTCAGTGGTAACTGGCAACCTGGATGCCAAAATGCATGACTTTGTGATTGGAAGATAGGTGGAGAGTAGCACAAAAGACCAAACACATAATGACAACATAAACATTACTTGCGGGCTACCACTTAGCTTTTGAAATGAGAGTGTTCTGGCTGGACTGGTATTGTCTGTGATACAGCATAAGTATTTGAAATTAATATGATTCCTGAATGTCTGGTGACACATTAGGGCCATTTCATGATTACGTTTAAACAAATTCTTACATATAGTTTCAGCACACCAGTTTATAAAGGAGAGTTTAGTGACTGATTATATCACTTAGATGGCATAGTATGTATACAAATAAAGCATTCTGTTACAGCAAAACAAGCATTCATAGTTCAAAGACTAAAACAGTGAAAGGGTAAGAAGGCAAAGTTCTCCTTTTCACAAACAGTGAACAAAGGCAAATGTGGCCTTATTAAGCTGTATAAACTGTTGATGTGTTAAGAAAGAAGCTTTTTTGCTTAAGAAACAATCAATGTACCTCTTTTCTTCTAAATATTTATCTTTACCTTGAGGGTCACACACACACACACACACTCCCACACACACACCCACACACACACACACACACACACACACACACACACACACACACACACACACAGAATTACAGGAACTCAGTCACCAATAGGCAGCAACAATTAACTAGGAAGAAACAGGGAACAAGATATTTTGCCTGTAAGGGACACAGGACTGCTACAGTAAGTTCTTTCAGATTACTCAGCTCTTGTTTGCAGTGACTGGTTTGTGCTGTATTGTTAGCCAAGAATTTAATTAATACTATTGGTGACTGAGATTACATTTCTTTGAATTTAAAAAAAAATAAAAATAAAGGAAGTTCTCTCTGGCACTATAATGCCATTTGGTTGTATTGTGTTCATTACACTTAGCACTTAAAACACTTTTATCCAAAGTCACTTAAAATATGTAAGACATCATAAATGTATAGCTGATATGCTTCAATAAAGATCTTAGGGGATCTAATTAACTCATATTTGATCCCCATCATGGCAAATATTTCATTTCAGTCACAGATTGCCCATACATCTCTCTGAGTAATTACATGGGGTTAAAAGAAATTAATTTATATATGCAGCTTTTTTGCACAATCCTTGACACTTCCCAGAGTTTATTTGAAACCAATCTGATTTTATTTGCATAGAAACAACATTGACCTTGCTGTCTGTCTGTCTGTCTGTCTGTCTGTCTGTCTGTCTGTCTGTCTGTCTGTCTGTCTGTCTGTATCACCATAGGAAAGATGAAGACCTTTTTGGCGCTGTGCCTCATCGGCACACTGGCTATGGCTGTTGCCGAGTCTGGAGTAGAGCTTCATGACAACCAGAATGACATCAACCACGTCTTTGTGATTGCAGGCGATTTGGCAGGGGGTAATCCACAGCCTTGCATGAAGAATCCCGACAACAATGCCTACAACAAATTCAAGAATAAACACATTCTTGATTCTAAGTTTGATACCTCGGACGGAAAAGAATGGGGCAAGTACTTGGATAAAAAAAATCTGTGTGGCAGAGTTCCCGTCCAGTCTTTCTTCGAGGCAACCAGCGAGGGATTAGTTAAAGCTATCTGCAAGGGCCAAGGTTTTGTCTACAACCAGAATCTCTGTGTTAGTCAGAAAACATTTACTGTGTTTCACGTCAGTAGTCAAGTGCCTAAGCCATGCAAGGTCACTAAAGTGGAATCCAAAAAGCAAAAGGTCATTTTGGCTTGTGATGCTGTTGCAAACCAGTGCCTGCCTGTACACTATGAGAAATACAATGGGCAGAAGCCTGGAAGCGTTGTATGCAAGTGAAACCATTTTCTCCTCTTGGAGAAAATGAAGACCGTTTCCATAATTCTTTCTCTTTCCACCTTAAGGCGCTTTATTTTGGAACAAACTTGTGTCAAAATTTGCTGGATATTATTAGTGTTTTGCTGGGTGGCATCGGTATAATGTAAAAGCCATTGTATGCTTCTCTCTCTTACGCTATTTGATGAATCAGACAAAATGTGCTTAATGAGACATCTGCTTCAGGGTTTATTAAATTGGCCAATCTACGGCCCAGTAGAGTGCATACGAAGCATATAACAGAAATTATTACAATTATAATAGAAAATGGTAATGGCTTACATGAGTGGGTTGATTAACTATCCCAAAACTAAGCACCACCATAACTAACACTCTTGCTCATGAAACAGCCAGCCATTTAAATATTTTGTTAAAACAGACACACACAATTCACATACAGAGGCATACACTCATTTTTAGGTAACACTTTATATTGCACTGCCTGTGCTGATATTACATAACCTCTTTTATATTTGATTAGACAGCCATCCCCTAACTGCTTGCTATGCACTTTACTCCCACCTCCCCATGCACCATTTAGACTAACAAACAGCAGTTTCATATCATGTCTTACTTTACCCAGTATCTCCATGCATATGATAAATAAATATCTATGTATCCTTGCATCCTTGTATCCTCGTATCCTTTTACCGTTGTATCCCTGCATCCTTCAGGGGTGTGGCCATGTGTGGGCCGTGGGGGCCATGGCCACCACTGGTCAGAGGATTGCCACCCCGCTGGCTCCCCCTACAGACCCACCCTTTGCCTACTTGAACTTAATATTTTGCACTCACAATGAAAGCTTACTAGCTCGACAGATAGTTAAACAAAGTCAGCCAACAATAAGAAGTCAATTTTGCTCATTTGGTCTTTACTTTTTAGTACTGCCTGCACACAGCTTTGACTGCAAAATCCCATTTCTTTGTATCTTGGGTCTACCAGTGTGGCTATTGACAGAGCTGTGTGTTTTTCTAGGGCTGCAAATTTTTCATTCATTATCCTCTGGATATTGTGTGCCAACTTCAGAGCAATATTGTGCTTAACGGTGGTACAGTGTCTTGGCATTGATGTGTTTTAACATCTTAACCAGTGGGATGACCTTTGAGCCAGAAACTCGCTTTTCCTCAGATAGCTCCACAGTTGCAGTCTTAAAAGGCTTCAGGATGTTCAGACACTGGGTGATCGTTTCATACTCATCTGCATTTAAGGGAACTAGGTCGGTTTGTAGAGAGGCCAGAGAGGCACCCAAAGGCTCACGCTCATGAAATATTCTGTTTAGCATGTCAAACGTGCTGTTCCAGCGGGTGTCCACCTCCTTTACTAGTTTCAATTGTGGCCTTCCCATCTGGGCCTGGACCTCACACATTTTTTCTTTGGCCCTGGTGCTGAGTTTAAACAGATGTACAATTTTCCTTGCCTGAGACCAGATTCCTTCAAGCTCTGGGGTGTCATTAATGGCTCTTTTCACGATGAGATTGAGGACATGTGCAAAACATGGGACGTGACGAATGTTCAAAAGATTTGCACAGGCCACCATGTTGGCGGCACTGTCTGTGACCACGCTTCTTACTTTGCCCATAATCCCCCCACTGCTCCATCAGTACCGTTTTGGCCTCTGCAATATTTGCAGCAGTGTGCGCCTCTGGGAACTTCCTCACTCCTAACAGGACAGTGGAAAGCTTCATGTCCTTAGTGACATAGTGGCATGTCACTGCAAGGTATGCATCGGTGTTCATGGGTGTCCACATGTCTGGCATGATGTGAGGCTCACTGCTTCCACACTCTGAAGGTCAATCGCAGCCTTGTCTTTGGTCTCCTTATATTTCCGTTCAATTATTCCTTTCACAGCCTTTCTCCCAGGGATTTCATAGGTTGGGTCCACCAGGCGCATGAACTCCTTAAATCCAACATTCTCCACAAAAGAAAGTGGCTGAGCATCCAGCACCACCATTTTTAAAAAATAATGAAATACCTCCACACTCCATCGGTAGTACGACAAAGGCCCTGACATTAAAAACGAGGCACTGAGAACTTTGTAAGTGTACACAACATTTATTAATAAAACAGTTTTGACAAGCAGTACCTTGCTGTAGTTTCTCGTCGCCGCCATGATGAAAGTCCAAACATGTCGATTGACGAACCAGAACCAGCAGGAAGAATAGGAGGAGAGGTAGTACAATCAACTTGTTTGGACTTTCATCATGGCGGCAACGAGAAACAACTGCAAACGACTGCATGTAAGAACAGCTTTTTAAATAAACGTTGTGTACATTTACAATATTCTCAGTGGTTCGTTTTGAATGCCAGAGCCTTTGTTGTACTACCAATGGAATGTGGAGTTTCTTCAAGCTGTTTTAATGGTTTAAAAATAGCGTAGTCGTCATGCTTCGTCTAAGGGCACCTACCACTTCCATTGTTGGCCTTCTGGGTCAAACTATAAAAAATAGTTAAAATCTGAATGCAACAGGCTAAATCAATTTTGCTCCTCAGTACACATACCAACTCGGTATGATTTTTTAACATGCCAATTTTAATTTTACACCGAAGTTCTCCTTTAAGTGTGATTGTTGGGGTGAGTGTGTGTGTTGTTAGTATGGCTACGCCCTTGGCATCCTTGTATATGCTTTGTCCAGTTTGTTACCTTCCTTGTGTTAGTCAGACATGGCTTCTTTTCAGCAGCTAGTTTATGTTGTATCAACTAAGAAATTTTTGAGAAATACTTTTAGAACTTGAGAAATACTTTCAGTTACTGAACATGTACCCCTTCATACTCAATCTTTTGCACTGAGGATTACCTTTTGAGAAGTTTGTCTGTGTTTACAAGTGGATTGGGACTCTGTTGAGGCGAAAGGTAAGGTCTTTTCATTCCTCTCTGTGCACGCACTCTCTGGTCAAACTGATTGTTTTCATATGTTGACGTGGTATGACTGGTGTTGGAGCACTGAAATCATCTGCATAAGTGTCATCTCGGTATATTGTAATTATGAGCCATTTCATCTGTTTATCAATCTAATAAAGTCTTGGGCAAGGCTTAAAAGACAAGATTTCTTAGAGGCACATACAACCAAAACAGTTTGGACAGAATGGTAGACACTTAAATTGTCACATGGAGTAGCTACAGACTAGCCTGGTAAACCCGCCCCTCGTACTTCATTTCATTTCGTGCAGAGGGTCTGGACCGGAATCTCTTGAGGTACATTTGCGATGTTCCAGAAAGTACGGTCCAATCAGCGAACAGAGGATGTGTTCATTAGCTGTGACGTTGACCTTGTGTGCTACATTTGAATTGTAGTGCGTAGGTAGGCTAATTGCATACGTGACGACCAGGCGTAGCGATTGGGTAAAGGCAGAGGCACTTTTTTAAAACTTCAGCATAGTCCACACCTCCAGCAATCGTTTCTGACGGGCGGGTTTACCAGGCTAGCTACAGACGGCACAGGTGGTACAGTATGTACAATCAGCACAATCATCAGTTTCACTGCATGTCCTACTACCCAGTATGTCTATGTACGTGACAAATAAAACTCCTTGTATCCTTGTATCCTTGTATGTTGCACTGGGGACTGAGGGACTACAGATGAATTGTAATGGGTGAAATGTGACCACTTGTACACCAGATAATTTGTCCCTTCTGTATCAGGCCTGTGTTTTAAAGAATGCTCCCTCTACTGCTGGGCTGTAATAGTTGCTATATGTAAAGATAAGGTACGAATGGAGCTTAAATGTGCAGACATAATTTTCTTTTTTTTTTTTACATACTTTTGAGGTTAGGGTTAGGATTTCACATTTCTGACAGGATCACTTTAGTCAAAATAAGTTATTAATGTTCTACAGTTACAGACCTCTCCTTCAACTTTTTTTTGTGATACTTTTGGTCTTTTTGTGTGCGCTCTTATTTCCTGTTTGAGATATTTGCTATATGTGCCCTCAAAACAGCACAACTTATTTCACCCATGGTGTTACATGTCTGAAAACACTTTGTATAGTGACAATAAAGACTTCTACTGTACTCTACTGTACTCTACTTTACTCTACTCTACTTTACTCTACTCTACTCTACTCTACTTTCCCTACTCTACTTCACTCTACTCTACTCTACTTTACTCTACTCTACTGTACTCTACTCTACTTTACTCTACTCTACTCTACTTTACTTTACTCTACTTTACTCTACTACTCTACTCGGCTCTACCTGGAGAAGGGGGACATGTCCCTGAAACTGGAGAACCTCACGCTAGCAGACAGAGGAGGATATGTGTGCCTTGTTAATGGCTTCATTTGGGTTGATGAGGTCCAATTGGATCTCAATTTAACAGGTATGTCTGCAAGTCTGCATATCTAGGTTATGTTCATTCATTCATTCATTCATTCATTCATTCATTCATTCATTCATTTAGTCATTACATTATTGATTTGTGTTCCCTTTGCCCTCTTGTTCCTTGCTGTCTTTGTTAGTTGTGGGCTCAATTCCAGTGATTTCAAACACTGATTGTGGTGGCGGGGCAGGTGAATGTCACCTGTGTCTCCTCAGCCCACACTCACCTGGAGACACAAACAAGGGGAAGAGATCAGCTGTGTTCCTGGTCAGACCTACCCAAAGGACAGCTATCTAAAGGCTCATGGGGAGCAGATAGTTTTAATTATATATTTGAATTACCTTTTATGGGTGTAATGTGTAATAATTTCTGTTTCTTCGTATGTAATATATTTGACATATTTTTTATTCATGTGGTCATAAAGATGCTACTTCAAGGCAGGTTGTGGTGTGTGTGTGTGTGTGTGTGTGTGTGTGTGTGTGTGTGTGTGTGTGTGTGTGTGTGTGTGTGTGTGTGTGTGTGTGTGTGTGTGTGTGTGTGTCAACAGCCAACAGTTTTGAACCTGGAGGTTACCTTTGTACCGTTGCACCTATGTGCCTTTAATTCACTACATATGAAGTGCACTCACTAAAGTGACACCAAACTTTCTGGTGCTCACTAAAAACATTGCAGTTTTTTTTAAATCATTATTATTTTTTATTTCACTATACACTTAGTCAGTTTAGTGTAGTGAAGTAGGTGGACCTACCCTGCAGTGCAGAAATTTGATCTGTGCGATGGCAACTGTTCCTGTTTACTGAATGGCTGTGCTTTACTTACTGAAGGGGAGAAGTTAAACCTCCCCATTCATTGTTGTGTAAGCCATCTTTACATGTGCCTTCTGATTGCTTAAAATTGTTCACACATTATTATGTGGTTTAGGAATAAATTAGCCTGGCTATCGCGACTTGTCAATGCTCTGCGAGCATTGGTCTGGCCAAGCTGTGTTGTAAAACCATTTCTCAGAAGGCGGGCTTAACCTGCCTCAAATGCCTCTGTTTGCTACTGGACGAAGCTTCAACCAATCACACCCCTCTGTCCTCTGATGTATATGCAGCGATTGATGCAGCTAAACTACCGCGTCATTGCCTTTTGAAATGCTCAATTTTCATTGGTGCCCTAACCGAGGGCCAAGCAGAAACGGTGTAGATAGGCAGCTTGGCCAGACTGACTTGCTCACGAAATGCAAATGCAGCGTCACAGGCAGTATGGGCACACCCAGCCTAGGAATAAATACTTAATTAATCAAAATGCCACCTTACATTGTACAATAGCTCAGAGACACATGATACTTTTTATGATGATGAGGCTAGAATTTTTATAGTTGCCACTTTATATTTTACCATACAACTTCATTATACACCCTGAATGCATATTTATGTGTTTTTATGTGAACAGGTTTTTTGAAGAATTCACAATGAAGATTTACCTCAAGCTCTGCCTGCTGTTTCTGCTGGTTTTGCTGGTGTATGCCAACCTCTCTGTCAAGGCAGACCGGTCTCCAAATGCTACATTCTCCAAACTCAAACGTGCCCACGAACCTTCATCTCAGCCATCAAATCTAACCATTGCCCGCTACAGGAAGTTCATCAACCAACATGTCGATAAGAAAATGACTGCAAAGGACTGTAATGTCGAGATTAACAAGAGAGACATCTCTGAAGCTGATAGCAACTTGTGCAAAAAGGAAAACACCTTCATTCTAGCAACCACCGAGCACATTAAGCCAGTTTGTGGCAAGGCAGGACAACCGTACCAAGGTCATGCAAATCTGAGGATAAGCAACCAGCCCTTCCCAGTTGTCAACTGCAAATCAAAACGAGAGGGTAAACATTTGTCAAATTGCGAGTATAGAGGTACTGTGCGTATTGTTCTTGGATGTGCAGAGGGGTTTCCTGTGCATTATGACAAAGGAGTGATATAGAAATGCCTAAACAACAAATTATGGATCCATTTAGCATTGCATGTTCTGTGTGTATGATAGCAAGCTCTTAACATGTGACTGTTTTGCTGTTGATTCAAACTGTATGCTTGTATTCCCTGTGCATTATGGGAAAAGGATAAAACATTCCCTGTGAAATATAAATGCTTAAATAACACATCATGTCACAGTTAATGTGTTGTGTTGCATGTACTCTGTTGTTGAAAGCTAGCTCTGTCCTGTCCTGTTGTTGATTTAAAATGTTTGTTCCTACACCTGTAAGTGTGCATACCAAACATGTGTCACAGACTCATCAGTCTTTAAATCATGTTTTGTTTTCATTTTGACTGAAATAAAACTCTTTTCCTGAAGGCAATAATGATTATGGCTTCGTTACAAGAACACAGAGACAACACCTGTCATGGCAGAAGTGTGACCAAACCATCATCAATAAATTATCTTTAGAAATGATTGATAAAAATGTACTGTACATATAAGGGTTTGCTTGTCCAAGTACAGTGTAGGTACCACAGTGTAGGTAACAAGCAATGCAAGTGAAAAACAAGCACCTGTATGCTCTCTCAGTTTCTGTAATATACATGTAACGTAAGATGTTTTTCATACAACTAATGACCATGCACAAATTTTCTCTGTATCTCTCTCTCCCTCGCTCTCTCTCTCTCTCCCTCTCACACACACACACAGTATTTTTTTTATCATGTCCTTGACGCTGACTAAAAGGATGACCATTCTTAACTTTATGTTTAGTCTGAGAGACACTTTGTTCTGGAGAGAGGAGCTGAGCACGGGCAGTGTGTGTATGTGTGTGTGAGAGAGAGAGAGCGGGAGAGAGGGGAAGAGAGAGAGAGAGACAGACAGAGAGAGAGAGCAGGAGAGAGAGAGGGGGGGGAGAGGTGGAGAGAGAGAGACTGAGAGAGAGAAAGAGAGAGGGAGCGAGAAAGAGAGAGGGGGGGGGAGAGAGAGTGAGAGAGAGAGAGAGAGAGAGAGAGGGAGAGAGAGTGGAGGAGCGAGAGAGAGAGAGAAAACAGCACACAGCACCTGGTTCATCTCTGGCTTTTTCTCACCTACACACACTCAGCTTCACAACCTGTCAATGAGTAACTTCGAGGAAACACTTTGCAGATGAGTGGTGGAGAGATGGAACATGGCAAAAAGAGAGAGAAAGAGGCGGGGGGGGAGAGAAAATATTGTGTGACCCCACCTGTTGTCTACAGGTGCGAGCGAAAAGGTCACATGACAGGTCCAAATACAGAATTTAAGGCTGACATTACAGTGTCTTCTCCCGCGTATTCAGAGATGCAGGGTTTTAGCATGAAGACCTCTCATTTAGTCTGCCTGGTCCTCATTCCTGTCCTCTCCCAGGCGAGGGTGACTACATTCGACCAGTGCCCTGCTTTCTTTGTGGATGGCCAGAGTCCCACTATCCTGCAGGATCCAGGCAACAACAACCGCTACCAGCAGATATGCCAGTGCCTCCTCGACCAGAACGGCAAGCCCCAGTACTTCTACGCCACGCTGTATGACACTCAGAACAAGATACCCGTTTACTCCGCTTACAATCTGAGCCATGCGGATATTGACCGGGAGGACCGCTGGTATGTGGAGCCACAGGTGAGTAAATACTAGTAGTACACACTGCAAGACGACAGAAACTTTTTTGGGTAGCTGCAGGTTCCTGTGCCATTGTTATTATTATTATTATTATTATTATTATTATTATTATTATTATTATTATTATAATTATTATTATTATTATTATTATTATTATTATTATTATTATTATTATTATCTCTGGCAAGTAGGTTATGTTTTTGCCAGCGTTGGTTTGTTTTGTCCGTTAGTTTGTTAAGAGCATAACTCAGAGTTCTGACGGATTTTGACGAAATTATCAGGGTTGATCAGAAGTTGGCTTGGTGGTGATCCATCTCACCATCTGGATCCAGGATTTTTCTAATTTACCCATCAAACAAAAAGTCTTGAGGTGGGGATGGTATAGGGTGGAGATTTCAGCTGCTTTGGCGGAGGTCTGCGGTCTCTGAGTGCTTTTCTACGTAGTTATTATTGTTGTTGTTGTTGTTGTTGTTGTTGTTGTTGTAGTAGTAGTAGTAGTAGTACCATATCTGATCATTATTATTTTACTTCATGAGTCTTATTGACCCCATTACTTAAAGATTTACTGTGTGGATTTTTATTCCCATTTTACTGTGAGGTCATTTATTGCAACCAGATGGGTAGTAGTGCTTGTCCCTGCTTTGTTTCTCATTGAACATTTCCTTCTTTCAAAACCGAGATATATCAAGATATCATTCAGCACAGTTTCGGCAGGACTGCATTTCCCAGATGTTACTCTCTGCCATGGCCTATAGTCTCAGGAGGGAGGCGCAACATAGCAGCCACTACTGAGCTCGCCAGGGCTATGTATCTGTAAATGACACATTTAAAGTGTATTACAACACTTCAATTTGTTTCTGAAGGTAATTACTCATTAATGAGTTAATGGAAAAGTAGATTTTGTTAATAAGCAACACAAAGTAGGTTTGAGCTAGTTGAACAGTTGCTACAGACTGGTCTTATTACTGTACATTCACTTGACCAAAAAATAAAAGAAAGGTTGAGAATTCAGCTCTCTTAGTTTTGACTTTTATTCAAGTTCCCATCCAATCCCATCCCATCCCACACATTGCTCTTCATTAGACTCCTCTTGCCCCCACAGCTTGATGGTGGCAAGCTCGAGTGTATGGGCGGGCAAAATCAGATCCCTATTGCCAACAGAGGGCAGAAGCAGGCTCTGAACCGGGACTATGACGGCAATGGCTACGACAAAGGCCACCTGTTCCCTGTCTACCACACATCCAGCAGTAGTGCCATGCTGGCCACCTCAACCCTGACCAACGCCGCCCCTCAAGATCCCGCCTTCAACAGGGGCAGGTGGAGACTCCACGAGGAAGCCATGGTGGAGCTGGCCAGGGACTGCCTTCATGCCTTCATGGTTACTGGGGTCGTGCCTGGGAACACTGTCATTGGCAATGGGGTGAGGGTGGCCAAGTACTACTGGAGCGCCCTCTGCTGTCTGGAAAAGGAAGGGCGTCACTCCCAAGCCTTCATAGGACCAGATAACAATGGGCAAGTTCAGGGGCTAAGTGTGAAGGAGTTAGATGCAAGGTTGAGTGGGTTGAACCACTTCAACACAGCTTTCACTGTGTTTAGTGAAAGATGCTGAGCCTAACACTAAATTTGCATGCATAACATAATTTATTTGAAATGAATATGATGAATATATAACAGAATATAATATATTATCATCTTAAAAATAAAATATTATAACTACAGTATATTGGTCCTATAAGGAACTTTTTTCTTGCTCCAGTGCTCATGGGGATGCAGATCCCTCTGATTTGGATAAATAAAACATAGCTTGTGCTTAAAACATTAAATGGGATGGACCCAATTACCTATCGGATATGTGCTATATGCACTTACTAGGTTGCTAAGGTAACAGCAGAAAAATCTATTGATAAAACTTGCTGTCAGAACAGTTCAGCTTTGTAACCAACTTCCAGAATACATTAAAAATTATCCTACTGTTGGCAGTGTCTAGACTGAGGATCAAAACTATTCACAGATGCTTTCTGCTAATGTTTTACGTATAACTACTATGCTTTCTTTCTTTCTTTCTTTCTTTCTTTCTTTCTTTCTTTTTAAGCATTTAGTTATTTTTTCTTTTATTATTATTTTTCGTTTAATTGTTGTGTGACTTTATTGTTTGTAAGCACATTGAACTGCCTCTGTGTGTGAACTGCGCTATACAAATAAACTAGCCTTGCCTCGCCTATTAGTTAATTTTTTTTAACAAACTGTTAAGCACTTTGAGGTACTTCCTCTGTATTAAAAACTTTTTAGAAATAAAAAGTTGTTACATTGTAAAATGCTAAAACTCTTCATGTTTTGACCATACATTTAATAGTACAGTTTTAACTCACTGTACTACTGTTAGCTTAAATAACAACATACAAATAGATCATATAACAGAATAACATAATTGAAATGTGGATGTTAATTAAAGGAGTTACATGTAATTTTGGTGCCAAAATGTCTTAACAATCATCATATTGTTGAAATGTGGATAATAATTCTCTTTTGTTTCTGACTTTATCACGACATATTTGGGAATCATAACAAGGTCTTTTAGGTTAGTAACATCAGACATTTGTGATCTGCAGCTCAGTGCTAACTGGCAACCTGGATGCCAAAATGCATGACTTTGTGATTGGAAGATAGGTGGAGGGTAGCGCAACAGGCCAAACACATAATGACAACATAAACATTACTTGCGGGCTACCACAGTGATACAGCATAAGTATTTGAAATTAATATGATTGCTGAATGTCTGGTGACATGTCAGGACCATTTCATGATTACATTGAAACAAATTCTTACATATAGTTCCTTTCACAGTTTCAGTACACCAGTTTATAAAGGAGAGTTTAGTGATTGATTATATCAGCAGGAGGAGCCCCAGAGGTCCGTAACACTATGTATACAAATAAAGCATTCTGTTACAGCAAAACAAGCATTCATAGTTGAAAGACTAAAGCAGTGAATGGGTAGGTAGGCAATTTTCTCCTTTTCCCAAACAGTGAACAAAGGCAAATGTGGTCTTATTAAGCTGTATAAACGGTTGATGTGTTAAGAAAGTACCCCCCCCCCCCCCCCCCCCCCCCAATTAACTACTCAGGAACAGGGAACGAGATATTTTGCTAAGAGCCAGTGAGGTAAAGGCAGCCAGTAAGCAACACAGGACTGCTACAGTATTACAGATTACTCAGCTCTTGTTTGCAGTGACTGGTTTGTGCTGTATTGTTAGGGAATAAATGAATTAATACTATTGGTGACAGAGCTTATATTTCTTTGAATTTTAATCAGATGTTAAGACAATAACTTAAAAACAGTTCTTTCTGGCATTGTAATGCTATTTGGTTGTTTTGTGCTACATTACACTTAGTACTTAGCAGACACTTTCATCCAAGGTGACTTAAAATATGTATCATACATGTGCACGGGGTCTGCTGTTCTCAGTGGGGCAGATATGCTTTACTAAAGACCTTAGTGGATCTCACGATAACTCATATTTGATGCCCATCATGGCAAATATCAGTCACAGGTAGCCCATATATCTGCTACTATTCTCTGAGCACTTACATGGGGTTACAAACAAATATTGTACATGTGTAGCTTTTTTTTTTGCAATAATAAGCACCGTCACCAATTTTTTTTCGCATTATACAACTCAATCTGCTCTTCTGAAGTGACACACGTCTTGACACTTCCCAGGGTTTATTTGAAACCAACGTGAATTTTATCTGCAGAGAAGCAACTCTGACCTTGCCGCCCGTCTGTCTGTCTGAATGTCTTTCTGTCTGCATCACTGTTGGAAAGAATAAGACCTTTTTGGTGCTGGGACTCATCGGCACACTGACTATGGCTAGCACAGAGCTCCATGACAATCAAAATGACACCTGTGGTGGCTGTGGTGTGTCCTATGGTTGTTGCCTGTATTTGTCCTTTAATTGTGATTTTCAGGTGTTACCTGTCGGAGAGAGGTAGAGTTCTGTCTGCTACCTGGCGATGTGTTCTTTAAATTGGAAGCTGTGACCAGGATAGAAGGGTGGCCTCCACGCTAGCAGCTTATGCCGTTGTTTCCCATCCCAAATGTAGTTGTTTGTCTTTATTTTTGGTCACCATTTTTCTTTAACTGTAAATCCTTTAATTGTAAATAAACCCCCTAGACTAGAGCTCTTTTGACTTCTGTCTTGACTGGTTGTAAGACCCCATAACATCTAGCCTGGTAAACCCGCCCCTCGTAGTTCATTTTATTTTGTACAGAGGGTCTGGCGCAGAGGCCGTTGAAATTCATGTAAAAGGATGGAGTAACTCCTAGCCAATCAGCGAACAGAGGGTGTATTCGTGAGCCATGACATTGGCTTTGTGTGCTACATTTGTAGTGTGTAGGTAGGCTAATTGCATACGTGATGACCAGACGTTAGTGATTGGGTAAAGGCAGAGGCACTTGTTATAAACTTCAGCAGAGTCCACACCTCCAGGAAGAAATAGTTTCTCATGGCCTCTGCTCCAGACCCTCTTTACAAAATGAAAGGAAGCACTGCACACTGCACCCTAAATGGAGACACTTCAAGACTTCAAGACTGTGGTGTAATGTAATATGGTTATACGAGTTAGACCTGATGAGTTTAAGGGCAATACCTTTCCAGGACACTAGGAGGAACTCTAGGCCTCATATGTATATAAAGAGAGAGAGAAGAGAGAGAGAGAGAGAGAGAGAGAGAGAGAGAGAGAGAGAGAGAGAGAGAGAGTTGTATGGCAATGCAAGTTTTCAGTTCAGTAAAGATCGAGTTGTCATGCGTATTATTGAAATACACAACAAAGACAGCAATAAAGCATTGTAGAAACAAAAGGGAACAGAAGGGAGTATATGCAAGGGCATTATAAACAATAATTAGTAAAAGGAAAATGATTTAATTTATTGATTCCAAGCTGGGAAATTGACGAAAGTTCACTTCAATGGATGTCAGGGCTTGTGTGTCTCTCAGCTATAATGCAGGCTGAATGAACACGCATTTCTGGGATGTGCAGAACAGTTCAGCAGTGGACAGTAGGGCTTGTGGCTCCGTTATGATGCAACTCATTTAGCAGGGCACAGCAAGGCTTGTGGCTCTGGGGGAGGGGTGAGGCTTGGTAGTTAAGTACGGGCAGGAAGTCTACGGCCTGGAGGAATGATAGTCTACGTACTGTGTGTGTGTATGTGTGTGTCTGTGTGAGAGAGAGAGTATGAGAATGTTCGTGGTTTCAGGCCTGAGCACAACCAGTCAACAGATGAACAACAGACAATAGAAACTGTCAACAGAAAGATGATGCCAAACAATGAAGTAGTACTTTAACCAATCATGACATGACTTAAAAATCGCTTCTTTTAGGGAGATGAAAGACATCGGTATGCTGTCATAGGAGAAGGATGCAAGGTGGGAGGGGCAAGATTCTGTGTGTGTATGTGTGTGTGTGTGTGTGTGTGTGTGTGTGTGTGTGTGTGTGTGTGTGTGTGTGTGTGTGTGTGTGTGTGTGTGTGTGTGTGCGTGTGTGCGTGCACTTGGCTGAACTAAACAGTTTTTTAATTGTTTTCAACATGTCAAGATGTAAACACTTTTTTTGCTGTCCCATGCTGAAGTGTCAAACGAACTAATGAAAAAGAGATGCACTTTCTCAAAGTCAGACTGTGCAGATATATAGAAGATGTTCTGCTGGGCTCTCAGTTCCTGAAGTGCACTGCTGCAGCAACTTTGAAGCAAACAGTACCTAGTGGTGAGAACTTTTCCTCACGTTTTTTGTTATTCGTTCATTGCTGCATCTGTTATGGCACCACACATTACAAATTAGTTATATTCATTAATATTTTTTGTTGATATGACATGAATGCCATGAGCTTTATTTAGAGCAATAGTAATTTACTTTAGAAAACTAATTTCAGCAGAGGAGACTTGTTCCAGAATCCTCTGCTCTCTCCCTTCTCTTTCCTCCATAAGTACTCACTCACATAAGTACTCATGGGAACTGACAAAAAAAAAAAAAAAAATGAGCAATGTCTTACGACCTTGTGCCAAGGCTGCAACAAACAGAAGGAGACGAGAGGTTGGATTTTACTCAAAATATATTTATTAGCTAAATTACAAGCAAAACAAACACAATGAGATGGGTCAAACTCAGGCCTCAGTATTGCATGCATGTTGTTGTATGTGAGATGTTCTGGGTGCTGTGTGGTTGTGTCAAAATCAAAGAAAGAATGGCCCCAGAATGGGAGAGGCAACAGTCTTTTAAACTGGTGAGACCCCTGGAGCAGCTTATGAGCAATTAGCAAGTCCAATCCCCTACAAACCTGCAGGTAGTTCATCAGACGCAGAATGAGAAGAAGGCCTAGCGGGCCGTAACAAATGTCTGCCAGATGCAGTGCTTTACTGTTTTGATTTGAAAACTCTGTCTTTTCTTTTAACAGGAGAATGATGAAAATAGGCTACTTCATGAGCAGAAATTAAATTATATATTTATAAATAAAATGTTAAATGTTATATATTTCCTATTGTAACATTTCACAGTCCCACCAACAACGTTAACAGACACCTCGTCTAGCCAGTGCTAATGTCTGTATGCCTTTGCTTATAGCTCTGGCAAAGGAAGTGAGCTAGTGTGAAATCAACATACTCTATATGCTTGCCCTCTACCTCTGTCAGTGCATAACCTGTATGAGCTTCAATTCAATTCAGTTACGTTTAGATATTGTGAACATATAGAGTCACTGACCCATCATACATCTGCCTGCATCTAATACTAGAAGTGCCTGTCACACCTATTTACCAAAGGGTTAAAGTACTGTAACACATTTTTCCCCCTCTGTGCTCCTGTAGAGTCCCACAGTGGAGTGTCGGATTTTTTCATTCAATCTTCTTCCCTTCCTACACACCAAAGAGCTTGGAATTCTGGTAAGACTGGTATTGCTACATAAATTACAGGCCTCCATTTTAGTATAATGCTGTTTCATCATTGCAGTAACACCACAATCTTGTTGTCTAGCCTCTTTCTCTGGCACCTCATGTCTTTTTATACACTATGAAATGCACACTTCGTCAAATAGTTGTTCTGGAAATAAAAAGATCATATTCCATCTCTCAACCGCAACTGATATGTCTTTGTCTTTCCTTTTACCTCTTTTCTTTAGCTGAAGAGAAGATGAGGATCTTCCTTGGGCTCTGTGTCGCCACCTCATTGGTTATGTCAACTGCTGTTTATAGGCCTTGCCAGAAGATTAATAACAACGGCTTTGACAATTTTAAGAGAAAACACATTGTTCCAGATACATTCAGTCGCTACACCGAACGTCAGTGGTTTGACTATGTAAGACGTCTACGTCTCCCTATCGGGAAAACAGACATTCAGTCCTTCCTCTTTCGATACGATGAAAAGAAAATCAAAGCCATCTGCACATATAGGGGCTACAGATTAAATAGAGCAAACCTTTGTATTAGTGTAAACAAATTCAATGTGACTAACATCAGAGACAAAACAAAAACATTTAATGATACTATTAGCATGCACATTGAACAGGTTCATAGGTATGTCATTCTGGGCTGCGATGTGGTTGACAACACGTGCCAATTCAGAGCCTGCCTCTGCCCTCTGTTGGCATTAGGGATCTGATTTAGCCCGCCCATACACTCGTAACTGCCACCACCATCAAGCTGTAGAGGACAAGAGGAGTCTGATGATGGGCAATGCGTGCTCGGAACAGGCCCAGTTGTTGGAAAGAAGAGGTTGGTCATGAATACTGCGCTGTTCAGGTAATGGGAGTGCTGCTTTGCTGTAGTAGAGCCAGCTTAGCTAAAGTGGGACTCATTGGTTAAAGGTTAAAAACAGAAGAGAAAAATCTATCAATCCTTTATTTTTAACAAAACTATTTGTCACAGGATGAAGAAATGCTGCTTCTATGCGATTGACATAATGATACATCAGCAGTACTAGAAAATCTCAACAATTGTGCATGATAGCCAACACATACAGCATTTGCTGTGTTACAAAGTTCAATGTCGCTGGCCTGCGCTACCCGTGCAACCATCAAACATAAACATGTACACATTTAATCATAAGTGATATGCAGGCAGTGGTGTTATGCTTCTTGACACCTCTTTCTATACTGGTATGGACTCTCTCCTCGGTATCTCTCATATGAAGACTATGTTGGCTATACGGACTACGACAAAGGCCACCTGTTCCCTTTCTACCACACATCCGACAAATATGCCATGCTGGCCACCTTTACCCTGACCAACGCCGCCCCTCAAAACCGCACCTTCAACAGGGGCAAGTGGAGGGCCTACGAGGAAGCCATGGTGGAGCTGGCCAGGGACTGCCTTCATGCCTTCATGGTTACCGGGGTCGTGCCTGGGAACACAGTCATTGGCAATGGGGTGAGGGTGGCCAAGTACTACTGGAGCGCCCTCTGCTGTCTGGAAAAGGAAGGGTGTCACTCCCAAGCGTTTATAGGACCAGATAACAATGGGCAAGTTCAGGGGCTAAGTGTGAAGGAGTTAGATGCAAGGTTGAGTGGGTTGAACCACTTCAACACAGCTTTTACTGTGTTTGGTAAAAGATGCTAAGCCTAACCTTCAAATTAACATGCATAACAGCTTTTTCTTGCTCTAGGCTGACAAACAGCAATTTCACTGCATGTCTTACTTTACCCAGTATCGCTATGTGTTAGAAAGGCCACTCACTGTACACGTGCACGAGCTGTTAGATGCAGCCTCTCCCTGTGCACGTGCATCAGTGGCAGCGTTGTGCCGTTGCGCATTATTCTAATGTAGTGTCGTTAGTGCAGCAGCGTCTCCAAGGAGCCCTAGTGAGTTCGTGTGTGTGTTTGTGTGCGTAATTGCCTAAAAGTAAGTAACCTGCAAAGATCCTAAGTGTTTATTCCTTTTCTTGTGATATTATGTATGCAATTATTAAAGTGTAATTTGTTAGAGTTAGCCTGTAAGACCGTTAACTATGTAGCTTACAAAGCTAAACCTCTGCTTTTAGTTTCACTTTTCTATTCCGAAGTCCTGCTGCTGTTTAATGTGTCTATTGTGAGATTTATGTTAAAAGACAACTAGTAGTTAGTTGTAATGCCAGTTAGCCTTAATTACTGTAAATGCTGTATCCTTATTATGTGTTTCACATATCGTTGGTGTGTGTATGTTGCACTGGTATATTGCTGGAAAATTCCACGTTGTTTGAGTTTCCTTTGCAGTAATTTCTGTGGCCACTAGATGGTATTATATCATTTCATATAGGTTTGAACTATGGACATTGTAATGCTAATGTAAAATTTATGTATATTTATTTCTTTCAGACCACACACACACACACACACATGCACACCTTCTATATAATATAAACACCTTCATTGAAACTATCGCCCCGTGTGTGCTTGCCGTACTGCTGTTACTGACACATCTGACACTGAAGCACCAGCTGCATCATTGTTGGGACCGGTGTTCTGACCGACACCCCAGGGAGACACCCAAACCTTCCTCCCCATACAGTCCATCTTTAACATCCAAGCCTCATCCACTAAACAAACGTCCTTCGAGCCGGATAGTGGTGTTAGCCCTGGATAACAGAGTATCCTGAAGATATGCAGCCGTTTGTATCCCAGTCAGAAGCTGTCAGGCCTAGGCGTCAGATTCATCCACCTACATATCTTCAAGACTATGATCTGAGTGCCGGCCGGAGACATTCCCTGCCATGTTTAGTTCCCCTTACAGTACAGCAACAGCAAGCACAGGGTACTGAAGAGAGGCTACAGTGTATGCAGGAAGAGAGAGCTCAAATGGAGACTCAACCTTCAACAAGAACTGGTACACCTGTCAGCCAAAGTGACGTGAATCCCATGGAAGCATTGTCTGTTTTAATCGAGGAGGGATCGAACCAAGCAAGTAAGCAGAGCATGGAACCAATACTTCATGCCTCAGGTCTTCCTAGTCCTCTCCTACAAGCTAGTGGTCAACTGCTGACGTCTCCCTACCACCGGCCATGGGAAAGGTCGCAACAGCAGTCACTGCATGCGCCAACCAGCCAGTACGGTTTCCAGCCACCTACTGAGCATTTACAGTCATATCCCATCCATCCTCCAACTAGACATACCTCATCGTTACCTCATTCTACTCCAGCAGTAGTAGCAATGCAACAGTATCCTACTCATTCTCAGCCCTACATCAACTGCCCAACAGAGTTCCATCAAGCAACTGGTCATCAACCTTATTATCCTTCCTCCCCTCATCAAAGGACTCGTGTGGAACATTCAGATAGAGACCAGGTGCTACAGGAGTTCATAGGGAAGATGATGAGTGAGCTGCAGACAATCAAAGACCAGGTTGCATCCACTACTCACAGTAGACCACCGCCAGCTATGATCCAGCACGGTTCCTCAGCGAAGTGTACACCTATGTTCTATTCTTATCCTTACCAGCCCTCTGCTCAGCTACTTCCTGGCACCCAACCAAGTCAGCCTTCTTACGTCGGTTATTCCCAGCCGCAGGCACCGCTGTCCAGCTCTGCCTATGCTTCACAACCATTGGTAGCCCCGCAACCTCAATACCCATTTCAGAGACCATACATCAGAGCTGCGGTGCCACCTACTGCGTACCCAGCGAGCCAAGAGCAAACCTACAGGGGTCCTAAGCCAACAATACCAGACTTTGTCACAAAGGATCCCAGCGAGTTCACTCGCCTGAAAATTGCTCTTGACAACCTTTTGCCCTCTGATGCTACCGAGCTATTCCGATACCAAATCCTCATGGATCACCTGAAGCTCGACGAAGCACGACTGGTAGCAGATTCCTTTCTGAACTCCCCATTTCCCTACTCTGACACTATGGCTGCTTTGACTGAGAGATATGGTCAGCCCCATAAGCTAGCTCTCAAGAAAATTGCCATTGTGATGGATTCAGCAGACATAAGACGGGGAGATACAGATGCATTCGAGAGGTTTGCTTTACAAATTAGGTCTCTTGTTGGCATGCTAACCACTCTAGGCCCAGAAGGCGAAGCAGAGTTGCGATGCGGGTCCCATGTAGAGCGACTTTTGAGTAAGTTACCAGCTGAGATGAGGTCAGAGTTTCGTCGACAGATGGGACGTCGTCCTGGAACTGTGTACACTCTCACTGACCTGTCAGAGTGGCTTCAATATGAGGTATGGTGTCAGGGTTCAGAGTCACTGAACCCAAGTAAAGGACAGAAAGCAGCGCAAAGACCTGAGCGTAAGCGAGAAGGAAAGTCATCAACTCGCTCTACCACAGTACTCCATGGAGCCAATGAAGTGTCCACCAAACCACCAGCTGACTCTTCAAATAAGCCAGCTGACTCACCCCAAAAGAAAACCACTTCACAGGCCTTCTGTCCATACTGTAACAACAACGATCACTACCTCAGTCAGTGTACTGTGTTCAAGACCTTTACTAAAGATCAAATGGCAAGTTGGATCAAAGCTAACCATAGATGTTGGCGGTGTGCACGCACCCATCAGGCCGCACAGTGTACATTAAAAAAGCCATGTAATGTGTGCAAAGGCAGACATCTTCAGATCCTACATGAGGTGAACTTCAAGGATGGCAATCCTAAAGGGGATTTAAGCCGGTCAAGTTCAGCTACTGAAACCCTGTATCTGGACCAGCCTACAGACAATAAAAGAGTCCTCCTGAAGGTCACTAGAGTTCTGATTCGGTACCAAGGGAAAACTCTCGACACCTATGCAGTGCTCGATGACGGATCAGAACGAACCATCTTACTTGCAGCTGCGGCACTTAAGCTGGGCATACAAGGTGCGACAGAAAGTTTAACACTGAGAACGATCCGCCAGGATGTGCAAACCCTTAGTGGTTCCTCTGTCTCCTTCCAGTTATCTCCTCCCAGCCAGCCTCAGAAGATCTTCCGAATTAAAGCAGCGTTTACTGCGGAACGCCTTGGACTCGCTGACCACTCCTATCCTGCTGCCCTCCTGAGCAAGTATAAGCATCTGCAAGACCTACCTCTGCAGCCCTTTGAACATGCATCACCCCTGTTACTCATCGGTGCTGATCACTCCCATCTGATAACACCCATCACACCTGTTCGTCTAGGACCATCAGGTGGGCCAGCCGCCATAAAGACCCGGCTTGGATGGGTGCTACAGGGACCAGCTTGTCTTCTCCAAAAGCAGCCGCAGTCACAAGAGTGCCTTCTCCTTTCTCTGAGTCCTGCAGAGCTAGAACTCAAAAGAGATGTAGAAAGACTCTGGCAACTTGATGTCTTGCCTTATCGTTGTGAGAAACAGGTTACAAGATCAAGAGAGGATCAAGAGGCCATTCGCTGCTTGGAGGCCAAGACAACCAGAGTAGAGGTAGACGGAGTTCTTCGTTATGCCACACCACTGTTGCGCAGGGCCGACATGCCCTCCTTCCAGGCCCCTAAGGAAGCTGCTATGCCTAGTCTCCGAAACAGGGAGAAGTACCTTGCAAAAGACCCTGTCAAAGCAGACATATACAATGCAGAGGTGAACAAGCTGGTGATTGCCAAGGCCGTGAACAAGCTGCCCTCTGAGACCACTCCCACTGGGGAAAGTTGGTACATTCCCCATTTCATGGTCAACCACAACGGTAAGGACCGAATAGTATTCAACTGTTCCTTCAGATACAAGGGTCTCAACCTCAATGAAAGCCTGCTGCCTGGTCCTACCCTGACCCCTACCCTCCTAGGTGTTCTCCTTCGATTCAGGCAGCATAGTGTGGCCATCAGTGGAGACATACGCGGTATGTTTCACCAGGTACTGCTCTTGCCTGAAGACAAGCCTCTACTGCGCTTCCTATGGCGCGACATGAGGAGAGGTGACCCTCCTGACATTTATGAGTGGCAAGTACTTCCCTTTGGGACTACTTGCAGTCCTTGTTGTGCCACCTTTGCTCTGCAGAGACATGTCTCATCCCACAGCACAACACAAGAAGATGTGAGATTCTCTGTGGAGAATTGCTTCTATGTAGACAATTGTCTCCAGAGCTTCACAACCAGTCAGGAAGCACGCCATCTGCTCAACAAGATAAGGGACCTTCTAGCATCTGGAGGATTTGACATAAGACAATGGGCCAGCAACAAGCCAGACGTTGTAAGTCACCTCCCAGCTGATGCTAGATCTGCCAAGTTGGAGCTATGGCTCTCACAAGACAAAGCAGAAGTAAGAGAATCCACTTTGGGTTTGAGTTGGTTCTGTGACACTGACACTTTAGGCTTTAAGCACAGATCGGTGTCATATAACGCTCCTACAATGAGGAACATTTACTGTGTGTTGGCAACTCAATATGACCCTCTTGGAGTCCTCCTACCTTTTACCACCCGAGCAAAGGTCATCGTCCAACAGCTTTGGGATAAGCATCGAGATTGGGATGACCCCCTACTCCCTGAACATCTCTTGCAAGCCTGGGTAGAGTGGGAATCAGAATTAAAGTACCTACCTCAAATGGTGGTGCCAAGGTGTTATCTGCCACCAGCACTGGATAATGATCAGGTGACCCATCACATTCACATTTTCTGTGATGCCTCAGAGAAGGCATATGGGTCTGTAGCCTACCTTCAATCAACAGATACTAGTGGTAAGGTACACCTAGCCTTTCTCCTGGCAAGATCACGAGTAGCTCCAAGAAAACAGCACTCAGTGCCGCGGTTGGAGCTTTGTGCAGCGCTCACAGGCGCCCAGCTGGCTACAGTCCTGCTAAAAGAGCTTACCCTGCCTATCCAAGAAGTCACCTACTGGACAGACTCTACCACTGTCCTCCATTGGTTACACTCTGAGTCCTGTTACTTCAAGGTATTTGTAGGTACCCGAGTGGCAGAGATACAGGAATTGACCAACTTGCAATCATGGAGATATGTAGATTCTGCCAGAAATCCTGCAGATGATCTTACCAGAGGCAAGAGGTTAGATGACCTAATAGGACCTAACCGGTGGATCCATGGACCTCAGTTTCTACTACAGCCTACCACAGAATGGCCATCAAATCCAACTGAAACAGCTAGGGATGATGACACAGAGTTAAAGAAGACTGCCTTTTGTGGGCTAGCCATTACCATACCACCTGTGACTGATGGATATAAGCATTCCAGCTGGCAAGAGTTGCTCCAAGCCGTGGCTGAGGAGCTTCATGGGGCGGCAGGCCTGACTCATCACCCTCCTGCAGATACATTTAAAGAAGCAGAGTATCTAGTGCTGAGAAGAGTCCAGACAGATTGCTTTCCCGAAGACTATCAACTCCTACAGACAGGAAAATCAGTTTCCTCAAGCAGCCGATTACTCTGCCTCTCGCCTGAGTTTGACAAGACCACCCAGCTTATCAGAGTCGGTGGCCGGTTAAGACGGGTTGAAGGCCTCGATGCAGACACAGTTCATCCTGTAGTCCTGGCTCCCAATCATCAGAACACTCGTCTTCTCATAAAGGATTACGATGTCAAGCTGTGCCATCCAGGACCAGAGCGTGTGTTTGCCGAGCTCCGCCGAAGGTTCTGGATACTCAGAGGAAGGGAAGCAGTACGGAGGCACCAACGAACATGCCTAGAATGCTGTAAATGGAGGTCAAAACCAGCCTGTCAGAAGATGATAGACCTTCCACCACCTCGACTCAGGCTGTTCAAACCCGCATTTTATTCAGCTGGAATGGACTGCTTCGGTCCATTCCTAATCAAGGTGGGGCGCCGAAACGAGAAGAGGTGGGGCCTGCTATTTAAATGCCTTACAACTAGGGCTGTACATCTAGAGATCCTGACATCCATCGACAGTGATGCCTTCCTCATGGCCCTTAGACGGTTCATTGCCCGCCGCGGCAAGCCTGCAGAACTCTACTCTGACCAAGGCACAAATTTCCGTGGAGGAGAAACTGAACTCAGAGATGCCTACAGTAAACTGAGCTCTGCCCTACAACAACTCCTGGCCGAGCGACAGATCAGTTTCCATTATAACCCTCCTGCTGCTCCTCACTTCGGGGGAACGTGGGAGCGGGAGATCCGATCAGTCAAGGCAGCGCTTTATGCCACATTGGGCTCAGAAACTGTCACAGAGGAAGTCCTCAGGACTGTCCTTACAGAGATTGAGGCCATAATGAACTCTAAGCCCCTTGGATATGTTTCTGCAGACCTAGCAGATCTGGACCCTGTGACGCCTAGTTGTCTCCTTATGGGGCGGCCAGACAACTCCCTACCTCAAGTTGTTTACCCAGAGTCTGAGCTGCTGAGCAAGAGGAGATGGAGACATTCCCAAGTGTTGGCAGAGAGATTTTGGTCGGCATTCATCAAACATTACCTGCTAGGCCTACAGACCAGAGGGAAGTGGCAGAATCCTTCTCCAGATGTTGAAGTGGGCATGGTGGTGATGCTGATTGATCCCCAAGTACCACGATCATTGTGGCAGATAGGGAAAGTGGTCAAGGTCTTTCGGGGTACTGATGGACGGGTGAGGACAGCTGAGGTGAAGATTAAGGGCAGAGTTTACACTAGGCCCATTGCTCGTCTGATCGTGCTGCCAGAGATTTTGGATGCAGAAGACGACCCTGATAACCACGATGGACTTTAAAGCGGCTTAAAGCGGCCTTTCCAGGGGTCAAATTTGGACACAAATTTGGGGGCGGCTATGTTAGAAAGGCCACTCAGTGTACACGTGCACGAGCTGTTAGATGCAGCCTCTCCCTGTGCACGTGCATCAGTGGCAGCGTTGTGCCGTTGCGCATTATTCTAATGTAGTGTCGTTAGTGCAGCAGCGTCTCCAAGGAGCCCTAGTGAGTTCGTGTGTGTGTTTGTGTGCGTAATTGCCTAAAAGTAAGTAACCTGCAAAGATCCTAAGTGTTTATTCCTTTTCTTGTGATATTATGTATGCAATTATTAAAGTGTAATTTGTTAGAGTTAGCCTGTAAGACCGTTAACTATGTAGCTTACAAAGCTAAACCTCTGCTTTTAGTTTCACTTTTCTATTCCGAAGTCCTGCTGCTGTTTAATGTGTCTATTGTGAGATTTATGTTAAAAGACAACTAGTAGTTAGTTGTAATGCCAGTTAGCCTTAATTACTGTAAATGCTGTATCCTTATTATGTGTTTCACATATCGTTGGTGTGTGTATGTTGCACTGGTATATTGCTGGAAAATTCCACGTTGTTTGAGTTTCCTTTGCAGTAATTTCTGTGGCCACTAGATGGTATTATATCATTTCATATAGGTTTGAACTATGGACATTGTAATGCTAATGTAAAATTTATGTATATTTATTTCTTTCAGACCACACACACACACACACACATGCACACCTTCTATATAATATAAACACCTTCATTGAAACTATCGCCCCGTGTGTGCTTGCCGTACTGCTGTTACTGACACATCTGACACTGAAGCACCAGCTGCATCATTGTTGGGACCGGTGTTCTGACCGACACCCCAGGGAGACACCCAAACCTTCCTCCCCATACAGTCCATCTTTAACATCCAAGCCTCATCCACTAAACACTATGCATGTGACATCCTTGTATCCTTGCATCCTTACATCCTTGTATCCTTGCGTCCTTACATCCTTGTATCCTTGTATACGTGCCTTTACCCTTAGGTAGGATGTCTACCAAAGTACAATGCCATGTAGTTATTCTGGCCATACATAATGGAAGTTTGTATAGATGTTCTCTGACCATGAAACTGTGGTATCAAATCTAGGCAACTTTGTTTAAGTTCGGTAAAACAGCATAAAATGATGTTTCATTATACATATTCATTTTGTGTTACAATATGCAAGGAAATTAAAAAGTCATAGTTATATGCATGAAGACTACTGTACTGGAATTGATATAATCTGACTGATTCAAATTTAACAGAAGCTTAGAATTGTAGAATGTTATGCCTGTGCTAGCAGACAGACCAGAGGTGAGCTAGTTAAGTACTTGAATGGAAGACCATGTAGGCGAACGGAGTTGCTTGTGGAAGTAGTGTTGGTGCGTGGCCAGTAGGTGGCACTCTTTCCTTGTACTGTGCTACAGAAGAGGCCGTCCTTTGGATGAGATGGTAAACGCGACACCATAAAGAACGTGTCGCTTGGTAAGGAGTGTCCTTTGTGCAAAGGAGTAGGTCAAGCAAAAAGACCCTGTGATTGAGCTTTTCAGGCGCCTGACATTATCTACTGGAGAATGCGGGTACTTAAATGACACGTTTACTTGCACTTTCATTTTTGTAGCCAACTTAAGTAATTCATTACCACTTTTGAAAAACTGCACATCCTTTCATTTTTTTTTAAATATTTCTCTTTTGCCCGTTCTACTGAGCACTACATTAGAATGCATTTTTAATTTTAATAGAACACCATGAATATACAAGAGAGTTTTCTCACACACACATGATTTACAGTAAACGTCTCAGTTAGCAAGTTGATGATTAATAATGCTGCCTAAAAACATCCAGTGAGACTCTGTGTGAGGTGTCAAAGTACACAGCACAGGGAACTGCACCCATATGCTTTGTCCAGTGAGTCTGTTACCTTCCTTGTGTTAATCAGACATGGCTTCTTTTCAGCAGCTAGGTTATGTTGTATCAACTAAGAGTTTTTTGAGAAATACTTTTAGAACTTGAGAAATACTTTCAGTGACTGAACATGTACCCCTTCATACTCAATCATTTGCACTGAGGATTACTTTTTGAGAAATTTGTCTGTGTTTACAAGTGCATTGGGACTCTGTTGAGCCGAAAGGTAAGGTCTTTTCATTCCTCTCTGTGCACGCACTCTCTGGTCAAACTGATTGTTTTCATATGTTGATGTGGTATGACTGGTGTTGAAGCACTGAAATCATGTATATTATATCTTTATAAATTATATCTATATGTATATATATATCATCAAGTGTATATCATCAAGTGTAATCTCAGTATATTGTAATTATGAGCCGTTTCACCAAGTCTTGAGGAAGGCTTAAAAGACACAAGATTTCTTAGAGGCACATACAACCAAAACAGTTTGGACAGAATGGCAGACACTTAAATTGTCACATGGAGTAGCTACAGACGGCACAGGTGGTACAGTATGTTGCACTGGGGACTGAGGGACTACAGATGAATTGTAATGGGTGAAAAGTGACCACTTGTACACGAGATAATTTGTCCCTTCAGTGTCAGGGCTGTGTTTTAAAGAATGCTCCCTCTACTGCTGGGCTGTAATAGTTGCTATATGTAAAGATAATGTACAAATGGAGCTTAAATGTGCAGACCTCTTTTTCATTTTTTTAGATACTTTTGATGTTAGGGTTAAGGTTTGATATTTGTTATTTCTGACAGGATCACTTTAGTCAAAATAGTTAGTTATTAATGTTCTACAGTTACAGACCCCACCTCAGCTTTTTTTGTGATACTTTTGGTCTTTTTGTGTGCGCTCTTATTTCCTCTTTGAGATATTTGCTATATGTGCCCCCGAAACAGCACGACTTATTTCACCCATGGTGTTATGTGTCTGATAACACTGGCACCAATGTCTATGAATCTGTATGAAAATCACAAGGTTATATTTCCTGATTTTATTAGTCATATCCAGCATTAGCAAGAAAAGAGCAATTTAGTAGCAAGAGCAAAAGCAATAGTAAAGAAGCAAAACTCAAACAAAACAAACAAAAACTCAAATCAAACAATTTACTTTGGATACGTTTGAGTGTATTTATGATTTTATTCACCTACTTATTTACTTACTTACTTAATTATGTACTAAGAGTGCTCAGTTATGAGGCAGCATCAACAGTTGTTTTTCAAACGGCCTCTGCATACAATATGGTAGTGCTGCAACCAATCAGAGCAACAAACACATTTACCATCGCACTACACCAGTGCACCGCCACAGCCCTGTCTTCATTGTGTTAAGCTGACCCAGTGCCTCTCTACAAGGACAGACTGAAGTGATAGGTCTGACCAGATTTGAGAGAATATTCTATATAACTGATATATAACTGATGGGATTCAACAGGTGTTGCTAGACTGTACCCAGGATAGATATTTAATTTACTAATGGTAGAGTACGTTTAGATTTCAAGGCTAGTGTCCTTGGCCAAGGCATCTAACCCATATGTCCGTGGGGAGCAGCCCTGGGTGTGGTTGTATGAGTAGCAGAGTGTGTTTACTGCTTGTAATATGTGTTTGCTTACAATAGATAGATCAATTGCAGGGAACACTTTTCCTTTGAAGTCAAAAACTTCATTTACTGTCGGTTTATGTGGGCCATGTTAATGTGTGTGTTTGTGTTTTAACAGCTATGCTGTGGACTTGGGTGTGTCTCATGGGGCCTCTCACCCTCAGTGTTGTTGCTACAGGTGTGGAGATCATTTTGTTATTGCATAAGGTTTTCATTAAAGAAAAAAAGTATTTTGATCATTGTATCATGTTGCTGTGATGTACAACCATAGACTGCATATAAGAGAGGTGTACAAATCCTCTGTGACGTCACACATAGACTTTATCACAAACCGGATGAGGATTCATTTGAAGGTTGCGGGTACAGTCATTTTGCCAGTTTATTCTATTAATGTCAATATTAATTATCTGGAGATTAAAATAATAAATTAAAATATATAAAAAATCACCCCCATCAGAGTTATCATGGACCCAAAAATTACTGAAACAAACCCAAACCATTTTTTCAGCTGTAAATATGTTTATGTTTGCTGTGAAAATTGACTTTTTAACATGGGAGTCTATGTGGAGTTGCTCGCTTCTGCAGCCAGCACCCAGTGGATGAAAGCGGTATTGCACCTTTAGAACTTGCATTTCCAGCCTGCAATGTTGCCGCTTGTGAATAACCAGGATAAGGAAAACAAACCAAGTTACGATATGAGAGAACGTGAAGATAGTAGTACATTACAGCAACATATACCATATATCCGATCCTACACTTCATCTGGTAAAATAATCTTTCATACCCTCTCCTTTTCAGTTCCTGAGGATTTCGTTTCTCAGTTCAACGTAACAGTTCCTCATGGACCAGTAACAGCTCCTCTGGGATCCTCTGTCATCTTACCATGTGCAGTGACACCTTCCTTCAGTGTTGTCCCTTTTATAGTCCAATGGCATCGACCTAATAAACAACAAACAAATATCTTGCTCTATGAGGATCAGAAGATCCAGGAGGCATCTGCTGACCCTCAGTACAGGGGCAGAGCATCTCTGGTAGGGGACCTGGAGAAGGGGGACGTGTCCCTGAAACTGGAGAACCTCACGCTGACAGACAGAGGAGGATATGTGTGCCTTGTTAATGGCTTCATTTGGGTTGACAAGGCCCAATTGGATCTCAGTTTAACAGGTATGTCTGATAAGTCTGCATATCTACATCATGCTTATTCATTCATTCATTCATTCATTCAGTCATTACATTATTGATTTGTGTTCCCTTTGCCCTCTTGTTCCTTGCTGTCTTTGTTAGTTGTGGGCTCAATTCCAGTGATTTCAAAAACCGATGTGGTAACAGGGCAGGTGAATGTCACCTGTGTGTCAGACGGTTGGTCTCCTCAGCCCAAACTCACCTGGAGACACAGACAAGGGGAGGAGATCCAGAATGTTCTTGGTCAGACCTACTCAACAGGTAAACAAATCATTAATACAGGGAGTGATTGACTCCAAACACCCTTCCAGTACACGTCTTACTCTGTCTTTCCACCCTCCTCTTTTCTGTGTATTTCAGACACTGCTGGTCTGGTGAGTGCGAGTTCATGGCTGCTGGTCTCTCCCTCTAAGTCAGAGTGGATCTCCTGCTCTGTGCGTCTGTCTGATGAGGAGGTGAGAGAGAGCAGGCTGTTACCCCAGAGCACCAGACCACAAACAGTTACCCCAGACACTACTGGTGAGTCTGAAAAATGGATCCTTTTAATCTAATTTCTAGGTATGACTCAGATGTTTTCCTATTTTTTTTATATCAGTACACGCTTCCCATAGCACACACTCATCTATTCATCCACCCATCCATCCATCCATCCATCCATCCATCCATCCATCCATCCATCCATCCATCCATCCATCCATCCATCCATCCATCCATCCATCAGTCAGTCAGTTAGTCAATCAGTCAGTCTTTCTGTCTGCCTCTCTGTCAATCAATCAGTCAGACCAAGCTCTAATGCCTTGTTAACTAATCAATACTCTTTTGGCCAGGTCTCTGGAAAGGTGCCTTCATTTCTGGTTTTATTCTCCTACTGCTGGCTATCAGTGCACTGCTTTACCTCCACCACAAAGGTATGATGGCCAACTGTTAAATAGACTTAAAATACAGTTACATAGAAGTCCAAAATAAGCATTGTTACATGTCACATTTTGATTTATAATTATTAATGATTATATAGTAAATGGACACAAACAAATGAGGCACTGAATCTCTATGATTGTGTTAATCATACTAGTCAGTCTTGCAAAACTATGTGTTCACAGAATGCATCATTGACAACACTGTATCTGTCTTTTTTTAACAGAAAATTTGTACATTAAGCATGTTTTTTTTATTATTCCATTTCAGGCTATATCACAGTTTCCATGAAACCAGAAGGTATGTTTGTTTACATTGGGAGGAGAGCAATGGTTGCTCTAGGGAAATTTCTCAAAGTTATACAAACTGTAACTGTAACCGTACTTATGTAGTCATGCATCTAGTATCTCTACTTTTGCAGTTTATTAATTGTATTTAATCTTATTTATTTAGCGAACACTGAGGTAGAAACTCCAAAAGCTACAGATGAGGACAGTAGAACCATGTCAGCAGGTAATTATGTTCATGATGAACAACAAATTATCATACATTTAAAATAATATCAGATCGAGTTTAATTACAATGTTTTAGCACGTTTTAACATTGTTACATAATGAATCACTGTTATTGTATGATATTATATGCTAATCTTCAGATAGATCAATTAGGTCACATATAAAATTATTTTAATGCTAGCCATCCATGACAACATGATCTACAGTAGATATCTGGTTTGCATTTCTGTAGTTCTGTGGGTGTATATTATATTGGTGATTAATTCAGTTAATTCCAACATTACTTAAAGGAAATGAACAGACACTGCAAACTGCTGAAATGGAGACAAACACTGAGAATCCAGGTAAGTAACTTCTGTTCATTTGTTTTTTTAAAGATGTTTGAGTGTAAACATTAGTGATTGCACTTCATTACAGTCATGCAATCATGTTTATACCTCATGTTAATATATCCTTATCCACGTCACACACTTAGCTATTTGTTATATTGCACAACAACCCAAAAAAATAGGATTTAAAACTTTAAAATAAAACTTATTTAAAACTTTAATTTCAACCTGCTTGCTATATTTCTAGTATACCTATATTGGTAACACTTTATTTGAAAGGGTCTACATAAGGGTGACATGAGCGCTTTATAAACATGACATGACACATATCATCAACATTAATGACACTTTGTTGATGTTTATGACTGTTGCCATTCGGTGTCATTTCATTTTGCAATGTCTGCATCCAAAAAATATCAATTTAACATTACAAAAACCAAATGACACTTAATGGCAACAGTCATAAACATGAATGAAATGTCATTAATGTTCATGATATGTGTCATGTCATGTTTATATAGGGCTCATGTCACTCCTATGTACACACCGTCAAATAATGTGTAACCCCTATATTCCTTTGTATGTTTATTTATTTATTTATTTATTTATTTATTTATTTATTTATTTATTTATTTATTTATTTTGTGGTTGTTGTATGTTTGTGTTTTGTTAGATATGGTGGACACAAAAACAATGACAGATAATCCAATAATGCAAATACCAGGTAAATATAATTTGGTAGACATCACACACAAGAGAATGCTGATTTTCATTAACTCATCTAACTGCTTTACAGCTCCAGAACACCTCAAACAGTGTAAAAGCCGTTAACATAGCAAGCAGTTTGGCAGGAGTCAGCAACCAAACTGTTCACCCTGAAATTAAGTTTGAATCATTCCTCAGCAAACAAAAACACTGTAGATTATGTGTGTGCCCTTTTACACTTCCTTGAGAATTAGTGTTGATCTACCTTGTCATTATATAAGATAGCAGGCCTAAACCTGTTTGTAGTGTTGTTGCAGTTGTCAGTGAAGATGTTAACTATATGAATATATGATTAAAACTATAACTGTATGCATTTTTGTCTACTTCCTAATGAAAATGTCATAACAAATAGGGGCATTCTTTACTTTACTAAGTGTGAATTGAGTAAGTGAGTTTGGATTCATCAGAGTAACTAACTTTATTTTCTCCATAAAACAATTCACAGATTTTCATTACTGTAAACGTGAAGGTAAATCCTATCCTAAGTTTTCTTTACTTCTGAAGGCATGCAAACTCTTTAGTTATGTTATTAACTGAATGCTAATGCATTTGATTTATGCTCTGTTTATTCAGATACTTACAAAGCTGAGCCCAAGAACCATAAAACTGCATCAAAAGGGCGATTGTGTGAAATAGAGTTTACTTATGTAACGAGTGAAGACAAATGCAGCTTACATCAGCAGTACTGGGAGAGGTCATTTGAGTGGACTGATTTCCAGTTCTGGTGTACTGGAGTGTGCAGTGCCACGGCAGCGAGGAAACCTGACGTCCCTCTCAGTCTTACTCCAGAAAACGGCTTCTGGCTCCTCTGTTTTCAAAAGGGGCGTGGCCACTATGCCAACACCGAACCCCCGACCCACATGGAATTCAGAAGCCCCAGGACGCTTGGGATGTTCTTAGACTGTGACAAACACACACTGTCCTTTTATGATGCAGAAGCAAAAACCCATCTTTGTACTTTCAACAACATTCCACCTAACAAAACATTCATCCCACTTCTGGGTCATTTGGACTCAGAGAGTGGATAAAGACTACATATTTTGTTATGTTATAGTTATGATGGCAGTATGGTCATTGTGCTGGGGGTGGGGGCTGCAGTTTTAACTGAAATCGTATTATCTATGATGTAGGTCTACTGTACATCCACATCCACAAACATAGCACCAATCTACTTGAATGCTGGTTAAATCTGTTGCCAATCCCACCAACTCTGCTTTTTTTTGTCTCAGAGAGATGATAAAAATGGTTATGGCATGGTGCTGGTGGTCGTGGTGGGGGTTGGGTGGGGGTTCTGGTGCAGCTCTAAATGAAATTGTTTTATCTGGGACGCACACTTCTTTGAACCCAGTAAAAACTGTACAGTGTATTATCGACCAATGATGGCAAATAAGGGAACACATGGCCAAAGCAGTCCACACAACACAAGTGAACAAAGAAGCAATATTTACTATGTACTATACTGTACTATATTTCCTATATTACTATATTTCCCTCAGTCCTATTGAATGCTGGTTAAATCGGTTTTCAATCCCACCACCTCTGCTCTTTTGTCTCCTGCTTTACTCCCTCCTTCCTGCTTTTCCACTTCCCCCACTGTCACTATTAAGGGTGCTGCACCTAGTGACAGACTTTTATGGGTGGGTATAATATTGATTTTATTATTACACTACACTTAGCTGACGCTCTTATCCAGAGCGACTTACAGATATTTACAAGGTTTCAGTTACAGTCCCTGGAGCAGTGTGGGGTTAGATGACTTGCTCAAGGGCATCTCAACCATGGGTAGAGTGGGATTTGAACCAGCAACCTTCCGTTTGCTATTGTAATAGTGTCCCAAATACTGTAGGTGTAACTGAGAGGACGGTGGGGGAGCAGGGGTGTGCTAATGAACAGACAGAGAATGAGCTTGCATTATATAAGGGATAACGGCCGCCAAGGTGACCGGTTCTGTGTAAATAATGGCGAGGGCAAGGCAGAGAAGGAGTTCCCTCCGCCAAGTCATTATTTCCACAGAACCGATCACCTCAAAGCCTGCTATCCTGCTCATCTCCCGTTTGCATCTAGGAAATATGTTTATCTACAATTCCATTCATATTTAAGATAAAATATACATAAAGTCTTAAAATAACCAGTTGATTTTGTACTTTTAAGCATTCAGCAGGAAAAAGTAGAACGTGGAATAGATAGTCATTTAACCGTTAATTTGGTTACTAGAGTTTCTGTGGTTACTATTCATAAGCGCATTGATATGGAACTTTATTCTTGAGGTCTACTTCAAAGATTCCTTGAAAGTTAATGGCCACCTCATCAGCCAATCAGAAAAGAGAATTCCATTGTTAGGGGAGATAGCATGTGAGCAGCCGACCAGCAACTTACTCAAATCTAAAGCGTGACTTTCTCTGCACATACAACACATACAGATGTTGCGTCCAGCTGGACCTCTCAAGAGGATGTCTGTTGATCATTTTTCCCTCCACTCCCTCCAACATTATCCTAAACCCTGAGCTGCAGTGGACATGCTGACATAATCATTAGTATATCTGGACTATCCTAACTACTGTGATTATGTGCTGTGTTTAGGACTTGATTCAGTAATTCACTTATGTATATACAATTTATGAATAAATAAATCTGTATTTTTACATGTTTGTCCTAGCATCAATACATTTACAAATTTATAAAAATGGGCATGGTCACAAGAGGCAGAAACTGAGAAAATGTAATTTATTCGTTTGATTTTTTTATATTTAATTTTTTAAGGAAAAGGCTATTTTAAAATGCCTCAAGCTTGAGACTATGCTCATTTTTTCACATGATTGCTTTTGAAAAAGCTGAGGTTTCAGTGCAACTACTGATAGGGGGAGTAACTTGAAAAATGTGTTTCTGTGACTATATCTAATTTTCCTGTCAAAATATAATATATGCATTTTCTGAAATTTGCCACTAAAGAACTGGCGAGTATCTGTAGTCTGCAGGAGTGGATGCATAAATTGCACAGCTTTTATTATCTCAGGGTGACAGGAAACACGTATCAGTGGACAGCAGTCAACTGACAGGTAACAAAGCAGATAAGGAAGGCAGGCTGATTGCATTACATTACATTACACTTTGTATACTGTATGCTTTTATCCAAAGGGACTTACAACATGAGGATACAGCAAGCTAGAGGAACACAGGATAAACAAAGGCATGGAAAACACCCCCCCACCCCACACCACACACGCACATCTACACACACACACTCATGCAAGCACGTGGCACCTAGTTAAAGAAAGGCTCATCGGTGAAAGGACTTTCAAGTGCAGCGGAGTGGGTGAGATCCCTTCAATATAAATACTGTGTGCTTGACAGTTAAGTGTCTATTTTGAAATTCATAAACTGCAAATGCCACATTTATGATAATGTTTGGGCATTATTGTCCAAGTGTTATAGCCATGGTGTTTTAAAGAACAGCACTTTAGAGGAGCTTTAGAGCAAAACTGGAAATGTTCAGTTCTGCAGACATACAGTACCTCAATGCATGAGCTAGTACCACATGCATGTTTTAGCTTGAATATGTCAAGGCTGCAAATTACAGTATAACATCCATTTTTTACAAGCATTTAGTTTAATACAGGCTTCACACATCATCTAGGGACTTTTTTAAGTGTCAATAACCAAAGCAACAGTAATGATTAACTAACAATAAGGAACAAGATAATACAGCCTGCACAGGCTATGTGAAATCAAAATAAGACCAAAGTACATGCTGCAAATAGTTCTTCAGACCTTCTCTCTGTGAAGTATACTGTGTCACTAAAGTGAGTTTCTCCAAAACATTTTAGAACATGACGAATATTCAGGGACTGAGAACATGCCTGTTTTTGCTGTCTACTTGTAGGATTGGGATTTGTGTCGAACTACAGGTGGACTGTGACACAGCTCTATTTAAAGGTATGGCACTCTTACTCTTTCCTAATTCCACTCTTGGTTATCCAATGCTGCATCAAATTACTTCTTTAAAATCCAATCTAATGACTTTGCAAGGTTTGGAGATGTAGCATAACTCACAAATTTGAAACTCTACAACCGTCTGTACTTTCCACAATTACACCTCATTACCAAACCTGACATTTTACTAATCTTACCCCACAGAACACATTTTTGTATTTAAATGATGACACCAGAAGTGTGTTTTAACAGATATGCCGTGGATTTGGGTATATTTGCTCGGGGTTTTTGTACTCAAAGTCACTGCTGAAGGTATGATCGTGGTTTTTCTCTTCTTTGTATTATACAATTTACTCATTTATTTGTATTTTTTCCAAAGACCCATCTTTATGCTGTATCTGAATTCTGAAATGACTCGGTGATAGTTTTTACCCATTATAGTTTTAAGACATTCTATTTACGGACATTCTACATTGTATTCTTTGTTTATCCCATGTCAGCTCCTGGGAAATTCAATGTGACAGTTCCTCATGGACCAATAACAGCCCCTCTGGGATCCTCTGTCATCTTACCATGTGCAGTGACACCTTCCTTCAGTGTTGTGCCATACAAAGTGCTGTGGTATCGACCAGGCAAACAGGAACCAACAGTCTTGCTCTACGAGCACTACAAAATGCAGGAGGCATCTGCTGACCCTCAGTACAGGGGCAGAGCATCTCTGGTAGGGGACCTGGAGAAGGGGGACGCGTCCCTGAAACTGGAGAACCTCACGCTAGCAGACAGAGGAGGATATATGTGCCTTGTTAATGGCTTCACTTGGGTTGATGAGGCCTATTTTGATTTGACTTTAAAAGGCATGTCTGGTGCAATTTATATTTGTCCATAATTAAGTATAGATTCATTCATTCATTCATTCATTCAGTCAGTCAGTCAGCCAGTCAGTCATTTAGTTGCTACATAACTTATTTGTTTTATTTGTTTGTTTTGTCTGTCTGTACTCTGCGGTAATACCTCTTGTCAGTTGTGGGCTCAGTTCCAGTGCTGTCCTACACTGATGTGGTAACAGGGCAGGTGAATGTCACCTGTGTGTCAGACGGTTGGTCTCCTCAGCCAACACTCACCTGGAGACACAGGCAGGGGGACGAGATCAGGAACGTTCCTGGTCAGACCTACTCAACAGGTGAATAGAGAACCTCAAGATGGTAAAGAAAGCTGTTTACCGATAGCACCTAGCCATTTCTAATTCTGTTTTTTCAACATTATTGTCTGTGTACTTTAGATGCTGCTGGTCTGGTGAGTGTGAGGTCATGGCTGCTGGTCTCTCCCTCTAAGTCAGAGTGGATCTCCTGCTCTGTGCGTCTGTCTGATGAGGAGATGAGAGAGAGCAGGCTGTTACCCCAGAGCACCATACAAACGGACGATACTGATGATACTGGTGAGTCTGTGGGGGGTGAATTTATCAGATCTGTTGTCATGGATGCCCGCTGCTCACCTGTGTGAGGGGTTACATGCAGAAGTGGAATTTTGTTGTGTGTGCTGTGATGTGCCGTGTGATTACAATGACCAATGGGAAAGTTTTTTTTTTTTAACTAAAGCGGCTAAAACAATGTAAAGACGGCAAAATGTGGTTATCACAACATAATCTGAAGTCCTTAAAATATAAAACATTTAGCTGTGGGTGTCTTTCATTGGTTTCTGATATTTCATTGCTCTTTGACTGTATGAGTCTACTGTCCCCTGTGTGCAGGCATGTGGAGAGCTGCCTTCATCACTACTCTGCTTCTGGCACTGCTGGGTCTGGGCCTACTTTTTCTGTCATACCGGGAAGGTCAGGACTTCAAATCTACATGTGCATCTGTTTCCCAACAGTGGTCAAATAATATTTTATTACACCGTTAAACTTGCAAGTAATTATAAACATTTCAGAGACTATTTAGTTGAAGTGGAAGAATGTAACAGATATATTTAAGATAGACTAATAACCAGAAAAGCTATCTGCAAATTCCATGTTGACTAGCAGTTTTGTACTCAAATATGGTTTCAGATGAAAACTGGCACCATGTGTCCTCAGTAGTGCCTTCTCAATATTATGATATCTAAAAAATACAATAAGATGGACCATTATCCAGACTTAAAATTAGGAGAAATAGTAGGGATTGAT
Source organism: Coilia nasus (assembly GCA_027475355.1). Taxonomy (NCBI): domain Eukaryota; kingdom Metazoa; phylum Chordata; class Actinopteri; order Clupeiformes; family Engraulidae; genus Coilia; species Coilia nasus. The sequence goes on along the minus strand of CM050200.1, from coordinate 10,779,098 downwards.
TTATATCGCTATGTCAAGTTGTTTCTTTTGCGCTTTCTCTGATCTCTTTTTTTTTGCTTTTTAGGGTACATTTCAGTTTCAAAGAAAGGTATTTTGTGTGACATATTTATGTCTACATTAGCAGTTCTGGCTACAACATGTGCATAATGGGTCTCATTCACCAATATCTTCACCAAGTTCTTCTTTAAAAGTGTTCTCAAGAAGTACAGTATGACTGGCATTTTCTTCCAGAAATAGATTACTGTGAGTGTTGCATTTATAGGTATTGCTCTGGCACCATTGTCTATTTTCTTTACATCATCTGCCAGGCCCTCTTTTTAACCACAGTTAACCAGGTGCGTAAGTGGGGTTTAGGAACAGATTTGTCATTATTGATAGTGATTGAGGCCCACTATTTATTGCATGGTACTGCATTAGTAGCCAAGGAAAGGGATATTTATGGGCTTGCCTATGCCTTGATTTTATGATTTTCTGAGTGTGAGGTGATGGATGCCTTTTATATTTGTCTTCCCCATTCTACAGGGATTGGAGAAAAAACACCAAGTACTGCAACAGGTAGTCTTATGTTTTATTTCCAATTTAAAGTGAGAATTTTAAGTCTCAACACTGAGCTCCATACCACAAATTTGAAATGGACCCAGCACCAGTCTTTTAACCTTGGGCCTTGAACCCTGCTCTGTGGGCTAGTAAACATGGCCCCTGACCAAATGAAATGAAGCAGTGCGTGCCAACCATTCGTGTGGTAGTCAACCCAAACATCTGTGTCATAGACAACCCAACCACGTGGTAGTCCCTCCATCGTCCTAAGCTGCACCCACCTTGTGCTTATCCACCTTATTGTGAGAGCTCACAAGCCTGCTCCACAAAAGCTAGAGAAGGCTCGAACACCTTGGAAGCATATACTGTATTGCAGGTGCCACTATAAGTGGCTACAACTTCAGTAAAGCAAACAAAAAGTGCAACACTTCTTACTAAATGAACAAACCACTTAAATGAAGAACCGCTTTAAAGACAAACTGGTGATTTGGTTGGTCAGATCCTCATCAGAATAGTAAGCAGTATTGCACTTTTTCTTTGTTTAAATTTTGCACTTCGAATTTCAAATGTATTTATTTGGTATTTTATTTGATGATATATTCTATTTTTCAATCAAGATGACTTTTTTTGTTTAGAGCATAAATGGATACTCTCAAAAGGCACCTACTTCGGAACCTTATTTGCAATATCATTTAGATTTTCATATACTTGAGTTCATGTCATGAAATAAGTGCTGTGTCCAACAGGTGAAAGTGCACAATGTGTGGAAAAACCTCAAGTAGCAGAAAAATCAACCAACACAGTTACACCAGGTAAATATCAGTTTCCAGAAATGACACAAGTACAAGTGTAATTTAGCATTAAGTAAGTAGAAAAGTAAATTAGTAACTAAACAAATAAAATAAATAACTTCTTTCAGCAATGACAGAGAAGTCAACAACAGATGCCCAAATTATAAGAATACCAGGTAAATGTACACATTATCAATGAGGATTTTTAAACAATACTCTCTACATCTGAATGACTGTTAATTGATCTCTGTTGATGTCTGACTATACACAGGACTGGACACAGTTAAAGGAAATGCAGGTACCTTACAAAAGCATGTAATAATGCCTAATAAAGCCATAAAGCAACTTCAGATACAGAAGGTTGGATATAAGGACAAGCATAACAAAATTAAATGAATAAACAAATTGAGTTTTTCCTTTTAGTGCAACTTACACTGGATGAAAGCACAGCACCTGATTTCCTAAAAGTCAGAGGAAAATCAGTCACATGTAAAGACCCAGGCAAAATGGCTGCTCAGGGAACACAACATCCGCACGTTCTGTGCAAAGAGAGACTCAGATCATACCAGCACTACTGGGAGGTGATAAGCAACAACAGCATCTGGGAAATGACGGACTATGGAGTGGTTAAAATTAGGCAGCCCCTGCAGGAATGGGAGTCCTGGTATGTGGGAGTGTGCACATCCTCAGCAGCAGCGAGTAAGGAGAAACTTCCTTTAACTCCACAAAATGGCTACTGGATTCTCCAATATCAAAAAGGAACTGGATTCTTCACCAACACTGAAACTACAGCTGCTCTATCAGTGCCATCAGATTTTTATAAACTTGGAGTGCATCTAGACTGTGACAAACACACATTATCATTTTATAATGCTGATGATGGAACACATATTTGTACTTTCTACAACATTCCTCCACTGAAGACATTCATTCCACTAATCTGCCCTGGTGTCAAAGATGGATATGGTATGTTCATTGGGAAATAATAAACATATAAGGTGATGCCCTGGTGCTAAAGATAGAGATGGTATGTGCATTGCTGTCCCTGGAACTTCTGACTGGAGGGAATGGAGTATGGGTATGGCATAAGTATGGATATACCTCATATATGCTCTTGGATGATGTTTAGAATCATTAGTTTTGTTTTGTTTTTTGTTTTGGTTTATTTATTTATTTTATTTTTTTGTTTTTTGCTTGATAACATCGTTGGTGTACATTTTTGAAATATAGTTTTAAGAATTATTACTGCTGGTAACAGTACATTATCTCACCCCTTCTTACATAATCTCCGTGGTATGTTGTCATGTGAGGGATAACTGCACCTAGACTAGGCTATTTACAGTAGGATGCAGTTATGTGGTTTACATCTGTTTACAGGACTTAGCCTAGTTCATACTTGGAAGGTGAAAGGTGCATGATGGGATTGAATATTGCTGTTTTACTGTACTGTACTATACTTTACTGTCATACAGTAAATATCATATTTCGCTAGTCTGTAACCCTCAGGCGTGTACTATTGTCTCTGTAAATATGGCCTTTTGTGATTAAGATGTGAATGCTGATGGTCTTGACCTTCTGGGTGCTTACCTACACTTACTCCTCTTCCTAAAAGACGTCACACCTCTCCACCTCTACTTATTACTACCCCTTAGAAAAAAGTACTATAGAGTGCTTACAGTATATTTTATTATAAATATTATAGGAATACTAGCCTGGTAAACCCGCCCCTCGTACTTCATTTTATTTTGTACAGAGGGCCTGGACCAGAATCTCTTGAGGGTCATTTAGCAAGTCGCAGCAAGACTGATCCAATCAGCGAACAGAGGGTGTGTTCATTAGCCGTGATGTTGACCTTGTGTGCTACATTTGAATTGTAGTGCGTAGGTAGGCTAATTGCATACCTGACGACCAGGCGTTAGCGATTGGGTAAAGGCAGAGGCACTTTTTTTAAACTTCAGCAGAGTCCACACCTCCAACAAATCGCTTCTGACGGTCTCTGTTACAGACCCTCTGTACAAAATGAAATGAAGTATGAGGGGCGCCTGGTTTACCAGGCTATAGGAATACTACAGACACTATATAACATGACAGGAACCCTACAGGGAGAAAAAATATGCAAGTTCTGTACAGGGATAGTAGCAGTACTATAGAGCGATATAGATGTATTATACAACCATTTTATATACTGTAGAGATCTTATAGAATTCCTATCGGATCCTTTACGTTAAGGATTGCCTGCCTGCACAACCCACCATCACCCATTCAGCTACAACAGCCATGTCTCTATGCCTACCTTCCTCCCACAAATCTAAAAACACACCCTCAGTCTTGTGTATTCCTCCATCTGATCTACAAGCATAGATGCCAGAGCTTTCTATTGTTAGTCTGGGCAACCATGCCCAGAAGTGTTTTTAAAATAAACTCCAAAACTCTAACTATGTCTACTGATTGTACAATATTCATTTGCATACAATGTTACTCATATTCCATTAAAGGCAGTCCTGAACTGGGAGTATCCTGGTATGTGGGAGTGTGCTAATCCTCAGCAGCAGAGACTAAGGTCACACCTCCGTTAATGCCACAAAATGGCTACTGTGTTCTTCATTACTACAAAACGAAAAGGAACTCTTCACCAACATTACATCTGCATGTCCTTTATCATTGATTGATTGATTGGCACATGACTGCACTTCCTTCTTAGTGACCCAAGTTAGGGTCACTAAGCATACTTAAGCATTGGTAATTATTAACCAGGAAGTAACATGAAAATGTTATCAACATGTTTATCAACCGCCATCAGACTCTTGAACTCCATGCAACACTTGCCCCCCCTCACCACCCCAGGTGCTCTTGCTGATTGTAAAAACTTACAGACTCCCTTAGCACCCACCTCATTCACCCCCACACAGGGGTGCACACAATGTCAGGGATTTTGCAGAATTATAGTCAAGTGTATGATCAACCAATTACACCAAATTGACTGTATATGTCAGGAAGCATACATCTACAGAAGATCTGTGGTAGTTCTTCAAGTTGTTTGGCGCAAGCTACCAGCCAAGTTCCTTCAAAAACCCTATGCAATAGACCTAGAAGAATTGATGCTCTTTTAAAGGCAAAGGGTGGTCACACCAAATATTGATTTGGTTTAGGTTTCTCTTTTGTTCAGTCACTGCATTTTGTTAATTGAGGAACATAAATGATTAACACTTCCATTTTTGAAGGCATTCCTAGTTGACAGCATGTTTTCACACCTGCCTAAGACTTTTGTACAGTCCTGTACATCGAACTGTGTGCTATTTGACTCTGTCACGCACTCTTGTGCTGCTGGCATATTCTGCACCTTATTTATTTATCCATGGCTTGATAGTGTAACATTTCATATTGTTCATATTGTTTTATAGTCTTACTTGTACATATTGCTGTAAATTAAACGTCTGTTTTAAACTCTACCTAGATATTTTCATCTATTTCAATTCTTATTGTTTTACCTTGTCTTCTGTTGGCTGCTCCAAATGACATCTCGCTATACTTTGTATAGTGACAATAAAAACTTCTACTCTACTCGACTCTACTCTTATCAAATAAGTTAACTGTATGTTTCGCAACCCTTTTAAAAATTTGTGAATTTGCCTTATTAGCTGTTGAAAATATATAAAATAAGTAAGACTGAGACTTGCACTGTACCAAATACTTACAGAATGCCCTTCATCTTAGATGTTTATTAGGGCACAGTGCTATTCATGGTTATACTGGTCTCATTTCTGTTACTATGTCGACCATGTGTCAAACTGGCAGGCATCTCTGGAAACAAGTGAGCCTTTGCCACAGAGTGGCAACTGGGCCACAGAGTGTCTGCAACTGGGGATATTATCTTCTAGGTGTGTTGCATACTTAATAAAAACTTGGCATTGCCAGTTGAAACTGTGCAAAATGTGTCTTTATTTAAAAAGATAAACAAAGTTACCTCTCATAGAGCATTTTTAAAAAAAACAATGATTGGTTTAACTCACAATCAAGTCACAGTAAGTCAGCAAAAGATATTTTAACATTGAAATCTATCAAACAACGTTAGGACTCCAACTGTCATGTAGCTAAATGAATTGGTACCTTACAAGTTGACTTTAGTCACATTTTTAAGGTAGCTGATAAATATAGGTGTTTAAATTTCAGAGCCATGTGTACATATTACAACAAAGAAAGACAATTATACACCCCACATGTACAAACAAATGCTAAAAATATTCTAAAAACTAAAACAAAAAAAAACATAAAAACCTATAAAACACCCAGAAAAGCTTAGATGGCACTGACATGACATACAAAACGAAATGCTTGGTGTATGTATAACTTTAGTTTGTGATGTCCTGCTGGTAAAGCTTCATAGGAAACAGATGTTAACCACATGACTGCTTCCTAAATAGCCTGGCCTAGGTAAGCTTATGTTTATTTGCCCTTTACCTCACAGTGCACCACTAACACTAACATTAATATAACAAGCTGCTAGAACCGTAATTAAAACGTGCTTAAAGGTCTCATTCCGAGTTGCATATGCAAGCTGCTCGTGAAAATGTTCTCCTACCCCGATTGCGTCCATTAGTCAATGGAAGAAAATAGGCAGAAAAACGAGTGAATAAGTAAAAGGTAAACAAAGTGATGAAAGCCATGTCGTTGTTGTGATTACTGTAGGAGTCTCGTTGCAACAGACATTCACTTAGCGAAATATAAGTAAGTATGTGTGTTTGTTTAAAATGTTTAAATCTTTTATTTAATGTTATGACCGAATGGGCTTTGAATGACTGTAGCCTGTGATTAGCATAGCCCAGAACCTGTCATTCTCCCTGCTCCATCTACTCTACCAAACTAGAACAACCTGTATCAAGAGCACTAAAGCATTTTTTTCACTAAAACCGCTAATTACATTAACACTACAGACCACCGCAAAATTAATGAAGAAACGATGCAATGAGACCTTTAAAAAACCAACACCAACAATGATATCAACCAACAAAACAATGTTCTAAAAATTATTGTCCTGACATCATGTTACAGTAATATACAAGTGTTTTTGGCAGAAGCACATAATTAATCATGCATGGAGTCACATTTTTAGCATTGACTTTAAGTGAAGTTTCTCTCTGTATCAAGTAATTCTCAATGTATTTTAAACTTAAGAAGTTTCTCTTGAGATATTCTGATTAACCACCTTGCGTGTTTATCATTTCCCAATGTACATACCATCTCCATCTTTGACACCAGGGCAGATTAGTGGAATGAATGTCTTCAGAGGAGGAATGTTGTAGAATGTACAAATATGTGTTCCATCATTAGCATTATAAAATGATAATGTGTGTTTGTCACAGTCTAGATGCACTCCAAGTTTGATCAAATTTGATGCCACTGATAGAGCAACTGTAGTTTCAGTGTTGGTAAAGAATCCACTTCCTTTCTGATATTGGAGAATCCAGTAGCCATTTTGTGGAGTTAAAGGAAGTTTCTCCTTACTCACTGCTGCTGTGGATGTGCACACTCCCACATACCAGGACTGCCTTTTCTGCAGGGCCTGCATACTTAACATTGCATTGTCCATCACTTCCCAGTAGTGCTGGTGTGAGCTGAGTCTCTCTTCACACAGAACATGCGGATGTTGTGTTCCCTGAGCAGCCATTTTGCCTGGGTCTTTACATGTGACTGATTTGTCTTTGACTTTCAGGAAATCAGGAGCTGTTTTGTCATCCAGTGTAAGTTGCACTAAAGGGGGAAAAAAAAAAACGTTTTTATTTTTGTTATGTCTTTATATCTGATATTCTGTATCTGAAGTTGCTTTATTAAGTATCACTACATGATTTTGTAAGGTACCTGAATTTCCTTTAACTGTGTCCAGTCCTGTGTATAGTCAAACAGAGATCAATTAATAGTCATTCAGAAGTAGATAGTATTGTTTAAAAATCCTCATTCATATATGTGCCTTTACCTGGTATTCTTATGATTTGGGCCTCTGTTGTTGTTGACTTCTCTGTCATTTCTGAAAGAAATTGTTATTAATGTATTGGTTTACTTGGTTACTTACTAGTGCAAACTATACTTGTGTGTAATTTCTGGAAACTGATATTTACCTGGTGTGACTGTGTTGGTTGATTTTTCTGCCATTTGTGGTTTCGGAACCCTTTCTACACTTTTACCTATTTGACACATAACACTAATTTCACTACATGAAGTCGAAAAAAAACAACAGAAAAGTCAAACAAAGGCATTTAAATACACATTTTTCAACTTTGAAATCACTGAACATCCATGAGTGTATACAAATTAGGTAAAATTAAATCAGTTGGATTTTACTGTATATTAAACTGTTTAGTAGAACTGTTTATCCCAAACTACATCTCTCAACCTGCAGAGGTGTAAGATGAAAACATACCTTTGAGTGGAACTGCCTCCTCTGTACCGAAGAAGAAGAAGAAGAAGAAGAAGAAGAAGAAGAAGAAGAAGAAGAAGAAGAAGAAGAAGAAGAAGATGAAGAAGAAGATGATGATGATGATGGCAATGATGATGGAAGCATCAGTAGCAAAAGCAATTTAGTAGGTTGTAAGTTAGTCACTAATGGGGTGTTACATAATAAGTAAAGCTTAATTTTTCAAAAGCAATTCTATAAATTATTGAAGAAAAAAATTGTGCACATACCTACGTTAGTAGTCTTCTCAGGCCCCTCTATGTTGAGGTGAAATAAACAGAAGAGGGCAGAGAAGGACATGACAAATGTGTCAAAGTGTCAAATGAATGAAGCACAAAATGAACTAGAAAAGCACCCAGAGTGCGCAGACCTCCGCCAGGGCAGCTCAGATCACCACCAAACTCTAATAACTTTTAAGTTAGCCCATTTTTTACCTACCCTGAAAATGTTATCCTAATCCATCCAGTACTTTTTCAGTTACCTTGCTAACTAACTAACAAACAAACCAACAAACTAACAAACGCAGGTGATTACATAACCTCTGCCTTGCGCAGTAATAAAGGAGTGTCTACATCTACACAGATAACTGAGTTAAACTGTTTTTTATTAGTGATACTGTAAAATTAATTGGATAAAATAATGTAAAGTCTTTTTGAAGCTATGTTTAGGGTGCATGTTTGGAATCCCTTAGACCTGTGTTCAAGGCCCTTGTGCAGTGACTGTTCTCTCCCACTGAAATAGTTGTTGCACCTATTGGTCGAGCCATGTAAGAGACTCCCATCTTGGGTTGAACCTGGTGTGAGGGACCCCGGTAACGGGTGAAACTTAAGTACGACTGGGATGAAAGAGGCATGATGGGGGATGCATGAGGAACGCCTGTGTGTGAAGTGCATGGGTGAGCTTCTCAAAGGAGGGGGCAGTGTGATAAATCTTCACCATAGTTGAGGATAGTGCTTGAACAGCTCTTCCAAGAAGCCTGGCTTTTTGGCATTGTGGTCAGGGTGCATGTTTGATACCCTGTAGACCTGAGTTCAAGACCCAGGCTGGTGCCTTTGCTACAGGATCCTGGAAGCTCTGTTTTGAGACGGTTGGGCATACTGGCCTTAAGGCTATGCTTTCACTGTGGCTTGAGTTGGTGCGAATATAAAAATATCACTTTAAAATGAAAAAAAAACAAAAACATACGATTACCTGTTCCAGTACATGGGGGTCTTTCTCCAATTTCTAAAGAAGAGGAAAAACAAAACAAAAACAAAAGGCATCCATTACCTCACACTCAGAAAATGATACATAGATGATCCCACAAATAGGCCTTTCCTTGGCTATTGATGCAGTATTGTGCACTAAACAGTGAGCCTCAATCACCATCCCTAGTGACAAATCTGTTCCTAAACCCCACTTGCGCACTTCTTTTACAACGAATCTTGCATTCAACAATGTTAAAAAAATGTTTAACTAGATTTGTAGTTTGTTATTTGTATATAATTTCATTGTTTGCAAGTCTTTCTTTTTGTCTTGTGTTTTATGTGCTTTAAAAGCCCATGGGAGATGAAGGATGCCACAGCAGCACTCATCAGTGTTAGGAAAAACATCCACAAATTCTATATTTCAGAGGACATTTTTTTAGTTCTACATTATTCTGATGTTCTCTTCAACTAGACCCTTTTAAGGCAGTTTCTTCGAAATAACTTTGGGAAAACAACAGATATTGGAGAATGGGGCACATATAATGTAATGTATATATGATGCATATCTATATATATCTATATATATATATATAATGTAATGTATGCCCATATAATGTAGTTACATGCTGTAACCAGGGCTGCTTACGTATGTTTGACATGTAAAGATGTAAGTACAAGTATGTGAAGCACAGTACCTCTCTTGGGAATTGAAAGATACCCTACAAAAAATAGATAGATTAGATTAGATAAAACACATAAGGAACAACTTGACATTATCAAATGAAACAATCCCCTTGTTCTATCCACTGTCATTAATTTTCACCTAAGGATAATTTTTGTTTAATTGCATTGCCTAGATATCATAATATTGAGAAGGCAGTACTGAGGACACATGCTGCCAGTTCTATTAAACCATATTTCAGTACAAAACTGTTACTTCACCTGGAAACCATTGACCTTATTTTTCTGTTAATGAGTCTAATTGAATTATACCCTGTCTATTGAACTCTTACACTTTAGTTAAATACTGTAGTTTCTCTAATTAATTTAAGGTAAGTTTAGCAGTCTGATAAAATAATCTTTGGTCATTGTTGGGACTATAATGACACATATCTGTATGTAGATTTGAAGTCCTGACCTTTCCGGTAGGACAGAAAAAGTAGGCCCAGACCCAGCAGTGCCAGAACCAGCGTAATGATGAAGGCAGCTTTCCATGGGCCTAGCAACATAGCGCAATAAACATTATATTCAACAGCAAATTACATTTTATCTATTGCTCATATGTACATTCATAGATAATTGCCATATAAGCATCACCAAAATAAAATACAATCACTTCAACTATTTAAAGACAAATACATTTGTTGTTTCCTATATTTTTCTATTATTATTATTTTTTTACTCAAAACAATAGTGTAGGTTTAATCCAGACTTACCAGAAGTGTCTGGGGTTTCTGTTTGTGGTCTGGTGCTCTGGGGTAACAGCCTGCTCTCTTTTATCTCCTCATCAGACAGATACACAGAGCAGGAGATCCACTCTGACTTAGAGGGAGAGACCAGCAGCCATGACCTCACACTCACCAGACCAGCAGCATCTAAAAGGAAGAAGGAGGAGAAAGACAGCGTGCATATAACAACTGGTGCAAAGGTTACAAATAAAACACATTTCTACAGTTTCACTTTATTTTACTGCCCCTGTTACTCCAATCAGGTACAGTGTAATAATGTGTGTAACAATATGTAAATAAGGTCAGGGTTGGGGTTAGTGTTAGGTGTGTACGGTGTAAGTACATAGTATTACTGTACATGTAGATACACTAAAACAGCAACCATACAATTAAATTGTGCCCTTTGTTGTACTGTCAACAGTTTATAATAACAAACTGGGCAGCTGTGGCCTAGTAGTTAGGGAGTTGGTCTTGCAATCGGAAGGTTGCCATTTCGAATCCTGCCTTACCCGTGATTGAGATGTCCTTGAGCAAGGCATCTAACCCCACTCTGCTCCAGGGACTGTAGCTGAAACCCTGCAAATATCTGTAAGTCGCTCTGGATAAGAGCGTCAGCTAAGTGTAATGTAAAAAGTGTTACTATTATTATGACCGCCGCTAGCGAAGCTAGCGAAAGCGGTCATATTGGAGTTGCTGCAAAATTTTTCCCTTTTTTTTTTTTTTTTTTTTTTTTTTTTTTTTTTTTTTTTTTTCACCGATTTTTCGTCAACGATTCCCGGGACACTGAAACTCGGGGAGACATGAATGTTTGTAGGCATGTAGCCCAAGAAGTTTGTGAGCGAATAACGCCTTTTGGTCCCCCAGGGCCACCCCCCCGCTGTGCCAGTGTCCGTTAAAGAGGGGGAGACCGGCAAAAGTTTTTGCTGAATAACTCAATGAACGTTTCACCCAACAACATGAAATTTTTGTGATATGTCGGTGTTACAGAGACGTATCGACCCAGCCCATAAACTTTCACTTGAAGCATAGCGCCACCTAGTGATAAGGGTAAATGCAAAAATTGGGATTTTGAGTTGCCAATATCTTGGACCGAGAAGGTGGGAACTGCGCAAAATACGTTATGCACGATCACCACAAAGACCTCTAACAACACAGAACATGCCATAAAATTTGGTCCATAGGGGGCGCTGTAATTGTAGAAAATGTCATTTTGCCTATTATCTAGACAATGCTTACGTTTACAACAATTTTTTTTTTATCGTGAAATCTATTGACCCTCACGCATTGAAAACACTGGTCGACGCCCACTTCCAACGAAAACAATTTCCGTGAAATTTTAATATTGCGAAAACGAATCTGAACGAACTCGTCATAGGCCGTTCATGTGAATCTCACCAAATTTGGTATATGTCATCTACAGACAATGCTGACAAAAAGTTATCAAAGGATTTATCTTGAGATAAACCGTTCCGAAGTTACACGTCAATGAACATTTAACACGTAGCTTAAAATTTTTCAAATGGCCGTATCTTGGCTAATAATTGCTCAAATTTGGTCAAAGTTGACATTCCATCTCTAAACAGATTTCTTTTCATGTGTACTAAATTTTGTGACATTTCGTCATAGGGGGCGATGTTTATTGGCGAAGCTAGGTGTCAAAAAACAGTTTTTGTTAAATAACTCGCCAACAATTTTGCCCAAGACAACGATTTTGCGTTAGTATGTCGGTGTTACAGAGATGTATCGACCCAGCCAATAAACGCTCACTTGAAGCGTAGCGCCACCTAGTGATATGAGTGAATGCAAAAATTGGGATTTTGAGTTGCCAATATCTTGGACCGAGAAGGTGGGAACTGCGCAAAATACGTCATGCACAATCACCACAAAGACCTCTAACACCACAGAACATGCCATAAAATTTGGTCCATAGGGGGCGCTGTAATTGTAGAAAATGTCATTTTGCCTATTATCTAGACAATGCTTATGTTTACAACAATTTTTTTTTTATCGTGAAATCTATTGACCCTCACGCATTGAAAACACTGGTCGACGCCCACTTCCAACGAAAACAATTTCCGTGAAATTTTAATATTGCGAAAACGGATTTGAACGAACTCGTCATAGGCCGTTCATGTGAATCTCACCAAATTTGGTATATGTCATCTACAGACAATGCTGACAAAAAGATATCAAAGGATTTATCTTGAGATTAACCGTTCCGAAGTTACACGTCAATGAACATTTAACACGTAGCTTAAAATTTTTCAAATGGCCGTATCTTGGCTAATAATTGCTCAAATTTGGTCAAAGTTGACATTCCATCTCTAAACAGATTTCTTTTCATGTGTACTAAATTTTGTGACATTTCGTCATAGGGGGCGATGTTTATTGGCGAAGCTAGGTGTCAAAAAACTGTTTTTGTTAAATAACTCGCCAACAATTTTGCCCAAGACAACGATTTTGCGTTAGTATGTCGGTGTTACAGAGATGTATCGACCCAGCCAATAAACGCTCACTTGAAGCGTAGCGCCACCTAGTGATATGAGTGAATGCAAAAAGTGGGATTTTGAGTTGCCAATATCTTGGACCGAGAAGGTGGGAACTGCGCAAAATACGTCATGCACAATCACCACAAAGACCTCTAACACCACAGAACATGCCATAAAATTTGGTCCATAGGGGGCGCTGTAATTGTAGAAAATGTCATTTTGCCTATTATCTAGACAATGCTTATGTTTACAACAATTTTTTTTTTATCGTGAAATCTATTGACCCTCACGCATTGAAAACACTGGTCGACGCCCACTTCCAACGAAAACAATTTCCGTGAAATTTTAATATTGCGAAAACGGATTTGAACGAACTCGTCATAGGCCGTTCATGTGAATCTCACCAAATTTGGTATATGTCATCTACAGACAATGCTGACAAAAAGTTATCAAAGGATTTATCTTGAGATAAACCGTTCCGAAGTTACACGTCAATGAACATTTAACACGTAGCTTAAAAATCTTCAAATGGCCGTATCTTGGCTTTTAATTGCTCAAATTTGGTCAAAGTTGACATGCCATCTCTAAACAACTTTCTTTTTATGTGTACTAAATTTTGTGACATTTCGTCATAGGGGGCGATGTTTATTGGCGAAGCTAGGTGTCAAAAAACAGTTTTTGTTAAATTACTCGTCAACAATTTTGCCCAAGACAACGATTTTGTGTTAGTATGTCGGTGTTACAGAGATGTATTGACCCAGCCCATAAACTCTCACTTGAAGCATAGCGCCACCTAGTGATATGGGTAAATGTAAAAATTGGGATTTTAAGTTGCCAATATCTTTGACCGAGAAGGTGGGAACTGCACAAAATACGTCATGCACGATCACAACAAAGACCTCTAACACCACAGAACATGCCATAAAATGTAGTCCATAGGGGGCGCTGTAATTGTAGAAAATGTCATTTTGCCTATTATCTACAGAATGCTTATGTTTACAACAATTTCTTTTTTATCGTGAAATCTATTGACCCTCGCACATTGAAAACACTGGTCGACGCCCACTTCCAACGAAAACAATTTCCGTGAAATTTTAATATTGCTGAAACGAATCTGAACGAACTCGTCATAGGCCGTTCATGTGAATCTCACCAAATTTGGTATATGTCATCTACAGACAATGCTGACAAAAAGTTATCAAAGGATTTATCTTGAGATAAACCGTTCTGAAGTTATACGTCAATGACCATTTAACACGTAGCTTAAAAATCTTTAAATGGCCGTATCTTGGCTTTTAATTGCTCAAATTTGGTCAAAGTTGACATGCCATCTCTAAACAGCTTTCTTTTTATGTGTACTAAATTTTGTGACATTTCGTCATAGGGGGCGATGTTTATTGGCGAAGCTAGGTGTCAAAAAACAGTTTTTGTTAAAAAACTTGGTCCATAGGGGGCGCTGTAATTGTACAAAATCTCATTTTGCCGATTCCTTGCCTTCACAAATCAGTCCTTCACACTACACATTCAAAACCCACATCCATGCCCACTTACAGGAAATCATTTCCACAGAAATTCTCACCTCACAACACTGCTCTATCACACACTCATCACACCAACACTTCCCACATTTCAATATACTGCGGCGGTCATACCATGTACCGCTATGCGGTACATCTAGTTTGATTACCAGTTGAGTATTTGGGGACAAGGTTGTCATCGATGCCTCTTCCCATTTTGTTTCTCCAGGTGAGTGTCGGCTCAGTAGACCAGCCATCAGACACACAGGTGACATTCATCTGGTCTTGTCCCACTTCAGTATATGACATTACCGGGATCAAACCTACAACTGTAAGTCAGGGATACACATTCAAGAGGAGCAAGTGGCTGTACGATAAAAAGCAATGTGTATTATGGTTATGTCATTTCACTTCACTTCATGAGTAAAAGTCTTTATTTAAATGACACTGCATAGTGTTCTTGCTCAGACAGACTATACCTTTCATGCCCACTGACACTCTGGCTCTTTCATACCAGGTTTCACTCTTGACAAAGCACACATATCCTCCTCTGTCTGCTAGCGTGAGGTTCTCCAGTTTCAGGGACACGTCCCCCTTCTCCAGGTCCCCTACCAGAGACACTCTGCCCCGGTACTGAGGGTCAGCAGATGCCTCCTGGATCTGCTGGCCCTCGTAGAGCAGAACAGTGGTTTCGACATCATCGGATCGGTGCCAGTGCACCCGGAAGGGCTGTGCGTTAAAGTGGGGGTAGAGCTGACAGGGCAGAATGACAGATGCGTCCAGCTGGGATGAGATTGGGCCGAGAGGTACAGTCAGGTTGAAAGTTGAACCTGGGTACACAGGAGACTTGTGAAGTGTAATTCCTTTATAAGCCCCTCAATGGGGAAATGTATAACTCTGCATTTAACCCAGTGCTTCTCAATTATTTTCTGTTACGCCCCCCCAGGAAGAAGAAAACATTTTGTGCCCCCATCCTGCTGTGACTATAATCTAGGATCATTTTTCTATAAAATTGTTATAAGGGTGTACCCCTGCACACCACTGCATCCTTATTAACAGAGCTAAAAAATATAGATCAACTTATAACAAAGAATAACTTTATTAACATTGTTTTTTAGTCTGTACTGTGGTGGATGTGCAATTCCACTTTACTCTAGTACGGCAAATAAAGCATGTTCCCCAGGGTAACACGCGCCCAGGGTCACACACTCACTCACTACATCCTACACTATGTAGTGAATCAGCCTAGGTAATTAACACACTATGAAAAAACTAAGAGACCACTGCAAATTTTCCTAAAATGAGCATCTCTACATGTATGACAGCCATTCTTTTCCAGTGTCAGTTGAATTTGGAACTTGGGAGAAATTATGTTAGTATTTACAGAATAAAACAAAAATGTTCACTTTACTCACACATATAGCTATAAATGGTTAATTCAGAGAAACTGATGATTTTACAGTGGTCTTTTGATTTTTTCCAGAGCTGTATATTGCACTATGCAACTAATAAGCGGACATTTGGACACAGAGATGCTGATTCTGATTGAACTGAACATAGATAACTAAACAAACACTTACTGCTTATTTATCTACTTTTTCGACTTAAAAAAAACATGAAATTGTTACAGTACACTTACCTGCTGCCTTATCACTGAGGTTTAGCATCACAGTCAAACATAGAAAAATTACCAACATGGCGGCTGCTTTAATTTAGCTTGCTGAATCTACAGAGACAAAATGTTTAAAAGGATCACGTAAGCAGTCGTTCATTTTTAAGGCTTACACACACCTAAACAATTAAATCTCTTGCAGAAAATAAAACATTAACAAAGAAAGGGAAAGATGGGGTGCAGGCTAGGGGAGGTTGTAAATTATATTTACCCCACTCTATGCCAATTTCTTTACGTTCATTTCTTAGTGTTAACTTCATTATTCAATAAAGAAAATACAACATTCAAATAAATGAAATCTCTGAGCTCCCTGGGCTCTTTTTACACGGCTGCTAAGGCAGTGTGTGCCACTGCAGACTCACTACGGCTCAAATGCTTCTTGTACGTAAGTTAATGATTACATGGGCTGAGGCAGCCCATTTCCCGTAAGTCAGGTTGGGCGCTGCAGCTTAAGCGCTTGCATGTATTAAAGGCACATGACATGCATTTAAATTAAGGTTCTGAATTTTTTTTTTAAGTACAAGTGCTTTCTAACAACTTTGTTGCCCTTATACAAGCATTTGTCCCACTTACAAGTCGACAGATTCAACCCAGAGGCGGTGTGACAATAGCCTACATTTTGCGCAA
Source organism: Coilia nasus (assembly GCA_027475355.1). Classification (NCBI taxonomy): domain Eukaryota; kingdom Metazoa; phylum Chordata; class Actinopteri; order Clupeiformes; family Engraulidae; genus Coilia; species Coilia nasus. The sequence continues at coordinate 10,762,382 of CM050200.1, read as the reverse complement.
ATGGCACATGTCCACAACAATTCATGAGTTTTTACATTAGGCCTATTTTGTATCTAAAAAACATTATTTACGTACAGTGTGTTGTTTTTGTCTTTTTTAAAAAGTGTTAATGAAAATAGAGGTCAGTCCTCTGCCCCACAGTTTGGCCTGCACAACGCCCTTGATTCCACTAGCTCCTGATATTAGCATAGAGGGAAATTTCACATACCTTAAATGTACACGTTTTGACTTTTTCTTTCAGGTGAGCTGATTGAGCTGATGAAGAACATTTTTTTTCCACACTCGCGAGAGTCTACTCCTCGGTAAGGTGTGTGTGTGTGTGTGTGTGTGTGTGTGTGAAAGCATATACTGTGTTAGAAGTACTCTCTCCGGTGCAGGAGAGATAAACAATAAGATCAAAGGGCACTCATGAGATTATCACATGCGCTGAGCACAGGACGAGGTGGCTAACAACCCTGCTACATGCTGCAAGTATGGGCAGTATTTCTGATACATGTATGTAAAAAATGAATTCCAAATACAACATGTTATTTTCTATATTGTTTTTTAATTATTGCAATATTGAAAATGCCTCCACATGCTGTATTAAAATACCTATTTAAAAAACCTTTGTGTTTAAAAAAAAAAAAAACTTTAAAACAACATGATGACATCACAAGACCACAAACCTCCAGTGCTGCTGCGGATTAAACCATTTAATATTTGCTACTTACAGTACATCGTGTACTGCCGAGTTGTAATACTTCACTCCTGCACAGCCATGTTCATAGCTAGAATGACCATTACGATTCATATAATGACACACTGTCAGTACTGGTTCAGCTCTTTGTTTTTTCATCATGTCTCTTCAACATAAAAAGGAAAAACCTAATAAAAACAATATTTTTGGTTTATATTCTCTTCACAGTCCACTCGTATGCTTTTTAGGATGATCATGTATTACCAAAAATCAACACTGAAGATTACAAAAAAAAGAATGCATTAGGCTACTGTTTAATAATGCTTACATTGTTAGCTTCTGCCTTTGTTCAGTGGAAAATACTCTTAATGTTTTTCATACTTCATACATTTTTCTTTTAGTAACCTTGTTATATAAGCTTATTCTCAATCAATATACATACTATCTCCATCTTTGACTCCGGGGCAGATTAGTGGAATGAATGTCTTCAGTGGAGGAATGTTGTAAAAAGTACAAATGTGTATTCCATCACTAGCATTATAAAATGATAACGTGTGTTTGTCACAGTCTAGATGCACTCCAAGTTTATAAAAATCTGATGCCACTGATAGAGCAGCTGTAGTTTCAGTGTTGGTGAAGAATCCAGTTCCTTTCTGATATTGGAGAAGCCAGTAGCCATTTTCTGGAGTTAAAGGAAGTTTCTCCTTACTCACTGCTGCTGAGGATGTGCACACTCCCACATACCAGGACTGCATGGACTTTAGGTTGGGTAATATTTTCAATTTACTATCACCCTTCACCTCCCAGTAGTGCTGGTGTGAGCGGAGTCTCCCTTCACACAGAACATGAGGATGGTGGTCTCCACGAGCAGCTTGTTTGTCTTTGTCAGAACATGTGACCTTATTGCCCTCTATTCTGAGGAAGGATGGAGCTGTGTTCTTATCTAGGAGGAGTTTCACTGTAAGAACAAAAAAACCTCTCAAGTTATTTTTTTTTTTATTTGCTATATTTTATTTGAGGCTGAGGTAAGATGATCCTTATTATGTGATGTAGTTGCTAAATTTGCTATCATTTAATGATCTTGTTATGTACCTGCATTTCCTTTAACTGTGTCCAGTCCTGTGTATAATCAGATAGAGATGAATGAACACTCATTCACATGTAGAAAATATTGTTTCAGAACCCTCATTTATAGTGTGTGCCTTTACCTGGTATTGTCATAATTAGTCCCTCCGTTGTTGTCCACTTCTCTGTCATTTCTGTAAGAATGTTTTATTGATGTATTTGGTTTTACTTGCTTAATTATATAACTTACTTGTAATTTCTGGAAACTGACACTTACCTGGTGTTACTATGTTGGTCGATTTTTCTGCCTCTTGTGGTTTTTCCACACATTGTACACTTTCACCTATTTGACACAGCATTTATTTCATGACATGCACTGAAGTATATAAAAATCTGAATTTATATCATAAGTAATATTCAGAAGTGTGTGTGTGTGTGTGTGTGTATGTGTGTGTGTGTGTGTGTGTGTGTGTGTGTGTGTGCGTGTGTTTGTGTGTGTGTGTTTAAAGACTGATGGTGTGCACACAGGTGTACATTGAAAAACTGAATGCCTGCCTTTGAGTATTGATTAATGCTAGGAATGATAGAACATTAGACATGAATTGCCAATACCCACTTTGGATCAAATCTCTTTTTAAATAAAATATTGAATACTTTCATGACAACTCATAATGTTTTGCCTTTCAAACGGCAATATGGAATTGTATGAGATGAAAACAAATCGAAACAAACCTTTGAGAGGAACTGACTCTTCTGTAATGATGATGACAATAGTAGCATTGGCGGCAAAAGAAGGAGAATATTGGTTAAATTAATCATAGGGCTTGCCTTAATAAGCAGGGTTAGGTATATTAAAAAGCCAATCTATAATTGAATGCAATAAAGATACTTCACCACTAAAATGATTTTGTTTATATGAATTAAAAGTATCACACATACCTATGTCAGTGGTCTTAATCGCAGTCTCTTCTGTGTAAAGTTGAAATCAGGCGAAGAGGGGAGAGAAAAGGATGACAAACGTTAATGTGCTGAATGAGTGAAGCAGAAAATGGAAGTGAAAGTGGGAAATTGATGCAGAAGTAGGTGCAAATGTATTATAACGTTTTATTCACTGGCATGCTCAAACCTGGTTTGAGCCTAGTAAACCTAGCCTGGCACGCCCATACTGCCTGTGACGCTGCATTTTCATTTCGCGAGCAAGTCAGTCTGGCCAAGCTGCCTATCTAAACCATTTCTGCTCAGTCCTCAGATAGGGGGCCAATGAAAATCGAGCATTTCAAAAGGCAATGACGCGGTAGTTCAGCGACCGGAAATCTATCTCAGTCACTGTGTACATGGCGAACGTGGAGCAAACGCAAGATTTCAATGCATCTGTAGCTGCTGTTTAGAATGAATTCAAAGGGAAGTTCTATATGAAAATAGAGCAAAGGGCAGCCCTTGAAGCATTTGTTGCGGGAAAGGGCGTTTTTGCAATGCTACCGACCGGCTTCAGTAAAAGTTTAATTTATCAGTTAGCCCCGCTGGTAGCCAAGTCCATTGGGCTTTGCGAGGACGCTGTTGTTGTGGACATTTCGCCTTTGATCGCACCGATTCGTTTTTCGAATATCAATATTAAATGGCCAACACCAGCCACTCTCATGTTCACCTCACAAGTCCGACAAAAATCATTTAACGCCATTTCTATATGACTACAGGCTACTACTACTTTTTGTTTGGATCAAGCAGTTTCTTCTGCTGGGGTATACGTCAGAGGGCAGAGGGGTGTGATTGATTGAAGCTTCGTCCAGTAGCAAACAGAGGCATTTGAAAGAGGCGGGTTAAGCCCGCCTTCTGAGAAATGGGTTTACAACACAGCTTGGCCAGACCAATGCTCGCAGAGAATTGACAAGTCGCGATAGCCAGGCTAAGTAAACCCGCCCCTCGTGCTTCATTTCATTTCGTGCAGAGGGTCTGGACCGGAATCTCTTGAGGAGTATTTGGCAAGTCGCAGAAAGTACGATCCAATCAGCGAACAGAGGGTGTGTTCGTTAGCTGTGACGTTGACCTTGTGTGCTACATTTGAATTGTAGTGCGTATGTAGGCTAATTGTATACGTGACGACCAGGCGTTAGCGATTGGGTGAAGGCAGAGGCACTTTTTTAAAACTTCAGCAGAGTCCACACCTCCAGCAAATCGTTTCAGACGGTCTCTGTTCCAGACCCTCTGTATGAAATGAAATGAAGTACGAGGGGCGGGTTTACCAGGCTAGCTCAAACTGCCAGTGTGAGGCGCTGTTTTGAGTTTTTTAACAAAATTGGCCTTAAGGGAAAATTGTCATTCTCTCCTCTCCTCAGATATTTACTGGCAAGCTTTCACATTGTCATGAGTTGGTATTGGACATAAACATATTACTTTAAATGGAATGAACACATACGATTACCTGTTCCAGTACATGGTGGCCTTTCTCCAATTACTGTAGAAGTTAAAAATAAAAAAAGGCTTGCATTTAATTATCTTGTATAAGTTCTATTCATTTTATTATTTTCTAATTCCTTCAAGTTTTACAAGAGAACGTATGAAGATATTGGTGAATTGTGTGCATAGCCCGGGCTGCTAATCTAGGCATGTGAAGATGTAAATACATGTGTGTCAAACACAATACCTTTTTTGGAAATTGAAAGAAACCCTAAAAACACACAAACCAGATAACACACATGAAGAACAATTTAACATTATCACATAAAATAACCATGCACTTATTTTTTCTTATAATAACTACCATAAAGTTAACTCCATCTTCCAGTACAAAACTGCTAGTCAACCTAGAAACTACAGATCACTTCACTTCCCTAGAAATTAGTCTACTTGACTTATACTTGTTGGATTCTTACACAACAACTAAATAGTTTCTGTAAGCTTTGCAATTTTAACAGTGTAATAAACTCTTTTTTGACCATTGTTAAGACTATGAAGACACATATGCGTATGTAGATTTGAAGTCCTGACCTTTCCGGTATGACAGAAAAAGTAGGCCCAGACCCAGCAGTGCCAGAACCAGGGCAGTGACGAAGGCAGCTTTCCACACACCTACCAACACAGACCAATAAACCAGTGAATTCAAAAGGCAATTATACTTCACCAGTTGCTCATATGTACATTCATAGATGATGGATACATTGGTATGACTAAAAAAAATAAATGACTTTATAATCATCCATTGCTTATACTTGTCATATATATATATATTCCTTTTTTTTCCTCTTCAGTTGCCCTACAGGTTGGTAGCTGATTTATCTTCTTCGTCTTCGAACTACAAAACTGCTCCTCCAAACTTAGTGCAGTTATAGTAGCCCATGGAGGGCGGCAAAGCAAATGCCTTTCACCGAGTTACAAGTTGATGAACCACTAAAATGATTTTGGAAACACTATTTTAAGTTTTAAAAAACTACTTAGCGTTGCTTTAAAGGAGAACCTGTGAAAATGTAAACCTTTATATATATATATATCAGTGAGGCAAGTGCAGGTTTAATTCAGACTTACCAGAAGTGTCTGGGGTTTCTGTTTGTGGTCTGGTGCTCTGGGGCAACAGCCTGCTCTCTCTCATCTCCTCATCAGACAGATGCACAGAGCAGGAGATCCACTCTGACTTAGAGGGAGAGACCAGCAACCATGACCTCACACTCACCAGACCAGTAGCATCTAAAAGGAAGAAAAGAAAGTGGGCGCGCAGTTAGTACTACACAAATTGCAAACTCACAAATGAAATCAATGTGGCAAAATGCCAGCGGCTTAATGAGCAAAAAGACTGTTGTAGTCCATTCACCAGTTGAGTATTCTGGGACAGGGCTGCCATTGATTTTACGCCCTTTTTTTGTCTCTCCAGCTCACTTTTGGCTGCGGAGACCAACCGTCTGATGCACAGGTAACATTTATTTTGTCTTGTCCGACTTCGGTATATGACGTTAGCAAGGTGGATCCTATGACTGTCAACCAGGAGAGCAGATTCAAGAGGATGCAGAGTTGCAACGTAGGCCTAATGGAAAACATAAGCTGTGAGATGGGTGTAAAGAGCAGGCATTATGGTTATTCCAATTTACTTAAAGGAGTACTTCCACGAGAAACTGTTTAGTACTTGGTCTTTTGAAATACGACAGGTCACCCCGAGTTGCTGCATGTGAAAGTGTTCTTCTACCCCGATTGCCTCCATTTGTCAATGAAAGAAAGTAGGCGGAAAAACGAGTGTATAAGAAAAAGGCCAACAAAGTCACGTAAGTTTGTAAATTAAAAAATGCCATGCCGCAGTTGTGATTACTGGAGAAGTCTCGGTGCATCACACACTCACTTAACGAAATATAGGTTAGTAGGCGTGTTTGTGTAGAACGTTAAAATCTTTTATTTGGTTCGGTGTGACCGCATATGTTTTGAATGATTGTAGCCTGTAACTAGCATAGCCGAGAACCTGTCATTCTCCCTGCTCCATCTCCTGCACCAAAATAGAACGGCCTGAAACATAAGCACAAAAGCATTTTTTTCACCAAAATCAGCTCACAGAGCATTCATTAATACTAGAGACCACCACAAAATTAATGAAAACACGATGGAAGTACACCTTTAATTTAGTGTTCATTCATATATAACTACTAAAAGTACCTTTCATGGTTACCGACATACTGGCTCTCTCATACCAGACATCACTCTTGACAAAGCACACATATCCTCCTCTGTCTGCTAGTGTGAGGTTCTCCAGTTTCAGGGACACGTCCCCCTTCTCCAGGTCCCCTACCAGAGATGCTCTGCCCCTGTACTGGGGGTCAGCAGATGCCTCCTGGATCTTCTGGACCTCATAGAGCAGAACAGTAGTCTCGACATCATCGGATCGGTACCAGTGCACATGGAAGGGGGCAGCGTTAAGCCATGGGTGGAGCTGACAGGGCAGCACGACAGAGGAGCCCTGCTGGGCAGGGACTGGGCCATGAGGAACAGTCAGGTTGAAAAGTGTGCCTGGAGATGGAATAGACATGTTGAGGTAAGTGAGATAAGTGCAAAATGGGGATGTGCTGACTGCCATCAACCAAATTGAACAAATGTAAGGAAATTCTTCTTAATCCATTACCAAATTTGGGTTTGGCATGCAAAGGTAGGCTACCTTTTCACTCTATCAGGTTTTAGAGCAAATCATAGCACAGAAACTGACTTAACCAAAATAGTAAGTGATCTGAGCCACAAACAAAGTCTCTGCTCTGGTACTTCTAGACATAAGTGCTACCTTTGACACAATAGACCACAACATGCTACCTAATTGTCTTAGAACCTGGGCACGTTTGTCAGGTCATGTATTAAAATGGTTTGAGTCATATGAGCCATTTTCCTCACCCCTGTTGCTCCCTGGGGACACTAACAACCGACTGCGCCTAAATGAACTTTCCTCGTCTAGTGCCACTGGCCCGCAAAGACTGCCGACCTATGTTCACATAAGAGCCCACATTAACAGAGCGTTGCATAGCTCTAACGCCACTGGACTACAAAGATTGCTGACTAGGGCCTACAAGGACTGCCTACCTGTGTTCATGCAAGAGTCAGTCTGCTTCTGTATTTATCTGCTCTGACATCACTGAACTGCAAGAAATGCTGTCTTGCAACAACCCTGCCAAACTGTAAAGCACTTTGAGTTGCATATTGCATGTATGAACTGTGCTATACAAGTAAAGTTTTATTATTATTATTATTATTATTATATATTACAAGAAGACAATTCTATGTCAGTATTCGGGATCATGCAACAAACGCAAGGTAGTTGTCTTGGCCCCCTCATCTTTTCATTATATATGCTTCCACTGGGCAACATCATGAAGGAACATGATATACACTTTCATAGCTATGATGATGACACACAACTCTATATGTCAGTCCAGCCAAACCAAAACCACTGACCTACATGCTTTAACCTCCTGCTTGTCAGCTATTATGTAATGGATGAGTAATAATTTTCTAAAAGTAAATGAAGACAAAGGCTTTTTTATACATGTATATTGGCCTCAAAAATATACAAGAGGCTCTCTACTCTAGTCTGGGTAACCTAAACCAACACCTCAGAAAAAAGGTAACGAGCCTAGGTATGATTCTTTACTCTGACTTAAGCTTCGAACCTCACATCTAGGGCTGGGCGATATGGCTGAAATCTGTATCACGATATAAGTGTTTCATATCGGTCGATATCGATAATTATTGAAACATTGTGTGACCTATTTAAAAGTAACAGGAGGGAAAAATCTATTCATTTTTATTTTTTTAACTTAACCTTCCTCTGACAGGCAATAAGCATTCAGGCAAAATGACTGTCAAAACACGTTCAATGTTACGATCACAATGAAAACTGAGTGATCCGAGAAAGCTCCGGCTGTCTGAACAGTGTGAACACATTAGGATAAGTGGTTTTGATAAAGTGGTATTGTATCATTGAAAATATATCGATATGGCGATATAGTGTCAAATACATATCGATATAAATATTACGATACGATATTACGATAATATCGATATATCGCCCAGCCCTACTCACATCAATAAAATAACAAAAAACTGCAAAACTCCATCTAAGAAACACTGCAAAAGCTCACCCCATAATGGCCCATCACAAATGGATTAGACTACTGCAATGCCCTTTGTGCAGGCCTCTCAAAAAAGTCAATTAAAAAACTATAGCTTATTCAAAACTTCACCGCAAGACTATTAAAAAAAAACTACGAGGGAGCACATGACTCCTGTGCTAGCTGAACACTGGCTACCCGTATACAACACAATTGATTTTAAAGTACTCCTACTAGTATTCAAAGCTGTAAATGCTTTGATCGCTATATCACTGACACATTGACCTTTTACATTACTGCACGAGCTCTAAGATCTGCTGAAGCTGTCGCTCCCAGGGGACACTAGCAAGAACTCTTGGCAGCAGCCAGTGAAATTCCTCTTTTCCAGCACTACTAAGCCACAAATGCTGTCTTGTGTTTTCTTGAGAAACTTGTATGAATTGTGCTACACACATGCAGCATAGGGTTCCACTGGGCCATAGGGTTTAGGAAATGAAAATTATTAACACTCTTACCGGATGCATTATTGCTGAGGCTTAGCATCACAGTCGTGCATTTCAAAATCAACAACATGGCTTTTTTCCTGGCTGGCCCCTGAATTCAGCTTGTTGAATCTACAATATTGACAAAATATTTAAAAGAATCATGTGAACAGTCATTCACTTTATATAGACAAAGATGATATAGTACAGAAAATGTGTCTGAACACTTAAAATACTTTTTTTTATTATTATTTAGATTAAAGCTCTTGGGGGGGTTATGGGGTTGCTGTATCAGTAGAAACTGACATTGTTTAAGTAAATTGTTCAAGTTAATGATTACAAGTTTATCGGACTATCAGGAGTACACTTGCCATAAATGAA